>JADBJO010001662.1:96473-106473 GCA_016801955.1 Conus betulinus
AGAACAGAAAAATTTGGAACGAATCGGCGATAATAGCCTGCCAAACCCAAAAATGACCTGACTTCTTTCTTTGTCGTAGGAATTGGAGCACTACGGATCTTCTCAGCTTTGTCCTCTGTTGGTTTCAAAACACCTTGACCAACCCTGTGACCCAAAAATTCCAATTCTTCAAATCCAATGAAACATTTGGAAGGACGAACAGACAGATTTGCCTCCAGCAACCTTTGAAAGACTGCCTGTAGAGCATCAAGATGTGATTCCCAGGTTTTAGTGGCGATGATGATGTCATCCATGAAATTTTGTACATCAGTTCTTTCCAATGGTTCAAGCAGCCGCCGCATCATTCTACTAAAAACTGCAACAGCATTCTGCAACCCAAAAGGCATGACTTTCACTGAAACTGACCCCGTGGTGTGCAAAATGCAGTTTTTGCTCTGTCCTCTGGTTTGATTGGAATCTGCCAGTATCCCTTTGATAAATCCAGCTTGGACAGGTATTTGCCTGGCTCAATTGACTGAACAGATACTCAGTATCTGGAAGTGGCTCAGTATCAAACTCGGTGACACTGTTCAATTTCCGGTAGTCAACACAGAAGCGAACCTTTCCATCCTTCTTTGACACCAAAACTATAGGAGAACTATAGGGAGAACAAGCCGGTTCAATCACCCCAGCTTTAACATTTCCTCAACTTCCTTGCGAACAACAGTCTGCTTTGAATGAGGCAGGGTACTGTTTCACCCTAATAGGAGTAGTTTCCAGGAGCTTCAACTCAAACTCACCCAAGTCAGTCTGCAAAGGAAGATCAGTCACGACCCTTTCAAACACACTCAGCTACCTGAGTCGCCTGATGCCTCTGTTTATCAGACAATGTCGGACCAAACTGGATGTCGCCAAAGACTCCTCTTTTCCTAGTGAACACATAGGAACCTTCCGGAAATCTTTCCCAAGTCCATCCTCTCCTCCTTCCTCCACAACAACTGCAACTTGAACAGCTGAAACCGCCTCCTGTTTCCCTCCATCTGGCCTCTCAACATACTGTTTCAGCAAATTTGCATGATACAGTTTTACCCTGCCTGCCACCCTGACCCTGTAGTCAGCTTCTCCAACTCTCTCCACACTTCATATGGACCCTGCCAACAGACCTGAAGTTTGTTGTGTTTGGGGGACAACAACAAAAGAACTTTGCTTCCAGGTTTGAATGAACGAGGACTAGCTTTTCGGTCAAAAATATTTGGCATATCGAGCGGTCGCCTTCTTCAAATTTTCCTGAGCCAGTTTGCAAGTTTCCTCAATGCGATTCCGCAAATCAACAACATATTGTGCAGTAGTTTTGACTTCATCAGCAGCTTCCTCATCAGTCCATGCCTGTCTCAAAACCATGAGTGGGCCCTCTGACAGTACGACCGTACAGAAGTTCAAAAGGTGAAAATCCAAGACTTTCCTGAGGAGATTCACGGTAAGCGAAAAGAAGAGCAGGAAGAAACCGATCCCCAAGTTTTGGCTGCTCTTGACACAACTTCTTCAGCATTGTTTTGAGAGTACCATTAAACCTTTCGACCAACCCATTGCACTGTGCATGGTACGGAGTTGTCGTCAGACCTCTGATAGACAAAAGTCGATTTATCTGACTCATAACAGAGCTAGTGAATTGAGTCCCTCTGTCAGTCAACACTTCAGATGGTATGCCCACTCTCGTCCAGATTTCAAACAAAGCCTCGGCCACACGTTCAGCTTCAATACTCTTCAAAGGTACTGCTTCAGGGTAACGAGTAGCATAGTCCACAACTGTCAGTACATAGCGGTTCCCACTTTCAGATGCTGGAATTATAGGACCAACCAAATCAATAGCCACCCTACGAAAAGGAAAAGGAGTGTCAATCAATGGCATTCTGACCAGAGGAACCTTCTTTGTTTTCCCTTTAGGAGTCATTTTCTGACACACATCACAAGAAAGACAGTATCGTCTGACATCAGCACAAATTCCTGGCCAGAAAAACTGCTGCCAGCACCTCTCAAGAGTCTTTTTCGTTCCCAAGTGACCTCCCATCAATGATTCATGAGCAATCCTCATCAAGTCCCGACGGAAACACACAGGTACAACAACCTGTTTGTATGAACCATCTTTTCCAATATACTGTCGGTAGAGTATCCCCTGACTTTCTTCAAACACTACCTGCCCAGATTTTCCAGAGTTTCTAGGTTTTCCCTCCTTTGCCAGATCCCAAAACTTTTCCAAGGTTTTGTCATTCTGTTGAGCCTTCTTCAATTCATCGGACTCACATTTCCTATCGCTTCAGCAGAAGGCTTCAAAGGAACAAATGGCTTTTTCTGTTTCGCTGCCTGAGCCCGAGTCAATACCGACACCGACTTCCCCGCTTTGTACACAGGTACAGACACTTCCTCTCCATCCCGACCAACTGCCTTGTTTCCAATGAGTAAATCTACCACTGGGTTTTCCATCAGTACAGCCTTGGTAGTTCCTGTGAAAAATGGAGACTGAATATCTATCCACCCAATAGGTAGTTCCTGTCCACTACTGGAATCTGCCAACATGACTTTCAGTGTCTCTCCCGTCAACTGATTCTCAGCCACCAAATCTTTCTTCACCACAAAAAGTTCTGCCCCTGTATCTCTCAAAGCCTCAATTTCCTTTGACCCAACTTTAGCCGTACATCTTGGCACAAAAAGGTTTTCCGAACAAGCCTGACACAATTCATCAACATGACTAGAATCATGTGAACCCAGTCGCATGGTTGTAATGACTGCTTTTATCCCTGATTTTTCCTTTTCTTTTTTCCAAAGAAAACAATCCACTTTTTTATGTCCCCTTTTCTTGCAGTGATGACACATGATTTCCTTGCTGGGTTTTGAAAAAACCCAGTTTCTGGCCTACTGAACCCCTTGAACCAGAAGGTAGTCCACTTTACTAACTTCATTCCTTCCCCTGTGAGCTTCAGAGTATATCTCGGCCAAATCTGCAGCCTCTTGCACAGACTTCGTTTTTTTCTCTCCCGGATGAAAGTTGCCAAATCCGCCGACAAACTCTCCAAAAACTGTTCCATGAGCACTAAATCCAGAAGTTCATCAAAAGTAGCTCTACGTTCTGACAACTGTAGCCACCTTTCCACCCACAACTTCAGTTTTTGCACACATAACGCTGGTAAGTCTCTCCTGGTTCTTTCCGAACTCTGCGAAATTTGTGACGATAAGTCTCCGCTGAAATCTGGTAATGCCTTAACAGAGCAGTTTTCAGAACAGTATAACTGTGCACCTCATCCTCCGACAAACCAGTATAAACCTCTCTTGACTTGCCTTTCAACAAAGCGCCCAATCGCACTGCCCAAGTACTCGGCTTCCAATCCTGCAACTTTGCGAGACGTTCGAACTGACAAAGATAGCTATCAATATCATCACCATCTTCAAAAAATGGCATGTCAAGTTTGACCCTCTCAAACTCCTGACTATCCCCATGACTAAATGAAGACGCCTGCATTCTCAGCTGCAGTTCTCGCTCTTTCAAAGCTATCTCGGCTTCAACCTCTTTCTGCCTCAATAATCTGTTTTCACAGTCAGTAACAAACTGAGCAAGTTCTCTGCCAGTTTAACCCATCTGTTCACCCTCCATTCTAAACCTTGCCATAGGACTTCCAAGAATAAACTGATGAGATCTATCCTCAGTAACAGCACCGCGACCACGGCCACGACCCACTGGAGTAACTTCAGGAGTAGGATAAGCTTCTGCCATCCCAACAACAAAATTTCCAACTCTAAAATAAATGCACAACAGAGAAGGAAAAAAAAAAATATATATATATATCCTAACAACACTACAAAACCAAGTGTCTTCCCTGCAATACAAATTCCAACAAATCATCAACTAAAATAACCACAATATACTTTCTGCTAACTAGCAGTAGGCAAAAATAACAGGAACCTCTTGGATCAATATCCCGGACGAGCCCCATTTTTGTCACAACTCTCCCAACAGTAGTCTAGGGTATTTCAATAAGAGACTGTGCAAAAGTATTCTTCTTCAAGAATTTGGTTTACCTCTAACAGGTAATAGATTTAAAGCATAGAACAGGACAATATTTAAACAAACATTCTCACAATTAGGGTGACCACACAAACTTTAAATTTCACAATATTTATTTATCATTAATTTTTTTTTTAGCACCCCACCATAACCCCAAAAATAAACAACCAATACTAGCGACCCGGAGTCGCTCTCATCATAGCCAACAATATAGTCTTAGAGTCCAAAGACCAAAGTTTTACTTAGCTAATTTTTTTCTGTAGTGTAGATGCAGTAGTCTCCAGTCCTAGGATGTCTTGAACTCGGATGCAGAACCCACTGTTCACCGGCACACACACACAGAGTTCCTCCTCCAAGTAGCGTAACTTGAGAACCCGGACTGTAGCGTAGCCGAGACCCACTTCAACGACACCCGCATGGCAGCATCATGAACAGCAACCCCAACCGCAACCGCAACAGCAACAGCAAATCATACTATTCCGTGACAGGACCTTTGCTCACATTCACAAGATAGTTATCACAGTACTACTACTGCAAAGCAAAATATCTGTGTCAAACACACTTTGGCCAAAAGAATTTACTGTACTACTACAGTAAAGATCCAATGTTTAAATCTTTCAACAAATTAGAAATTGATTCCTTCGTTTCCAGTTCAGTTTTTGACTGACACAGGTCTTCAAATTACATATATTTAACCAAAAAAAAAATGAATATGACACACAAAATTATACTTTCACAAAATCTCCTGTGTCAAACACACATACCGCGGCGAAACTTGCCGACAACTGGAAAATAAAAAATTGGACCTGGAAACGGACCTATCAAAATAAAAACTGGATCAGGACTTTGACCCTCTAACTGTTCTTGGTTTTTGCCAATAGTCTTTCCACATGTATTCACCACTCTGTTCAAAATGTTTTGGTTTTTCACGCTAAGATTTCCAAAAACCAGCACGAAAAAGCCAAAGCACAACACCCACTCTACAAAACAACCCCCATCATCTGGTACCTCACTGCCTAAACGTCTCTGCCCATCGTTTCACTCCGGTTCTTGGAGACGTTCTCCCCGACCTCGCACCGAAGATCATGCTTTGCTCAGGCAAAGGACGGTGACGTATGTCATGACGCAGGCGGATATGCAGTGCTTGTGCTTTGTGAAAGACGCTGGGGGTGGGTGGGTGACATTCTCTTTTGTCGTGGGACTGGGTCATGTTTATATCATCATCATCATCATCATCATCATCATCATCATCATCATCATCATCAATGACAACGGTGCTGGGTGACACCCTCTTTTGTCGTGGAACTGGGTCGTGCTTAACATCATCATCATCATCATCATCATCATCATCATCATCATCATCATCATCATCATCATCATCATCATCATCATCAACGACAACAGTAGTGGGTGGCAGCCTCTTTTGTCGTGGAACTGGGTCGTATTTAGCATCATCATCATCATCATCATCATCATCATCACGACAACAATACTGTAAATGGAATTGGCCCATTCTTTTTACCAGCCATTTCAACGACACCCATACTGTTAATGACGCTGACCTTTTTTGCCAGCAACTTCAACGACACCAATATTGCTAATGAAAGTGGCTCACTTTTTTTTTTTTTTTTACGGTATCTCCATTGATAACGATAGTGTTAATTAAACTGGCCCATATTACCATCTTTGTTAACGTAAACAATACTGTTAATGAAATTAACCCATCTTATCATCATCATCTCTAACGACAAGAGTACGAAACAAATTTTAGATATCAATGTTAGCGTACCGCAAAAAAGAAAAGAAAAGGAAAGAAAAGAACGTGGACAAACGAATCACAAGACAAAACACGACGCGTTTCGGCCTCTTAGGTCTTCTTCAGGCAAGAAACAAAACACTCAGGACAACGAAAATGAACGAGCAAATGGATGAAAATAAGTGGCTTCTCCTTCATTTTCGTTGTCCTGAGTGTTTTGTTTCTTGCCTGAAGAAGACCCAAGAGGTCGAAACGCGTCGTGTTTTGTCTTGTGGTTCGTTCGTCCACGCTTTTTTGGCGGTGCGGTAACATTAATTTTTAAAATTTGTTCACAAATCTGCCTGCAGTCGCATCACATTGCAACTAGACAAGAATACTTTTACGAAACTGACCCAACGCCATCTTCAACGGCGACAATATTGCTGGTGGTTTGAACTAGGCCATTTTAGCATGATCTTCAACAATAAGGTTCACGGATCTTGCCCATCTTTAGCATCATCTTCGACAACAACACTGTTGTAAGACTCATACCCCCTCTCTCCTTCCTATGTCATGCCCCCTTCTTCCCTGCACCTCTTCCTGCCCTCCCCCCCCTCCCCCATCCCGCCCCATTCTCCGGCACGCACTTCCAAGTGTGTGTGTGTGTGTGTGTGTGTGTGTGTGTGTGTGTGTGTGTGTGTGTGTGTGTGTGTGTTGGTAAGGGGAATTATGTTGGGTCAACATGATTTGCGAAAATATGTTTTCCTTTTATCGTATTTCATATTTTTTTTTCTCTCTTTCTCTGTCCCATTTTCTGCTGACATTCGGTCCGCTGTCAGTGGTTTGTACAATACTGCTATATCCTATTGAATTGATGAAGGACATGTTCAAAACTGTTCACTCAGCTTCTCACAATGAAGCCTGAAACCTAACTTTTTTGCACATGATCATCGCCTGCTGCCAGAAGTTAACATACCAGAGGTGTCTTGGGCAACAGATCCACTAGTGTCCTGCAACATGAAAACGCACGCTTTTTCCTTCCAGTGTGGAATGCTGATGTAGCTATCACGCCGTTTGGAATGAAATGCATAAGTGAATTTAAACGAACAAAATTCAAATTTACCACGCAGCAGCAGTACTAGGAACTAAAACCTTTGGTGGTTGGATGGAGTGGGTGCGTTGAAAGCGGAACAACAAAGGCTCATGAAAGATGAGGAGGGAAGTCAGAAACTGTAAGAAGTGGTAAGGTGTGAAATATGTTGCTGGCAAGGCGGGTGGAGGGTGGGGAGCAGGGCAGGAGAAGGGGGGGGGGGGGGGGGGCGGTTTTGAAAAGACGGGAGAAGAGGGGGGGGGGGGGGAGGTAAGGCGGGGAGTATTGTGGTCAGTTGGATGATGGCGCTGTCCAAGGTCATATTGCACGTTCTAACAACAGAAGGAAGAGCACAGTGACACAACGCTTGGAAACTTGAAGTTGGAGGCAGATGTTCTGTCGCTGAGGAAAGTTGTCGGGCAGAATCCACACACCGACAAGACAGATCGCGCCTCTCTCTCTCTCTCTCTCTCTCTCTCTCTCTCTCTCTCTCTCTCTCTCTCTCTCTGGGAGCAATACTGGCACTATTGATGATTCCTCGGTACCGTATAGTGCACCGTCAGCTTCTCCAGTCGACCTCGTGCCGTCATAAAAGCACGTGTCCTGAAATTTGACGATGGTGTTCTTTTGTACTGCCAGCCAGAGCCCTGCATCCATCTCTCTCTCTCTCTCTCTCTCTCTCTCCTCTCTCTCATCTCTCTCTCTCTCTCTCTCTCTCTCTCAAGCCTACGTCTTTCTGTCTGTCGTGCTGACTTTATTGATGAGGAGGCTGCTTGTTTTTGCTGTCTGGCGCTTCCTTGATTATTGCCTGATGTCTGTCTCCGGGAGTCAGTTGTACCGCACCATCATCATCATCATCATCATCATTAGTGCGACCTGTAGCAGACTCGGTCTGCTTATTACTGCCAGCCTCCCTCCCTCCCTCTTCACCGTGGCTTCTGAGGCAGTTGCGCCGAGTACCGAGAGCTCTTCCTTTCTCAGATCAATAAGCATTTTGCCATCGATTTTTGTTTGTCATTTCTCCCTTTTTCCCTATTTGTTTCTTTTCTTTTTGTTTTTCTTTTCTTTCTTTTTTTTTTTCTTGCTCTTCTTCTCTTTTTTTTTTTCTCTTCTTCTTCTTCATGTTTTCGCTCTTTTTCGTGTCGATTTATGGTTTCCATGGAAACGACAATTATGATACAGGCATAACATTCGAACTGGCAATGTAGTTGTGCACGTTCGCCAGAAACGAAAGTGATCAGTCACAATCGCAAACATAATATGTTCGTTTGGGCTGCTAGCGTGTTCAAAGAGATGAGAACGTGGTCTCTCTCTCTCTCCAGCCCTAATATGGCCCCTGCGGTCGGCTGGGCTATAAGCAACATTACCTTACCTGTCCCACCCTCTGTGTGTGTGTGTGTGTGTGTGTGTGTGTGTGTGTGAGAGTGAGAGAGAGAGAGAGAGGAGAGAGGAGAGAGAGAGAGAGAGATTTCCGGACTCATATCTCCAGCGTCTTTGAAGGCAAAGTCTTGACAACTGGTGTTGTCCAGTAATTTCAGTCGAGAAAGAGCCTCCGAGACTTTAACAATTATGAGTTCTCTTTGACTAAATGAGCTTGTTTGTGAAAAAAAAATTAGATCGTGACATGGTTTCTTCTATAATTTTGGTTTGGTTTCAGAATTTGTCTTGAACTGACTAAATGATAGAATTCGTGGGTATGTTTTTTCCTTGTGATAGTCTGTAAAAATGGAATACAAATGGCAATAGAACAATCTTTTTAAAGTCACAGTAAACGTTGTTTAATGCCCCCCCCCCCTCTCCCCCGCACCCATCCCTTGTGAAGGATGAACGTGGAGCTAAACCACACGTTCTATCCATCTAAGTTTTCTATGTTTGTTTGTTTCGTTTTGCTTGTTTGTTGTGGTGGTGGTTTTGTTCTGGAAGTGGAGGAAGAGAGGAGGTTTCGTTTTCAGTTTCATCAAGGAGACGTCAGTGCGTGCAGGCTAGTCCATATACGCTACACCACATCGGTTAAGTCTTGAGACCACGCTGTGCATGATTTGAAGCTGATGGGTAAATGGATTAGTAAGTAAGATGAGAGAGGAGAGAGGGAGCAGAGAAAGACCCGTGCTGTAACAAACCGAAATGGAAGGATACGTGGCGTGTACGTGCGGAGAAAAACAGGAACAAAAAGGGGGAGATAGAAACGACGTATGTGGAAGGAGTAGTGACGTAGGAGAGTGTGACCTACAGGGGATATGAGAGGGGAGGGAGCGCAATGAGAGGAACGGTGAAGAAGTGTATGTCTTTACAGGAGAGAGAGAGAGAGAGTGTAACAGGGAGAATGACAGAGGAGGGTGTGTGTCTTACAGGAGAGAGGGAGTGTAGCAAGGAGAATGACAGAGGAGGGTGTGTGTCTTACAGGAGAGAGACTGAGAGAGAGAGAGAGAGAGAAGAGAGCGAGAGAGAGAGAGAGAGAGAGAGAGGAGAGAGAGATCCCGAGAGAGAGAGTGTAGCCAGGAGAGAATGACAGAGGAGTGTGTGTCTTCTTACAGGAGAGAGAGAGTGTAGCAGGGAGAATGACAGAGGAGGGTGTGCGTGTCTTACAGGAGAGAGAGAAATTGAAGCAATGAGAATGACAGAGGAGGGTGTGTGTCTTACAGGAGAGCGAGAGAGAGAGGAGAGAGAGAGAGAGAGAGAGAGAGAGAGAGAGAGAGATAGAGAGAGAGATGAGAGAGGAGAGTGAAGCAACTGGAGAATGACAGAGAGGAGGGTGCGTGTCTTACAGAGAGAGAGAGAGAGAGAGGAGAGGAGAGAGAGGAGAGAGAGACGAGAGAGAGAGAGAGAGAATTAGGAATGTAGCAAGGAGAATGACAGGGTGTGTGGTGTGTCATTTAACAGGGGAGATGCGAAAGGAAGTGTAGCAAGGAGAATGACAGCAGAGAGTGTGTGCGTCTTACAAGTGGAGTGATAGCGATAGCGGTATGGGGACAAAAGGGGAATGCGAGGGGAGTGTGTTGTCTTAGAGAGGATGGAAGTGGAATGGGAAGGGGAATGGCAGAGAGTGTGTGTTTTAGAGAGGATGGAAGTGGAATGGCAAGGGGAATGGCAGAGAGTGTGTGTCTTAGAGAGGATGGAGGTGGAATGGCAAGGGGAATGG
>JADBJO010001662.1:116473-118973 GCA_016801955.1 Conus betulinus
TCAATGATAAAAAAAAAAAAGAAAAAGAAAAGATAGGAGGGAAAACGAGGAAAAAAAAATAAGTAAAGAAATGAAAGAGAGAAGAAAAAAAACGATGGTGAAGAGCAGAAGCGTATTTATGCCTTCTGTACCTCCTGAAACATCCATCTGACAGACTAGCGGCAAGGCTGCTGCAACAACAAAGAGCACTGGTACAAAATGCATCAAGTGGCTGTTCCACCTGTAAAAGTCCGTGATCTTCAAGAGTGTTAGGACAAATCAGACCTCTACCATCACAATGTATCACCATCAGCCTGTACATCGAACAGTTAGAATCAGGGTTTGACCTTGTGTATCGTGCCAGACATCCAGTAGGACAAGCTGGTTTCACAGAGATGGTTCCATAAACACAGATCCAATACCGGAACAGACCCTCTCTCTCCTTCCCTCCCTCCCTGTCTCTCTCTCCCTCCTGCCCTCCCTCCCTGTCTCTCCTTCCCACCCCCACCTTCCCCTCACTCTCTCCTCTCCCAAGTCATAAACTTCACACATACCTTGAAATGCCTGATTGTAAACATACATCAACTCGCCATCCTTACAGTCAAGCTGGCGTTGAACTGCCCTAAGGACCTGAAGTTCAAAGCTGAGAGAGAAAAAAAAAAGAAGAAACGTTCCGGACATTCCAGACCCCTCGTTCCAACTCGCCTCTCACACAACTTTCCCTTCCCAACCGCCGCTGTCCATTTCAAACTATCCTCCCCCCTTGCTCCCCCCCCCTTTCCCTCCGGTCCGCCCCGATAAACTGCTGTGCTGTTGTCAAGGAGAGGAAACTTCATTCCTTAATGAGGGACAGACATGGTGGCTCGGGCGGGCTTTTGTAGGTATAGATTGCTGCTGCTGCTGCTGACATTTGTGTTTGCGTGTGTGTGTGTGTGTGTGTGTGGAAATGGCCGGTAGTTGGGAAATCACGCTAGGACAGTAGGAATGATGCGACAGCCAACACACACGGCCGGCAAAGACGTTGTCAATGGAGGGCAAGTATTCCTCCGCCAGTCGTTTGCTGCTGTTGCTGTGCAGCTGAAGAACAACAGACCATGTGTGAGACAGGAAGATGTGAACAATGGAGGGTTGTCAAGAAAAAGAAAGTAAAGAGAAAGAAAGAAAAGGAGGAAAACTATAAAAAAAAAAAAAAAAAAAACACGTAAAGAAATGAAAAGAAAAAAAAATGATGGTGAAGAGCAGAAGCGTATTTATGCCTTCTGCACCTCCTGAAACATCCATCTGACAGACCAGCGGCAAGGCTGCTGCAACAAAGAGCACTGACACAAAATGCATCAAGTGGCTGTTCCCCTGCACAAGACGGATATCTACAAGAGTTTTAGAACAAATAAGAAATTCACCATCAGCCTGTAGACTCCAAAAGTTGGAAACCCTGGTTCACCTTGCGGGGCTTGTCAGACATTAAGCAGGACAAGCTAGTTCCACAAAGATGGCTCCACGGACGCAGATCCAACACTGGTGCAGGCAAGGGGAACAACGCTCAAGACACAATGAGGAGCAAATAAAGCAGAGTGTAACGGCCTGACACTCTGAGTGCAAAAAAGGTCACAGTACTGTGGGCATGGTTGTCACTGTCACTCGTCTGTTGAGCACTAATGACACCACACTGACTCAAAACAAACTAAAAATAATAAAAAACAAAAAAAAAAAAACAAGTAGGTAACTCTTGTTCCCGTGACGAAATAAATACACTCATATAACTCCAAACGAATGCTTGTTACGACACTGAATCGCTTAACAGAAATGACAGCACAGAGGACACAGAACAAGCAAGAAGACATCCCCCTACAAAGGATGTTTCAAGCTTGCCAATATACCCTGTACCGGACATATCTAAGCAGCAGCGTCAACTGGAAAAAAAAAAAAATCAACATTTCTTTAAGACGGGCACATCATTTTTTTTTATCTCGAATACAGCCAGACAAGTACACGGACGAACAGTAATTAAAAAAAAAAGTAACCTCCATCTGATTGAAATGAAAGGGAATCTTAAATGAGGCAGGGAACAGTAAATGGTAAACAACAAATAAGTAGGGTAAATAGGATAATAACAAGTAGGGGGACAAAAAGTAGTCCAATGAACACCAGCCACCGTAGAGCAGTATTTACCCTCGAAGACATTCAGGCAGAGAGGTGATGGGTTCGAGTCTCATCAGGGTCTTTTAGCTGTGGCTTATTTCCCTTGGGCCAGCTCCTACTGTGAGTTTGAGTATGCAGTACGCTAGAATGGGAACACTGGGACTGCACAGCCAAGCTTCATCCACGAAACTGATGAGCCTGTTAGAGTGTTGGTCCCCATTTTCTGACTAACACAGCAAGTGTCTCCGTTGTTCTCTTCTTTTTGACGATTCGAAACATTACGAATAAAGACGAGTAACCCCCTTTTTTTTTTCTTTTTTCCTTCCTTTTTTTTCCTACGTATTCTCTTTTTTTTTCTTTCTTTCTTTCTTTCTTTCGTTCT
>JADBJO010001662.1:126473-131473 GCA_016801955.1 Conus betulinus
AACCGTCTTCACAATCCTTCCTGGACTGCCCCCCCCCCCCCTCACTCTTGTTCCTGGAACTCTCCTGTAGGGCTTACTTGCTTTACACACCCCACAATAAGCGCTGTCTTTGTTGAAAACCGTCATTTTCTTCAAAAAGACACGGTCAGTAGGAAGAAATCTGAGGAGAGCTTGACAGCAGAAGGTCTTCAGAGAAGTGACCCCCACTCAGACAAGTGTTTGGGCCCTGAACTCCTTACACTCTGAGGGGCCGGGCCGTAATCAGGTCATGACTCACAGATGCCCTTTTACTGTTTAAAAGACTGATCTTTGTTTAAAACATTTTGTGAGAAAATTGTAATAATGAATGATGTTGCTGATTTATTCATTTCATTACGTTTGGCACATAAAAACAGGTCATGTGACTCCCGCGCTGCATTTTTTTTTCAAAGGAATTCAAAGTAAATCCGCCAGTTAACTTGGACAAACAAACTACAAGAAAAAAAAACGTCGCGTTTCGACCTCTTAGGTTTACTTCAGGCCAGATAAACCCACACTCAGGACTATGAACACAATCACTTATCTTCTCAAATTCGGCACAAGATGGGCTTTGAATGAAAATGGATATTCCACATTCATTTTTCACCAACCTGAGGCGATAAGTGATTGCTCGTTCTTCGTATCATTATCCTGAATTTTTTTTATCTTGCCTGAAGCCGACCTAAGAGGTCAAAAACGTGTCCTGTTTTATCTTGCAATGTGTTTGTCCTTGTCAACTGGCGGGTTTACTTGAAATTCCTTTCAAACTTTGTTTCAATTTTTGCCTGCAGTCACCTCACCTTGAATGAAACTAACTCATGTGCTGCATTTTAACTCATGTGCTGCCGTCTATACCCCATGAGTGCCATCAGGCGGACGACAAGGCTGCAGAGGATTCCTTGGCGAAGGCGTACTGTGATGAGTGAAGATGGAATGTGCGGTCCTCTCAGGGATGGACTCAAAGTGTGCTCCCTATCAAAATTATCGAGTAGTTTTGAACCTAAAGTGTCTCTCCACCCACCGTCGTACTAGTGGTGGAAGGAGCAAGTTTTCAGAGCCCATCATCGAAAGAAAGTTTCATTTTTGTCAGGTCAGAGTTGTCTTAGAGTAGGTGAGGACAGAGTTGTCTTAAAGTAGGTGAGGACAGAGCTGTCTTAAAGTAGGAGAGGACAGAGCTGTAGTAAAGTAGGTCAGGACAGAGCTGTAGTAAAGTAGGTGAGGACAGAGCTGTAGTAAAGTAGGTGAGACAGAGTTGTCTTAAAGTAGGTGAGGACAGAGCTGTCTTAAAGTAGGTGAGGACAGAGTTGTCTTAAAGTAGGTGAGGACAGAGCTGTAGTAAAGTAGGTGAGGACAGAGCTGTAGTAAAGTAGGTGAGGACAGAGCTGTAGTAAAAGTAGGCGAGGACAGAGCTGTCTTAAAGTAGGTGAGGACAGAGCTGTCTTAAAGTAAGTAAGGACAGAGCTGTCTTAAAGTAGGTGAGGACAGAGTTGTCTTAAAGTAGGTGAGGACAGAGCTGTAGTAAAGTAGGTGAGGACAGAGTTGTCTTAAAGTAGGTGAGGACAGAGCTGTAGTAAAGTAGGTGAAGACAGAGCTGTAGTAAAGTAGGTGAAGACAGAGCTGTCTTAAAGTAGGTGAGGACAGAGCTGTCTTAAAGTAGGTGAGGACAGAGCTGTAGTAAAGTAGGTGAGGACAGAGCTGTCTTAAAGTAGGTGAGGACAGAGCTGTAGTAAAGTAGGTGAGGACAGAGCTGTCTTAAAGTAGGTGAGGACAGAGCTGTCTTAAAGTAGGAGAAACAGAGCTGTAGTAAAGTAGGTGAGGACAGAGCTGTAGTAAAGTAGGTGAGGACAGAGCTGTCTTAAAGTAGGTGAAGACAGAGCTGTCTTAAAGTAGGTGAGGACAGAGCTGTCTTAAAATAGGAGAACAGAGCTGTAGTAAAGTAGGTGAGGGCAGAGCTGTAGTAAAGTAGGAGAGGACAGAGCTGTCTTAAAGTAGGAGAACAGAGCTGTAGTAAAGTAGGTGAGGACAGAGCTGTCTTAAAGTAGGTGAGAGGACAGAGCTGTCTTAAAGTAGGTGAGGACAGAGCTGTAGTAAAGTAGGTGAGGACAGAGCTGTCTTAAAGTAGGTGAGGACAGAGCTGTAGTAAAGTAGGTGAGGACAGAGCTGTCTTAAAGTAGGAGAACAGAGCTGTAATAAAGTAGGTGAGGACAGAGCTGTAGTAAAGTAGGTGAGGACAGAGCTGTCTTAAAGTAGGTGAGGACAGAGCTGTAGTAAAGTAGGTGAGGACAGAGCTGTAGTAAAGTAGGTGAGGGACAGAGCTGTAGTAAAGTAGGTGAGGACAGAGCTGTAGTAAAGTAGGTGAGGACAGAGCTGTAGTAAAGTAGGTGAGAACAGAGCTGTAGTAAAGTAGGTGAGGACAGAGCTGTAGTAAAGTAGGTGAAGTCAGACGACAGAGAAACAGGGTAAAGTAGGTGAGGACAGAAATAGGGTAAAGTAGGTGAGGACAGAAATAGGGTAAAGTAGGTGGGGACAGAAATAGGGGGTAAAATAGGTGAGGACAGAGGACAGAAATAGGGTAAAGTAGGTGAGGACAGAGGACAGAAATAGGGTAAAGTAGGTGAGGACAGAGGACAGAAATAGGGTAAAGTAGGTGAGGACAGAGGACAGAAATAGGGTAAAGTAGGTGAGGACAGAAATAGGGTAAAGTAGGTGAGGACAGAAATAGGGTAAAGTAGATGAGGACAGAGGACAGAAATAGGGTAAAGTAGGTGAAGACACAGGACAGAAATAGGGTAAAGTAGATGAGGACAGAGGACAGAAATAGGGTAAATTAGGTGAGGACATAGGACAGAAAAATAGGGTAAAGTAGGTGAGGACAGAGGACAGTTAGGGTAAAGTAGATGAGGACAGAGGACAGAAATAGGGTAAAGCAGGTGAGGACAGAGGACAGAAATAGGGTAAAAGTAGGTGAGGACAGAGGACAGAAATAGGGTAAAGTAGGTGAGGACAGAGGAAAGAAATAGGGTAAAGTAGATGAGGACAGAGGACAGAAATAGGGCAAAGTAGATGAGGACAGAGGGCAGCAATAGGGTAAAGTAGGTGAGGACAGAGGACAGAAATAGGGGTAAGTAGGTGAGGACAGATATAGGGTAAAGTAGGTGAGGACAGAAATATAGGGTAAAGTAGGTGAGGACAGAAATAGGGTAAAGTAGGTGAGGACAGATATAGGGTAAAGTAGGTGAGGACAGAAATAGTGTAAAGTAGGTGAGGACATATATAGGGTAAATTAGGTGAGGACAGAGGACAGATATAGGGTAAAGTAGGTGAGGAGGACAGAGGACAGTTAGGGTAAAGTAGGTGAGGACAGAGGACAGTTTAGGGTAAAGTAGGTGAGGACAGAGGACAGAAATAGGGGTAAAGTAGGTGAGGACAGAGGACAGAAATAGGGTAAAGTAGGTGAGGACAGAGGACAGAAATAGGGTAAAGTAGGTGAGGGACAGAGGACAGAAATAGGGTAAAGTAGGTGAGGACAGAGGACAGAAATAGGGTAAAGTAGGTGAGGACAGAGGACAGAAATAGGGGTAAAGTAGGTGAAGACAGAGGACAGTCAGGGTAAAGTAGGTGAGGACAGAGGACATACATAGGGTAAATTAGGTGAGGACAGAGGACAGATATAGGGTAAAGTAGGTGAGGACAGAGGACAGAATTAGGGTAAAGTAGGTAAGGACAGAGGACAGAAATAGGGTTAAAGTAGGTGAGGACAGAGGACAGAAATAGGGTAAAGTAGGTGAGGACAGAGGACAGAAATAGGGTAAATTAGGTGAGGACAGAGGACAGAAATAGGGTAAAGTAGGTGAGGACAGAGGACAGAATTAGGGTAAAGTAGGTGAGGACAGAGGACAGTTAGGGTAAAGTAGGTGAGGACAGAGGACAGAAATAGGGTAAAGTAGGTGAGGACAGAGGACAGATATAGGGTAAAGTAGGTGAGGACAGAGGACAGGGTAAATTAGGTGAGGACAGAGGACAGTTAGGGTAAAGTAGGTGAAGACGAAGCCGCAGTAAAGTAGGTGATGCTTTAGCTACTGTGGTGACAGAACTTCCGTGGACGAGGAAGATGGAAAACCACGCTTCTTCAGTCTATCTAAGCCCACTCAGCCCCTAGAAATCGATCCCCATCCTACTGCATGACATCAGAGAGCCATTTTTTCCCCTGCCAGTGGCCAGCCACACACTCATTAATATCCCTCCCTGCTGCTTCTTAGCTTATTCTTTTTCTTTTTTTTTTTTTTGGTTTTCCTTTCTAACATCACATTTCCGTTCATCACTTTGGTGTGTGTGTGTGTGTGTGTGTGTGTGTGTTGTGTGTGTGGTGTGTGTGTGTGTGTGTGTGTGTGGTGTGTGTGTGTGTGTGTGTGTGTGTGTGTGTGTGGTTGTGTGTGTGTGTGTGTTGTGCGTGCGTGCGTGTGTTGTGTGTGGTGTGTGTGTGTGTGTGTGTGTGTGTGTGTGTGTGTGTGTGTGTCTGGTCTGTGTGTTTGTAAATGCGTGCGCGTGTGTGTGTGTGTGTGTCTGTGTTCTCGTGTGTGTGTTTGTGTGTGTGTGTGTGGGTGTGTGTTGTGTGTGTGTGTGTGTGTGTGTGTGTGTGTGTGTGTGTGTGTGTGTGTGTGTGTGTGTGTGTGTGTGTGTGTGTGTGTGGTGTGTGTGTGTGTGTGTGTGTGTGTGTGTGTGTGTGTGTGTGTGTGTGTGGGTGTGTGGTGTGTGTGTGGGTGTGTGTGTGTGTGTGTGGGTGTGTTGTGTGTTGTGTGTGTGTGTGTGTGTGTGTGTGTGTGTGTGTGGTGTGTGTGCTGTGGGTGGTGTGGGTGTGTGTGTGTGTGTGTGGGTGTGTGTGTGTGTGAGTGTGAGTGTGTGAGATGTGGAGGGAAGTGTGTGTGTGTGTGTGTGTGTGTGAGGAGTGGTGTGTGTGTGTGTGTGTGCTTGGGTGGAGTGTG
>JADBJO010001662.1:136473-146473 GCA_016801955.1 Conus betulinus
GACAATGGCTGCCCTGACGGAGTGACATGCAGAATCGATGTAGGGGCAATATGGAAATCTGATCTGGTTAATTCTATGTGCAACAGGGAGCCCCTGCCTCTCTGCTTCCCATGCACCGAGGAAGACTTGAAATGCCACTGGCTGTGGACGATTGACAGCAACAGCAATAAGGCGGATGATATGAATCAGCAGTGAACACAGCATTCATTTCAGAACACGCGCTGATGCAACCACACAATCATATGTGTGTATACAAACAATAAGAATTTCAAACGAAAAGTCTTGTGGTCAGTACTGATTCATTATGAAGATAAATTTTCTCACTTTTGAAACACACACACACACACACACACACACACACACACACACACACACACACACACACACACACACACGCCACACACACAGGCGCGCGCGCACGCACGCACCACGCACAAACACACACACACAGACAAGCGCGCGCGCACGACATGCATATGTGCGAGCGCTTGCACGCAGAAATCACACACCATCACAGGCATACATAAGCAGCGCACGCGCGCGCACGCACACCCACCCATTCACACACACACACATACACGCGTGCGCGCGCGCGCGCGCGCGCGCGCACACACACACACACACACACACACACACACACACACACACACACACACACACACACACGCACGCACACACACAAAAACACACAAACACACACACACACACACACGCACACACACACACACACACGCACGCGCGCGCGCACACACACACACACACACACACACACACACACACACACACACGCACGCACGCACGCACGCACGCGCGCGCGCGCGCGCGCACACACGCACGCACGCACGCACACACACACACACACACACACACACACACACACACACACACACACACACACACACACACACACACACACACGCATACGAGCGAGCGCTCGTACGCAGAAATCACAAGCATACTTAAGCGGTGCGCGCACGCGCGAGCGTGCGCGCGCGCGCGCGCACACACACACACACACACACACACACACACACACACACACGCACGCACACACACACACACACACACACACACACACACACACACACACAGGCACGAAATAAATACACTCACGAAACCTCAACAGAGATACGTAGGCATGTGATCGCTAGACAAGGGCGCCTCATCGGAACACAGTGTACACAAAGCGATAATCCTATTCCATAGACCTCTATTTCATCAGTGCTAATGGCGTACTAGCCGTGAGTAACATGTCTCTTATTCCTAAGGCCGTTCGTACACGTGGATAACTACAGGACTACGATAGAAAACTATCCTCTGACTATTAAAAAAGCACTTGTTTGTGAAAGATCCTTTGGAGTAAAAAAAAAAAAAACACGACGTTTCGACTCAAACAGCCTTCTTCAAAGTAAACTGGTGATTAAAGCGTCATTCTCATTCTCTGACTATTCCATCTTACTGAGTTATTTGTCGGACACGATGGTATGTCGCTTTAAAACTAACTGCCTTTCGGATATAGGATATGGCGAGTCTTCTGAGAGTTATTTTCTCCTGGCAAAAAATGGCTGCTCCCAGTGCTGACTCGAACAGCAGATGTTGTGGTTCACTGACACGCCGGTCATGATCACGAGCGTCAGTTTGAGTCATCTTTGCGTGGATAAGGACGAAGAAGGATATTTTTGTTGGTCATAATGTCACATCAAAACAGAAGCACAACATTATTAAAAAAAAAAAAAGATGAAAGAAAGCTGTGAGTGTGGTTCGATCCCTCAGCGCCTGTTTCGTCCAAATCTGGATGTCCAGAGTGAAGACACAGTAATGTTCTATGCAATCTGCACAAGACCTAAGAACAAATAACACAAGGAACCTCTCCTGGATCATGAAGTACGATCCACCAGAGCAGAAAGTGACGATACATAGTCCTTCGAATGAGACTATAAACTGAGGTTCCTTGTGTGAACGCACGCATGATATCTTGCACACACGTAAAATCCCATCACCAAGTTTCGGAAAGAGAAGGCCAGTTTGGCCGTTGGTATGGATGACACGTTACACATAACATGCACCCTGCGTGAAAAATGGAAAGAATGAAGGAAGTAAGGAAACTGAGTCAACGATATTGAATGAAATGGACTGGATGACACGGGAAACGACTGAATGAAGCGACAGCTGGCAGCTCTTCGGTTGGCGCTACCCAGGTAGGCAGCCCGTTGTGTAAACGAGTGTGGATTGTAAGGCGCTTAGAGCTTGGTCTCTAGCTGAGAACAGGCGCTGTATAAGTATTCATTGTAATATAATAAAAATATATCTATCCACATGGGGAATGTCATTCACATTCTTTGAATTTGCACTTCTCCCAGACACACACAAAGCAAACCAGCTGTAAGCTATGAAGCCCATTTACAGCCGATTTGGGTGTCCTGGAATAGGGTTTGTATTTGACAGCCGATTGGGTGTCCTGGAATAGGGTTTGTATTTAACAGCCGATTGGGTGTGTCCTGGAATAGGGTTTGTATTTGACAGCCCTTTGGGTGTCCTGGAATAGGGTTTGTATTTGAAAGCCGATTGGGTGTCTAGAATAGGGTTTGTATTTGACAGCCGATTGGTGTCCTAGAATAGGGTTTGTATTTGACAGCCGATTGGGTGTCCCTGAATAGGGTTTGTATTTGACAGCCGATTGGGTGTCCTGGAATATGGTTTGTATTTGACAGCCGATTGGGTGTCCTGGAATAGGGTTTGTATTTAACAGCCGATTGGGTGTCCTAGAATAGGGTTTGTATTTAACAGCCGATTGGGTGTCCTAGAATAGGGTTTGTATTTGACAGCCGATTGGGTGTCCTAGAATAGGGTTTGTATTTGACAGCCGATTGGGTGTCCTAGAATAGGGTTTGTATTTGACAGCCGATTGGGTGTCGTGGAATAGGGTTTGTATTTGACTGCCGATTGGGTGTTCTGGAATAGGGTTTGTATTTGACAGCCCATTGGTGTCCTGGAATAGGGTTTGTATTTGACAGCCCATTGGGTGTCCTGGAATAGGGTTTGTATTTGACAACAGTCCACAGTATGTAAGCGAAGAATTGTCCACGGTTTTTTTTTCCCCATAGAACTGGGAAATTCAAACATGCCGCATCCAGTCAGTGCAAGACATCCACAAGTCTAACGGATTGACTCACAGAACAGTACAAACTCTTCAACACTTGTAACAGGAGCCAGGGGACTGAGGACATGGCACGTACTTGGCAGTGCTAAACCACAGGTCTGCATAGTGACTAGTACACCTCCATCTGCACGTCAGCAGCACAAAAAAAAAAAAAAAGAAGAAAAAAACCTGATGAACAAAACCAGACTGAATTTCTCCACAAAGAAATCTGAAAAGAAAAATTCCAGCAAAATGTATATACAAAAGAACTGAAATGAAAACCCAAGAAACAGAAAGACGGTGAGAAGCAAAGGAGCTGTGTAAATTGAAAGCAAATGATGAAAAAAATTCAATGTTAAAAAATAAGTGGATCTCAGACAAGGTTATAAGAAAATCAGCAAAACTCTGTATGTCCAATTACATTCAGAAAGCGACAGGGATACTGAGGTGGATGCCTCGTTGTTAAAAACCAGCACATAATAATCAGTATTATCTTACATTCAAACAGAGACTAGACAGGTACACTGAAGAAAAACAGACGAGGTTGGATGAAAGTGAGAGAGAGAGAGAAAAAAAAAAGAAGTATGATGAAGTTGAACAGTGTAAAATTCCCTAACAAAACGTCTGCAAATTCTGTCTCATAGACCACTTAGATGAACACAGTGAAAGTGATTCTGACACAAACACTCCGATGACTCAAAAGGAGACGAAACATAAGATACAGTCTCATGCTCGCAGACGAGCAAATAAACTCACTGAATATACAGACACTTCCGACACAGAATGTTCCAGAGATAGTGCCCGACAATGCCAGAGATACCGGCACCAGAAGAGGTAGAATTGTGACGCTGTTCTTTGAAACAGGTTGTAAATGTAGTGTTCTCGAAGTGGTAGAATTGTGAGAATGTCTGAAACACACGCACACACACTTACACAAACACACACACACACACACACATACACACACACACACACACGCACACACACACACACACACACACACACACACACACGCGCGCGCGCGTGCGCGCACACACACACACACACACACACACACACACACACACACGCACGCACGCACGCACACACACACACACACACACACACACACACACACACACACACACACACACACACACACACTCTCATGCACACACACACACGCACGCATGCACGCACGCACACATGCACGCCCTCCCACCCACCCCCCTCCACCGCCCCACACACACACACGCACACACACACACACACGAACGCACGACGTATTCTGGCGGCTACAGTTTTTTTTTCTTGGTTTTGAGTTGTGATCTTTATGATTCTTTTTAAACTTTCATTTTTTGCTGGAACGGTCAAATATGTGGGTTCTGGTCCCAAGGGGCAGTTCGGCTTGAAGCGTGTTATCTGACGTCAGCTTGTTGCTGATAAATGGGGAGAGAGAGAGAGAGAGAGAGAGAGAGAGAGAGAGAGGGGGGGGGGTATGGCAGCATATACATGTCAAGAAAGTTGTTAGGTAGTCCAGAAGTCATTCCTTAGTTATTCGGCATCACTTTCACTTGAAATATACTGGGGGAGTCAGACGACAGTCTATCGTTCCGCCTCTTCCGCAGGCGCCCCCTCCCCCCCGCCACCCCCCCTTCCGCGCATGACTGCACCATTGTCGCTCGTGAATCTGCTGAGGCTGTGTCGCAAATGCACGTGCTGCACGAACACTCGTTGAGTATCTCTTCCAACCAGTTGTTGGATGTAGACAGACGCATATAAGCTCGGCGGATGGCTCCGCAATTTAGTACGTGCATTGCTGAGTGTATTTAATTAACTCGTAAGTGTACTATGTGATCTACTTTCAGATTGAAAACATGCCCCGTTTGCCCTGAAGCGGAAGGGGAAGTCACCGTACAAGATATGACTTCAGGAGTAAATAACCTGAACAGATCGCAATCTAATTTCTTTTTCCAGTTCTGATCTCAACATTACCGATACCAGGCTGGAGTTTTTTTGTTTTTTTTTCATCTTTGTGAGCCTGGCAAACAGACAGAATACATCACAGGGTAACCAGCCTTTCAAAAAGCTGCGCGCGTAGGCGCGCTCCAGCTTCATCTCTATCATCCCTCTACCGTTACAGCCTTACCTCCCTTTACCCAGGTCCCGGTCCCTGATGCTTTCCCTTGCACCTCTGGCACGTAGGCAAGCTTCTCTGGCGGCCTGTCAAGAATGGCATGACTCACCAAACGAAATGTCTCTGAGCCGCAGGTCGTTGCAGGAGAAAGCTCCATTCTATTTCAGAGCTTCATCATCTTTCTGTGTGAGGCGGAGACGTGCAGTCATCAGCCAAATGATCTTGTTGGCGCTTCCCGCCATGATGAATGGGGGTTGGGGGAAAGGCGCGCTAGGATGGATTATCGCCCTTTGCTGTCAGCCTCTTCTGGCGCTCCAATCCTCTTTAGATATTATCTGGGGGTGGGGGTGCGTATTATGTGTGTGTGTGTGTGTGTGTGTGTGTGTGTGTGTGTGTGTGTGTGTGTGTGTGTGTGTGTGTGTGTGTTTGCGTGTGTGCATATATGTGTGCGCTCGCGCATATGTGTGTGTATGTGCGTGTGAGTGCGCACGCTCGTGCGCACACGCGCGCGCGTGTGTGTGAGTGCGAGTGCGCAATGAAACAATTAGACTGAGGAAAAAGAGATTCAGAAACTCCTGGACCTAGTGGCACGTAACACTATACCTAGGAGTAATCACGGGGTGGCGAGTGAAACAAACTATTATCATCAAAAGGTTTTCAGCTAGCTTACATTTACTACTTCCTCAATATTCACATAGGATCATCGACAAATTCTGCATCAACGCTCTGTCGCAGTGTCGCCGTTCTCATAGTTCCTCTAAACTTGTCATGCTGGCATTTCGTTTGACTACAGAAAGTTGATCTCTCTACATCATCTTACAACTGACAGACAGGGGAAGGCACTCCGAAAGGAAGTTTGATGCCACAATATAATGACAGCATGAAAAAGGTCTCCCAGGCTTAGGTGATAGCATCGAAGATTAAGATTTGTATTTCATTCTCTGTCAGTCTGTCTGTCTCTCTGTCTGTCTGTGTGTCTGTGTGTCTCTCCCCTTCCCTGTTCTGTCTTTCTGTCTGTCTGTCTGTATGTCTGTCTGTCTGCATGTATGTATGGCTGTCTGCCTCTCTGTCCGTCTGTCTGTCTGTCTCTCCCCTCTTCCCTCTCCTGTCTGTCTGTCTGTCTGTCTTTGTCTATATGTCTGTCTGTCTGTATGTATGGTTGTCTGCCTCTCTGTCTGTCTGTCTGTCTGTCCGTCTGTCTGTCTGTCTCCCCCCTTCCCTCTTCCGTCTGTCTGTCTGTCTGTCTGCCTCTCTGTCTGTCTGTCTGTCTCTCTCCCCTTCCCTCTTCTGCCTGACTGTCTGTCTGTACTTATGTCTGTCTCTCTGTCTGTCTGTCTGTCTGTCTGTCTGTCTGTCTGTCTGTCTGTATGTCTGTCTCTCTGTCTGTCTGCCTCTCTGTCTGTCTGTCTGTCTCTCACCCTCAAGACGGCGACCGGTAAGTAGGCTTTAGAATTGTTCTCGCTTTCTTAAATCCGATATCAATCGTCTTCCTGGTGTTACACAGTGTCTACAGTTGGTTTTATTGTTGCTGTGAAGTTACTCTGTAGGTAGACAGCGGAAAGAAACGCGCCAAAATGATTGACGGGAAGTGTGGAGAGCCAGTATTGACCGTTTGGTGTTTGACAAAGAATGAGAGCGTCAGTGTTCACACTAAAAAAATCAGAAACGTGTGGCAGTGAAATTGATGGTAAACATTGAAATCACTTGTGTGTTTTGGCACTTTTGTGGTTTCTTTCTGTCACTCATACAGACTGGTGAAATTGATGGTAATTTAGTGACATTGAAATCAGGTTTGTGTTTTGGCACTTTTGAAGTTTCTTTCTGTCATTCATATAGACTGGTGACATTGATGGTAATTTAGTGACATTGAAATCACGTTTTGTGTTCTGGCACTTTTGTAGTTTCTTTCTGTCATTCATACAGATTGGTGAAATTGATGGTAATTTAGTGACATTGAAATCACTTATGTGTTTTGGCACTTTTGTAATGTCTTTCTGTTATTCACACAGACTGGTGAAAATGGTGGTAATTTAGTGACATCGAAATCACCTGTGTGTTTTGGCACTGTTGAAGTTTCTTTTTCTGCCGTTCATACAGACTGGTGGACAGGTTATGGGTACAGCCTGCAAGACAAGAGCGCCGAGTGATGACAGGAGACGGGGTGGGGAAACTTGTAGGGGGATTTAAACTGTTAGAACCAGCAACAAACAAACAACCAGGCCTGCTCCCTGGACGAAACAAACACACGCCCGTAACTCCTAACGAATGCTGCTTACGACACCGAATCGCCTAGCAGATATGACGGCACAGAGCAAACAAGGACCCCCCCCCCTCCCCCCCCCCCCCCCCCCCCCCCCCCCCCCCCCCCCCCCCCTCATAAAAGATGTTCCAAGCCTGCCTATATACCCTGTACTGGACACATCTACACAGCAACAACAGCTGTAGACATGAACAAACACAAATTAACATACACGTGGAACATCCTTTTTTTTTCAACGTACCATCGCTCTCTCTCTCTGTTTCATTGTAATAATGTTACAGCGTTCTTGTTTACGCGTGCCTGCATATTGTAGGTGCATGATGATGATGATGATGATCGGTGTGTGTGTGTGTGTGTGTGTGTGTGTGTGTGTGTGTGTGTGTGTGTGTGTGTGTGTGTGTGTGTGTGGTGTGTGTGTGTGTGTGTGTGTGTGTGTGTGTGTGTGTGTGTGTGTGTGTGTGTGTGTGTGTGTGTGTGTGTGCCAGGGCCAGTGACGGTGTTTCTGGTGGCACTGCTGGCATTGCCTCTCGTCATGACCATCATAGGTGAGTTGACCAGTCACTGACCTTGACCTGTCAGTAGGATTAGCCGCTTTGTGTCATTGCCTAGTGTCATTAATCAGTTAGGGTCATGACACAGTGTCATGGCCTAGTCACTGTCATTACCCAGTCAGTGGCATTGCCCAGTCAACGTCATTGTCCAGCCAATGTCAGTACCCAATGAGAGAGAGAGAGAGAGAGAGAGAGAGAGAGAGAGAGCAAGACAGAGCGAGACACAGAGACAGAGAGAAAGACAGAGAGAGAGAGAGAGAGAGAGAGAGAGAGAGAGAGAGAGAGAGAGAGAGAGAGAGAGAGAGATGATGATGATGATGATGATGATGATGATGATGATGATGGTGATGATGATGATGATAATCTGTATTTCCAAGGGTAACGGATAAGCAAACACATGTTTTTTTTTCATTCGGCCCTTGTCCTGCTAAAGGACTAACTAAGCATGACTAACAACTAAAATTTACAAAACTTTTGACAAACACACATATCCTCACAAATACCTTTAAAACGTTAGTCCATTAATATTTAAGGCGTAATAGATAGATAGATAGATAGATAGATAGATAGATAGATAGGTAGATAGATAGATAGATAGATAGATAGATAACACACATGTCCTCACAAATACCTTAAAACGTTAGTCCATTAATATTTAAGGCGTAGATAGATAGATAGATAGATAGATAGATAGATAGATAGATAGATAGATAGATAGATAGATAGATAGATAGATAGATAGACAGATAGATAGACAGCGAGCAGACAGAAGAAAGAACGAAGAAGTCTGGTGTGGTGGTGTTTCAGGGGTCAACTACCTGCACGAGTGCCCGGTGGAGCCCAAGCTGCCCCATCTACCTGGTGGTGGGCGGCTGCTTCGGCATCGTCAAGCTGCTCTTCCTGCTGTGGAAGCAGATGAAGCGCCACAAGGAGGACCCTGGGCGACCTGCACGACGACCTGGACCTGCTGACCATGACCCGCATGACCAACATCGCCCTCAACATCTTCCTGTGCGTGTGGTTCGGCCTGGGCCACTACTGGGTGTTCCGCATCTGGAGGCCGCACTTCACCGCCCCGCTGCACGAGCCGAGGAACTGGTGCGACAAGACGGTGTTCCTCTTCTCCTTCTGGCAGCTGATGATCGGCCACGCCATCCCTGGCCTGTCTGCTGCTGGCCTCTTTCGCCCTCTGCTGCTGCTTCTTCGTCTGCCTCAAGTGCTTCGTCATGGACTCCAAGAGATGACACAGGGCGGGCAGGGTCTGACCGGCCGATGGACCTCCCGGCTGGTGCCCTGGGAGCACCTGCCCCTTGACCTGGTTCCCTGAGAGGACCTGCCCCTTGACCTGGTGCCCTGAAAGCACCTGCACCTTGACCTGGTGGGAGCTATGTCTCCGAGTGACCTGGCCTCACCCAGGAAGAGCATCAGTTGATGGTGGTGGTGCCAAGGACACATGAGTGCCTTCAGACAGTTGCCTCCCTCCCCCTTCCAGACAGTAAAGCATACCCCCTCCCCCCTTCTCACCCTACTGCTATGGGAACAGGAGAGCTATGTCATTGATCATGGACGTGGGATCATGTAGCTGTTGTTCGTTGAAGGAAACATGGTATGGAACCAGGTTTGTAATTTGTGAACAGTAAATAGCATGGAAAAAAACATCATGATATGTTTAGAGCTGATGGTAAGAATGCGAACATTGGTAGGCTACACTGTGCCATGCGGTATGATTTCACGGGAGGCGAGATGTCCAGAATAATGTGTTGTGAGACAGAAGGAATTCAGTTTCAAAGTGAGGTGACTGTAGGCGGAAATTGACACAAAATTCTAGAAGAGTGACGAGCAAGTCCACAAACAGATGTACAAACAAATTACAGATAAAACACAACGCGTTTCGACCTCTTAGATCTTCAGGCAAGATGAACAACATTCAGGAC
>JADBJO010001662.1:153973-166473 GCA_016801955.1 Conus betulinus
GAGAACCACCAGGCAAAATTCAAAATCGTTCTTATAACTCCCTTTTTATCTTTGTATAAATAATGAGGTAGTTGAAGAGTTGATAATCATAAAGTTCTTGGTGTTATTGTAGGCAACAATTTGTCATGAACTTTTCTTGTCATAATACTCTACAAACTTCTTTCTGAAAAGATTCACCAGCTTTCAAAACTAAACATTTCTTTTGACCAACATTGTCGTAAGCTGAATTTTTTTACTTCGTATATTGAATTTCATTTAAATTACTCTTTTACATTCTGGGATTCAGCCAGCGATGATATATTGAAACCGCTGTACAGTCTTCATAGATGAGCCGTTAGATAATTCTTCTGAAATCTTCAACTGTGACTTCCTCTGATTATAAACGTTTAAACATAATGCCCCTGAAATGGAAACTATTTTCCTGTCTACGATAATGCCAATTCGTGCTCCACCAACTCTGAAAAATGAAATTAAAACGTGTCTGATTCGCTTTGTCAGCAAGGATTGATCTTTGTAAATCTAGCCTCATATATTCTGGTGGTTGTTTGTGATATAACCTTTTGTCTTCATTTCATATATAAATACTAGTCAAAATGTTTTCAAAAGGCGCTAGATCTCATATTTTATACAAAACTTATTGAACAGTGTTGATTAATAATAACATTATTTGACTTTTTCTCTATACATTTCATAAATCATGTATATGGATTCAAGTACGGCAATCTTTGAATGTGCATGAATTATTTTCTGCTTCTTCCTGTCCCCTTCTCCAGCTCTTCCGTCGACATACTCTCTACCTTTCCACCTTTCATTGATGTCCTTCCTTTCTCAATTTCAAAGAAAATGTTTACAAAGTTGTTTTTTTTTTTGAAAAGTAGCGTCAATTTTGGATTGCAATTTTTTTTTTCAATCTTACATTCTTTTTTATTGTTTAGATAGTTCATTCGCTTTTGAAGTCGCGTCTTTTGATCGTTTTTTTTCCCCTCATTCAAGGCAAGATGTGAAAAAAAAACCTTTACCATGCTTATTCTATTCCTTCAATTAAAAAAGCTCTCTCTCTCTCTCTCTCTCTCTCATCCCCTCTCTCTCCTCTCTCTCTCTATCTCTCTCTGCTCTCTCTCTGTCCTCATCTCCTCCCCCGTCCCTCTCTCCTGTCTCTCTCCTCTCCTCTCTCTCTCTCTCCATCCTCATCTCCTCTCTCATCATTATTATATTCAGATCTAACGTCCACACAACCACATCAAGTAATATTAAAGCCGTCGATAACCACCTCAGGAATATGGGAGGATGGGGAGGGGCGTGGCTGTCTAAAACTATACGAATACCACCAGAACGACAACACATAAAAATGAACAGGGAAAATACTTTTTTTTTCAGTTCGACTTCAACGGGATTGAAACTGTAAACATTTTATCATAACATCACTGACATAATAACTTTTTTGAATTTGTAATGTTTTCTTTTCTTACTTGTGGCAGGATACCATTCATCAGTAGTGTGGAATTCTCTCGAAACAGCAGTTTTGAGGGCGTTTCCGTTATCTTTATTCCAACTCGTCAATAGCTGGGCTGTTTGCTAATAAGTGCGTCTTCATACAGTTTATACAGTTTACTAATATCGCAAATTATGAACTAATGTGATTTGTTTTACAGTCTAAAATATCATGAATTGTGTAGTTAGAACTGATGTTTTTTTACTTCTTTGTTACGTATCCCGTAAATTGTTATAAATTTTTTTAGTATCTGTTTCACAAGTCAAAAAAGACAGTAGCGAGGAGTATGACTACTTGTGTTCTCTTTTGTTGACTGTATTACTTGTACAGAGTGACAGTAGTTGTCTCGCTGATGATGGATGTGGGTTTGTTTACCACGTTGATGATTCCATGGAAAAGATAGCTGTTTTGGTCAGAATATTGATGGCTTGGTCAGAATCAGTTTTTCTGTTTTAAAGTGTCATGACCGCCGGCGGAAACTGAAACAAACTTAAAAGAAAAATTGCTGTTCCGCCGAAACGAAAGAGACAAACAATCTACAGACAAACACGACGCGTGTCGACCTGTGGGGGTATACTTCAGGCGAGACAAACAACATTCAAGACAATGAAAACAAAACACACACACAAAAAAAAACAATGCCTTATCTCCTCAAACTAGGCGCAAAATCTTTTCATGCGACGGTAGAGAAATCTTTCTTTTCAGTTTGATCAGAATCGTACAATAGCTATGAATACTTGACATTGTCAGAATTAACATTAGATTTTCAAGGCTCTGAAGCCGAAGTGCATTAAGAAGCATAACTTTAGCGGTCCATTCCTTTCGATTCCACGGTAATACTATTTAACTTTCAATTCAGATATAAAACTTTCTTTTTCCCTTTGTGGGAATAGTGGAAATAGAAAAACAGAAAACATGTAAACTGGAATAATTGTGAAAGCGACTCAGTGTTCAATAAAATAACAAAGAAACCATGACAAAGACAGCAAGCCTTTGATTTTGACTAAAACACACTAGTAGACATAATCCACAAAATCAGAAGCAAGGGATTTTTTATACTAACGAAAGGGACATCAACAATCAACCATCCACAGATTTGCTGTACAAAATCAAGCTATTTTGCAAAAGCTCAGTGGAACAATTCAAAACGAATAAAACCAGTTGCTTCTAATTTCGGCCTTAGAAAGCTAAATATCGAAATGGACGAATCTTACTGGCTTTACGTCTAATTCCTTCTGCACCAACAAAAACAAGCACATAAAAAGACTTGCAGACGAGTATCCCATACAGCGCAGTGGAAATAGCTGAAGATAAAAAGTGCTTAGTTTGTAAAGTCAGTTCTGGGATCAAACGTTTGCACTTGCCCACAAACAACAACTACTATAGACACTGTCAGAAAACGAGGGTGGGTATGGAGATTTGAGGGGGGAAGGGGAGGAGGATTACAGAACGAATGAGACAAGAGAATAGACCGTCGTTATCAAGACAGTTACACCCCCCCCCCCCCCCCCCCCCTTTAAAAAGGAAACCACCACCAACCAGACACTTGTACACATTCGTCAAATGTTTGTGACAAAACATTTTCAATGAATTAAAAAGATACAACAACAGCAGCAATACCACCAACAACAACGACAATAACAACAACTACAAAGTACTGTGCGTGATTTTTTGTCCCTAGCAAAGATAGAACAGAGGAAGTGGAGAGAATTGGGGGTGGGGGGGAAGGGAGGGAGGAAAAAAAAAAAAACGACCAGGATTTTTTTGACTTGGTTAGAAATACGGTAACTTGGTCAAAATTGTTGACTTAGTTTGAAAATCGGTGGCATGGCCATAATCGTTGCCTTGGTTAGAATAATTAGTGACCTGGACAAAATTATCATTGACTTCGTTAGAAATCTGGAAGACTTGGCCAGTATTATCGTTAATTTGAATTGAATACTCGATGACTTTGCCACAGTTCTTGTTGACTGGGTTCGATTATTCGGTGATATGCCCAGAAGTTTTGTTGACTGAGTTAGAACACATGGTGACTTGGCGGAATTGTTGTTGACCCAAAATACTTGATGACTTTGAGTAGAATATTTGTTATCTTTGATTTGCTAACCCGATTTTGCTTTCATGAATATTTGCCTGCTTGATTTACATGTTTGCTGGCTTGATTGGAATATTTGCGGGGCTTAATCAGAATACTTGATCATTTGTTGGCCCACCAGGAAGAATAAATGAGTTCATAAGATTATTCACTGGTTTAGATAGAATAGTCGTTGGATTGGTCAGACGATTTGTTAGCTTCGTTGATGGATTTGTTGGCTTGGCCGGACAATTTGTTTGGTTTTTGTTCGAAAATTTGTTTGCTTCAGTTAAAAAAATTGTTGGATTGATTCCTGTATTTGTTGGCTTGGCTTGAAGTATTTAATAGCCTGTAACATTTGATTCTTGATTAGATTGTTTTTTTGCTTAAAAATGTTTGTTTGGATTTTTTTGTTTGTTTGTTTTTTTCAAAAAAAAAAAAAAAAAATTGTCTGCTTGTTAGATAATTGCTGGCTTTATTATAATGGATTTGCTTGGGCTCAGAACATTTGTCAGCTCTGTAAGAACATTTTATGAGTTTGGTCACAATATCTGCTAGCTTGGGTTAACTTATTTATTTTTGGAGGGGGGGGGGGGGGGGGGGAGGGGGCTATTGTATCTTTCTGCTTCTTTTGAATTTTTGTTTCTTTGAATACATTTGTTAGCATGGTCAGTATTTATGTTGTCGTGATAGAATATTTGTTGACTTGGTTCCAACAGTTGCAAGCTTTGCTTTGAATATTAGTTGGCTTTGTTCGAGAAAGTTCTGGTATTCTCGGAACATGTTATTGCTGTGAGAGTATGTATTGTCTTTATTGGTTTTAATATCAGTTTACTTGGCTTCCTTTCAGTATTTCGATAGCGTACATGTGGGCTTGGTTTCCACATTTGTTTACTCGGTCCAAATGTGTTGTTATCTTGATTAGAATGTTTGTGACCTGGTTAGAATGCTTATCGACCCGGTCAGAATATGTTTGCCCTGTCAGAATATTAGTTGTCTCGGGTAGAATGTTTATTGACTTGGTTGGAATGTTTGTTGTCTTTTTTTTTAAAAAAATTCTGATTTGCTGTTTAATTGGTTTCGTTAGAACATTTTTGGCTTGGTTCAAACAGCAGTTGCATGTATCAGATCATTTGCATATTGAGATTATTGTTTCGCTTGGGTTTCTGGGTTTAGCTGGAAATCTTTTAAGGTTGACTTCAATAGTTGCTGACTGACTTGTGGTGAGGATGTGGATGTGTGACAAAACGTATATGGCTCTAACTGTGTGAGAGAACACGTGTAGATGTAACTATATGAAAGAACATATGTGACTGATGTGTGTGAGAGAACACGTGTAGATGTAGCTGTATGAAAGAACGTATGTGACTGACTGTGTGAGAGAACACGTGTAGATGTGGCTGTACGAAAGAACATATGTGACTGACTGTGTGAGAGAACACGTGTAGATGTGGCTGTGTGACAGAACATATGTGACTGACTGTGTGAGAGAACACGTGTAGATGTGGGCTGTGTGACAGAACATATGTGACTGACTGACTGTGAGAGAACACGTGTAGATGTGGCTGTGTGACAGAACATACGTGACTGACTGTGTGAGAGAACACGTGTAGATGTGGCTGTGTGACAGAACATATGTGACTGACTGTGTGAGAGAACACATGTCGATGTAGCTGTGTGACAGAAAATATGTTGGCTGACTGTGTGAGAGAACACGTGTAGATGTAGCTGTATGAAAGAACATACGTGGCTGACTGTGTGACACAACACATGTAGATGTGACTGTGTGACACAACACGTGTAGATGTGGCTGTGTGACACAACACTTGTAGATGTGGCTGTGTGACACAACACGTGTAGATGTGGCTGTGCGACACATCACGTGTAGATCTGGCTGTGTGAGTCATCACGTGTAGATGTGGCTGTGTGACATATCACGTGTCGTTGTGGCTGCGTGGCACATCACGTGTAGATGTGGCTGTTTGACACATCACGTGTAGTTGTGGCTGTGTGACACATCACGTGTAGATGAGGCTATGTGTACGGACCTGTGGGGGCGGCTGTGTGACAAAAAGTGCTAGATAAGGCGTTGTGTGAAAAAGTGACCAGATAAGGCTTTGTGACAAAAAAAGTGACTAGATAAGGCGTTGTGACAAAAAGTGACCAGATAAGGCGTTGTGACAAAAAGTGACCAGATAAGGCGTTGTGACAAAAAGTGACCAGATAAGGCGTTGTGACAAAAAGTGACCAGATAAGGCCCTTGTGACAAAAAATGACCAGATATGGGCGTTGTGACAAAAAGTGACTAGATATGGCTGTATGACACAACATGTGTATGTATGGCTGTGTGACACAACGTGTGTGGATATGGCTGTATGACACAACGTGTGTGGATATGGCTGTGTGACACAACGTGTGTGGATATGAGTGTGTGACACAACGTGTGTGGATATGGCTGTGTGACACAACGTGTGTGTATATGGCTGTATGACACAACGTGTGTGTGTATATGGCTGTATGACACAACGTGTGTGTATATGGCTGTGTGACACATGTGTGTGTATGACACAACGTGTGTGTACATGGCTGTGTGACACAACGTGTGTGTATATGGCTGTATGACACAACGTGTGTGGATATGGCTGTATGACACAACGTGTGTGTACATGGCTGTGTGACACAACGTGTGTGTATATGGCTGTATGACACAACGTGTGTGTACATGGCTGTGTGACACAACGTGTGTGTATATGGCTGTGTGACACAACATGTGTGTATATGGCTGTGTGACACAACGTGTGTGTATGGCTGTATGACACAACGTGTGTGTATATGGCTGTATGGTACAACGTGTGTGTATATGGCTGTGTGACACAACGTGTGTGTATATGGCTGTATGACACAACGTGTGTGTATATGGCTGTATGACACGTGTGTGTATATGGTGTATGACACAACGTGTGTGTATATGGCTGTGTGACACAACGTGTGTGTATATGGCTGTGTGGCACAACGTGTGTGTGTATATGGCTGTGTGACACAACGTGTGTGTATATGGCTGTGTGACAGACGGTTATGTGCGTGTGACAGTGGGACAGAGCATCTGTGTGTGTGTGTGTGTGTGTGTGTGTGTGTGTGTGTGTGTGTGTGTGTGTGTGCGCGTGTCCGTGGGACAGAACGTCTCTGGACTGGATGTATAACATTTCTGTGTGTGGCTGTGTGACAGACTGTATTTGTATGGGGCTAGATGACACAACATCCCTGGATAGGGTTGCGGGCCAGAACGTGTGTTTATACAGCTGTGTGGCAACATGTCTGGATGAGCTGTGTGGCAGAGCATCTCTAGCTAGGTGTGATGTGGGAGAGAATCTGGACAGAGCGGTAGAAGAGTAATGCCACTGTGAAGTGATGGGGACTTCTGGACATACAGAACATTGTCTCAACAGTTTAGTCACAGTGGACAACAACCCACCTGTGAACAAACAGAGGTTAAGAAAGAAAGGTTTGCGGGCAATATGCGTAAATCTGGAGTGCCAAAGTAAGGAAGGTAACTGCTCGATGAATACCGAAAATCCGACAATTTGATTTTTTTTGGGTTGATAAATGTGTTACAATTCGTTCAGATAAAATAAGGATTCAATGCTAAGCACAGAGGATTCAATGCTAAGCGCAGAGGATTCAATGCTAAGCGCAGAGGATTCAATGCTCAGCACAGAGGGTTCAATGCTAAGCACAGAGGTTGCACAAAGCCTTGCTTGTTCTGTCGCAGACCTGAACTTTCTCTTTCCTGAGATCGTCCGCTGTACTTTATCACTGGGATTCATGAAGTGCAAAATTCAGCTACTGATTTCCTCTCTCTCTCTCTCTCTCTCTCTCTCTCTCTCTCTCTCTCTCTCTCTCTCTCTCTCTCTCTCTCTCTCTCTCTCTCTCTCTCTCTGAAATGCGTGTGATCCTGTTTCACTTCTTCTAAAAAAAAAAAACTCCTCTTTACTTGCTCGCTGTAAACAAATGGAGATTCCCAACTAAGTTTCTGTTTTCGACTACCATTTTTCTCAGACCTCATCTGTATTTTTCTGGCATTCTGTCTGCCTGTATTCGCCCCCCCACACCTCTGATGATCTTGTGATGACGCTGTACGTCGTAGACAAAGTGAGATATCTCTCTCTTCTTCTCATGTACTTTCTCAACTGTCTGGAACTCTCCTCTACGTGGTGTGAACGTCATAGTGAAAACCTTGTTACCTGAAAATCATCGAACACTGACCTGGTCAACAGTTTCTGTCCAAAGACAATCCATCATTGTGGATGCCGTGGTCTGATTGTCATGTGGTCATTGTCCACATCGTGAAGGTGCTAGAACTTAGCTCACTGTATGGGACCACCGTTCACTGTTTTTAGCTGTGATCTTTTTCGGTGTTCGTGTTACAGGGATACATGTTTATGTCCATTTATAGTGTTTACGTATTTACGAGTCAGTTTTGTTTGTTCACGTGGTTATGTAAGTGTTGATATTTACCTGTGCTAGACTCTGCTTGTAAAGTGCAATGGACAATTAACTTTATTAATGGTGCTATGGAACTATGTCTTTTTCTTCATGATCATCGTCATTACTATTATTGTTAAAACAGTCTTATTGCTGTTGTTGTTGTTGTTGTTGTTAGTATTAGTATTGTTATTATTATCATTATCATTTTTTATTATTATTGTTGTTGTTATTATTGTATTGTGTGGTGGAGGTGGTGATTGTTATCATTGTTGCTATTGTTATTGCTAACATACCCTAAATTACTAACGAATGATTAATTTTCAGACTTTGACTTCCAAACGTTGCTCCAAGCGGAGTCAAAGCTAAGTACAAAAATACTCGCAAACACCACAAAGAATAGCAATCGGAAGAAAATCACATCGTAATAAACAGCAATAGGCTCAATAACAATCACTGCGGCAGACTTACGTGAGGTGACCACAGACGGAAACGGAATCAAACTTAAAAGAAAGGTCACTATACCTCCGAACGAAAGAAACAAGCAAAGGCGATGAAACCGAAGAACGAATCATCAAATCAAAAAAGAATTCGTTCTTACCAGCCGCCGTGGCGAAGTGGTTAGTGTCACGCACTCCTGGCTGGAAGGTCGTGGGTTTGACTCCCATCAGATCTGTGTAGGATTTTTCTGCCCCGACCGGCTCCGACCCAGAGTTGAGTTTGCTACGGGCTCACAAGACTGGGACACTCAGTTGAGTTTCTTCCACTAAATGGATCCGTTTCCTGTCCAACACTGCAGGTGTCTGTATTTCTCGGGCCTGGTTGACGACGGGATATATTATGAAAGTAAGCTTAGAATGCAACCCCTGTCATGCAGTCTCAGACCAGAATGGAAATCCATAGCATCATCTTCATCATCCTCAACTTCATCGATCAGCATTAAAAAGAAGTCTCAAACTCTGTGGCCCTCCATGCCCTGCTCTCATGGTGACCTCAGTTTCGATGTCTTCTCCGCGTCTATGGCCTTGATTTGACTCTGTCGGATCGACGATATCGGGTAATTCATGAGAGCTGTCGTTGGACGGACGTGGTGGCACCCTCCGGAGGGAGAGGTCTCTCACACCGGCTCCGCGACTAAGCAATTATTGTCGTCAGTAGGGGGCTAGTAGGTGGCGTCCTGCGTGTGTTGGATCAGAACAGGCGCCACTGAACACCACCGAAGTGACTCGGCAGCAGTGCAGTGTCTCCTCCGGTGGGTTTGCCCCATGACTTGACATGGACTGCTCCATGTGGATTGACGGTGCTGAGGATGCGGAGGGCCGGGCCAGGCTGACTGTGGACGGGAGGGGGTGGGGGGTGGGGGGTGGGGGGTCGGAATGAGCGGCGTGGGTGCAATGCCACTGAGGTGGCACAGAAGTTGGGATTAAAAAAAAAATCATTCTTCGTTTTCATTGTCTGGAATATAGTTTTTCTTGCCTGAAGATGACCAAGGAGGTCGAAACGCGTCATGCTTGTCTCGCAATTTGCTTGTTTCTGTCGTTCGGCGGTATAGTAACTTTTCTTTCATTAAGTTTGTTTAAATACTGAGACAGCAGGAGGTAGAGAAACAAAGGGTAGTGAGACAAGAACAGAGTAACAGAACGAATGGTAGACGCCGTCGAATATGACGTCATTATCTTTTTATTACACGAATAAAGTTAGCAAATGTAACCATCTTAGATTAAAGCTAGTCCTTCATACGGCTGATGAATTTTGGAACATCTATTCGATGTAAATAAGGATTCTGCAAACACAGAAGATATTAGCATATCGATTTGCATACACCGTTACACTGTGTGTACACTTGCAAAGACGTTGTTAAGATGAATAGTGAACAAGATGTCTTTTTTTTTTTTTTGAGCACACACCATGGAAAATAACAGAACACGACATAAATTTCAAATGTTTGACGTACTGGAAAGTACCCCCTTTTTTCAATATAAATCTGGTTGTGACATGTGTCATTGTTGTTCAAGTGAATGTGTTGTATGTATCTGATAGGATCTGTCAGTGACACTGTGACATGTGTCTTTTAAACAAAACCCCAACCTTCATGGTGAAGACATTTGAACACATGGAACAATCTGTCCTGTTTGTCGGCCAGAATACTGCCAAGAAGTCCGATTCTGTAGCTAAGAATCATCAGTTTCATGAAGTCCAGAACGCTTAATGACAGTGAAAGAACGAATCGTATAAGATAAAATTAAAAGACTACGCAGAAAATATCCTGCTTCTGATCCGTCACTGGTTTTTTTTTTGTCTCTAAAATTCTGATTGAAAAGTAAGAACACATTTTCCAAACACAATTGCTTTATACTTCAATCCAGTCCGCTAGTTTGCCCTAAAAATGTACCTCCTCAACCAGCGACTGTGGGACAGATTGTTACCCATGGTATGTTATAATGCTGCATGTGTTTAAAAACAAAGCGGTTCGACTTTTAGTCCTCAAATGACATTTAGCCAGTGTTTTTATTATTGCTCAGTGATGGCACTGTGTCATGACCATTTCTTTTGTTAAAGGTGTCTTGTACTGGTTAACATGATCGGTAGAACTGTTCAGTTCTCTGGAAGGTCTCGGGATGCTTTCTGTGACATTTCCATGCATGTCTCTATTCCGGATTCGTTGTGTGTGTGTTTGTATGTGTTCATGTTTATGTCACAGCTGGGCTTTGAAATAAAAAGACTTGCCCCCAATGAACGCATGAGTGAATTGGACTGTCACAACTGCTTTACGAAAAATCTCCACCACCAAGCGAGATTGGCTGCTTCACTCTGAGAGAGATGGAGTAATTTGGAGAGAGGTTGTGATATAAAGGACAGAGAGAGAGAGAGAGCGGGGGGGGGGGTGTATACAAAGAGAGGGGGTCGGTGAGAGAGACAAGAGAGAAGGTATACAAAGCGGCAAAAAGAACAGCTTGTGGTTAAACAAAGAGAGGGGCTGCTTGAAGGACAAAGAGTAGAGGGTGTTGTAGAGACAAAGAGAGGAGATGTATCGAGAGGGGAAGAGGCAAAACAAAGGAGATGGGGCGTATTAAAAGACAATGGGATTCATGAAAAAAACAAGAGATGGGGTATATTAAAAGACATGCTGTTTATCCAAAGACAAAGAGATGGAATATTTTTAAAAGACAATGCTACGTTTTAAAAGACCAAACGATGGAGTGTATCGAGAAACAAATAGAGCGTTTACGTGAACAGACAAAGAGAAGGGGGTCAGTCTAGAGCCAAAGACAGGATTGTTTGTCATGAGACAAGGAGAAGAGTGTGTTAAGAGAAATTAGAGACAAGGAGACGAAGTGTATCAAGAAAAAAAAGAGAGTGGCTCTATGAAGAGGTAAGGAGAAGGGTTGTATCAAGAGAAAAAGAGAGTGACTGTATGGAGAGATAAGGAGAAGGGTTGTATCAAGAGAAAAAGAGAGTGACTGTATGGAGAGATAAGGAGAAGGGTTGTATCAAGCGAAAAAGAGAGAGTGACTGTATGGAGAGATAAGGAGAGAGGGTTGTATCAAGCGAAAGGAGAGTGACTGTATGGAGAGATAAGGAGAAGGGTTGTATCAAGAGAAAAAGAGAGAGAACGTGTATTATGATGAAGGAGACGATGTACATGAAGAGACGAGGCATATTAAGACACACACACACACACACACACACACACACACACACACACACACACACACACACACACACACACACACACACACACCACCCCCACCCCCCACCCACCCCACACACATACTCCGACACACACACACACACACACACACACACACACACACACACACACACACACACACACACACACACACAGACAGACAGACACAGACAGACACACACACACACACACACACACACACACACACACACACACACACACACACACACACACACACACACACACACAGGGAGAGAGAGAGAGAGAGTGGGGGGGGATGTATTAGGACGCAAATATGATGTCTTAAAGAGAAACAGAGAGAAGGTGTCTCAAGAGAGAGGGGGGGGGGGGGGGGGGGGGGGGGTTGGAAGGGAGACAGACAGAAGGGATCCATGAAGAGACAAAGAGAGGAGCTGTATCAAGAGATAAAGAAAGAGAGGGGGTGTATCAATATACAAAGAGAGGGCGTTTATCAAGAGACAAGAGAGAGGGGCTGTATCATGAGATAAAGAAAGAGAGGGGTGTATCAATATACAAAGAGAGGGCGTTTATCAAGAGACAAAGAGAGGGGCTGTATCAAGAGATAAAGAAAGAGAGGGGGTGTATCAATATACAAAGAGAGGGCGTTTATCAAGAGACAAAGAGAGGGGCTGTATCATGAGATAAAGAAAGAAAGGGGGTGTATCAATATACAAAGAGAGGGCGTTTATCAATAGACAAAGAGAGGGGCTGTATCAAGAGATAAAGAAAAGAGAGGGGGT
>JADBJO010001662.1:178973-181473 GCA_016801955.1 Conus betulinus
TATTCTGTTTCCTATCTGGTTTACCCTCTTCTTTGTCAAAGAAACATGCGTAGAATGCGATCATCAGTTTGATGTTAGAATTACATATTGATTTTCTTCTCAGATACGTACTCTCTCTCTCTCTCTCTCTCTCTCTCTCTCTCTCTCTCTCTCTCTCTCTCTCTCTCTCTCTCTTCAGAGAGACTTTTTATCATGTCTCTTTATATGTTTGCCTTTATTTTTTTCTTCTTTTTTGTTTTCTATTCTTTGTCTTTTTTTTTTTTTCTTCTTCTTTTTTATTTTGGTTCTTGTTTGACTCACAGAGACATTTTAAAATAGAATCTCTAGGTGAATAGTTTCAGTGTTTGCTATTTTGCTGTTGTTGTTAATTGGTTTTTGTTTTGTGTTTTTTTTTTGTTTGGGGTCTTTTTGCACTTTAAAATAGTTTTTTTTGTTGCTTACTTCACTGATGACGTCGGTACCTACTCTTCTTGGTGGCGGGTTGTTATTGCGCGTTTATTTGGTTTGATGTTGTTTAGTTGCATCATTATTGTGTTGATGCATCTGTTGTCTCATTAAGTACTGGCTTTGTAGAATAGTAAGGGCAAGTATGAACAATGGCTAACTAAGCCAATACTTTTACTGTGATAGAATAAAGAATCATTGCTATTGTCATTGTCATTTTCTCTGTCTCACTCTGTCTTTCTGTGTCTGTGTCTGTGTCTGTCTGTCTGTCTGTCTGTCTGTCTGTCTCTCTCTCTTATTATTTCTAAAATTTGTCATCATGGAAGATTTTCAGGGTCAAACATTAGATTACATTTAAAATGAAATAAATGGGAAAGAAAGGGAAGAAAAGTTAGAAAAGGGAGAAAAGAGATAAAAGTTTACGGTTACAAAAATAGGGAGAGAGAGAGAGAGAGAGAGAGAGAGAGAGAGAGAGAGAGAGAGAGCAAAAGCTGCAATTAGAAATATGCATACTTTTAGATAGATAGATAGATAGAGATAGATAGATAGATAGATAGATAGATAAATAGAGAGAGAGAGAGAGAGAGAGAGAGACAGACAGACAGACAGACAGACAGACAGACAGAGACAGAGAGAGAGAGAGAGGCAACAAGAACTTGAAAAAAAAACACATGAACTTGAACTTGAAGATCGTAACAGAAGTGTTAATTTTGGTGCAAGTTGGAAAAGGGAGAAAGAAAATAAAAGTAACGGTTACGAAAAGAGGGGAGAGAGAGAACAAAAGCTACAATTACATGGAGAGAGAGAGAGAGAGAGAGAGAGAGAGAGAGAGAGAGAGGAGAGGAGAGAGAGAGAGAGAGAGAGAGAGAGAGAGAGAGAGAGAGAGAGAGAGAGAGAGAGAGAGAGAGAGAGAGCAACAAGAAAAGAGAAAAAAAAACCCTTAAACTTGAATAAAAGTAGCAGAACTGTTAATGTTGGTGCTGGCGATGATAATTAGCATGGTATTTTTTCCGCTCCTGAAGACTGAAATATTCCAAAAACTCTCTCCTTTTGATGAGTGCGAGATCAAATTCTCTTCATTTGGCACAGATTGCAAAGACATACCACGTCTTGTGCGTGGCCTTAGGAAAAATAGCCTCTGCAGGCCTATGTGTCTTCTTCCCTTTTTCCTGGCGATGCCTTACCCTTATAGCTCACCCTTTCTACTAAACAACCAATCAACTGGGACGATTTGAAGAGAGAATTATTTCAAAAAAGGATTCAGCGCACACATACGAATGTTTCTGCGAGAACTTCCGTGCTGTTGGGCCGGACGACAACGAGTCATTTGCTGTATTTTTAGTTCAACCCTGTCGCTTTCTTGACCCATGAATTGATCTTTCGCGGATCAAAGTTTACGTGATTTGTTTCTGCGCGAGCAGTTTTTACAAAGCGTTTCCAAAGATGTAGCAATTTTTCGTCGTGAAGGAAGCTTTTAGGCAAAGGAAGACGTGTAGACTCGCAGATCGATACAAAGCCGCACACCCCTAGACACTGTTTGCAAAGAAGCCAGGTTTGAAGCTTTTTTTTTAAAACGAATGTCCGTTTTTCTTTCTCCTCTTTGGTGTCAGACATAGCAACAAGGGAATTGTCGTACGGGTGGTCGATACTCATGAATCAGGATTCAATTCGAGCGAAATATCCAAGTTCTATTTCCAGTCGTCCTGGGGATCATCCTCAAAGTGTTCCCCAATCAAAAGAAAGCCAGACAAATTCCCGTGTTTATGTACAGTCCTTTAGACCGTGTGGCCGTGGGGTAAATGTACATGCCAGAGGTGACAATGTACTACTGTGCTGCACATGCGCTTCATGGATGCACAAACAAGCAGACTGACCCCATGGTCAAATTGAGCCGGCCAGTGTCTCAAAGGAGAACACTGAACATGTCCTTGTAGAGGAAAGCCGAGCGTCTGGACTTGCTGCAGAGAAGCGCACAATGAAGGGCCTCAGTGCCAGAGTGTTGAGATAACAGGCTGTGGTACCACAGCTGGTGCCAGACGTTCCCTTGGTAGGGATG
>JADBJO010001662.1:183973-188973 GCA_016801955.1 Conus betulinus
TTCCCACGCGCTATGCGCCTGCGACGCGCGCGTTGTGTGTGTGTGTGTGTGTGTGTGTGTGTGTGTGTGTGTGTGTGTGTGTGTGTGTGTGTGTGTGTGTGTGTGTGTGAGAGAGAGAGAGAGAGAGAGAGAGAGAGAGAGAGAGAGAGAGAGAGAGAGAGAGAGAGAGACAGAGAATGCGGCCGATTCACTCAGCGTTTGTAATGAGAACCCTCAAGTATCTTTAGACGCGGCCTGACAGAAACATATCGATATCTCATGCTTTATCTGCACGAGGATTGATATTGTCAGCCCACGTACGGCGCCAGTATGTGTGTCTTTTCCAGTTCATTCAGTCACGGACTTATTGAGCGATATGGATTTGTAGACCGTCACCGTAGAGCGTTTGACCTGGACATCGTTTACTTCAGGTTTGATCAGGTTCATCATGAGTAAATAACTTGTTGGTCTGGAACAGTTGATCGGGAAACGACCATCTTCGACCATATCACATACTGAGCATCTTCTCTCTTCTCTGTTTGCATTCATGTTTCGACCTCTATTGTAGTCGCGCGCACTAATACCAAGGCGGTTGTATTTCACCTCTTTTAATCGAAAATCTGTACGTCTATCAGGCATGGTTCTACTCGGTAGCGTTTACAAATTGTTAATTAAAAATAGAGCCTCGATGTGCACTTGTTCACATTGTTTTCAGAAACATACGTATTTATATTCTAACCTGCTTTTTATGGCATATTTTGTTGTGATGATTGTACAGGCTCGTTGGTCATTCCAGATAGAATTCATTCCCATTTTTGCAGAACATTCCAGATGAAATGCAGGCATGGATTACTTGATATTTGAATATTGTGAATTATGCCATCATACATATGTTTGACATTGAAAGGATTGTCTGCTTTTGTTGTGTGTCATCAGAAGCTCAGTATTTTGCCATACGGTTTGTAGGCTGGAAAGGAAATGCCCAAGTGCTAATCAGGAGATTCATTGCCCATTACTATAACCTAGTAGATAATAAGAACATTTTACACGTACAAGAGGAAATGCTTGTGAAACGCTGTGCTGGAGAAAAAAGAGTTGGAAGACAGAGTGGAGCGCTTTGACTGCCTCACGCGTCGCAAGACGTGGGACTACATCTAAGTCTAAGAACATACGAGGTGTTGATGTCTTGATTGGAAAGAGGACACGATTTGGCAGCCCCGTGCATTGATGTCATATAGATGAGCCATTACATCTGGTTTCAACTTCTGGCATTTATTCAAATGTAAGGAGTGTTTTAGAAAGTTTTTTTTTTTTTTTTTTTTTTTGTAAAAATGACTTCTGCTTCTTTGTTGATAATTTTTTTTTGAACGCCCCATTACTTGCATTGCACATGAGATTTATTTATTTGATGTTGTAGCCCAGCTTTGGAGGTGGAGAGGATGACCAGATCTGAACCTGGTGTCGTTGTTGGTGTTTGAATTAGATGGCTCTGCTGTCTGGGTCACACAGCTAGTTCTGCGCCAATGGTGGCTCTCCTAGCTGGGTCACACAGCTAGTTCTGTGCCAATGGTGGCTCTCCTAGCTGGGTCACACAGCTAGTTTCTGTGCCAATGGTGGAATTGATTCAACAGCTTGTGTACGAAGCGCTAATGATGGCTAATGTGTCCATTGCCTGACGCGGAGACGTGATACAGTCACGTGAGCCGCGTTATTCCTCACGGGCACGTGCAAGTGGCCAATGATGGCTCTTCTAGCTGGGTCACACGGCTAGTTCTGTGCCAATGATGGCTCTCCTAGCTGGGTCACACAGCTAGTTCTGTGCCAATGATGGCTCTCCTAGCTGGGTCACACAGCTAGTTCTGTGCCAATGATGGCTCTCCTAGCTGGGTCACACAGCTAGTTCTGTGCCAATGATGGCTCTCCTAGCTGGGTCAAACAGCTAGTTCTGTGCCAATGATGGCTCTCCTAGCTGAGTCACACAGCTAGTTCTGTGGCTTAGTCGTCACACCTTAGTGGAAAGTTTGAATTCATTAAACAGCATGGGGTTTTACGGGTTTCGTTGGGGAACACCCGTGAGCATGGTATATCCAGGATCTTTGCACTTGCGCATGTCAGAGATTGCTAGTCTGTGTAGTTTTCATTAGAAGATCTTTACGCCAAAACACTGTCCAAGGCTTTCTGAACGTCAATGGAACAACACTTGTCAGTGACCCCCCCTCGCCTGTGTAGTTTCATTAGAAGATCTTCGTGCCAAACACTGTCCGAGGTATTCTGAACGTCAGTGGAACAACTGTACAGTCTACTCTGTCAGCCCTTTTGGAATCATTATGAGGGTTTTATCTGGATATCATATAATGTTTTTTTTTTTTTGAGAATAAATATATACTCGATCTTGTTCAGAATAAATACATGCTCTCCTCTCTCTCTCTCTCTCTCTCTCTCTCTCTCTCTCTCTCTCTCTCTCTCTCTCTCTCTCTCTATATATCTCACCTCTCCCTCTCTCTCTCGGTCTCTCCACCTCTCCTCTCCTCTTGGCTATCGGTGTGTGTGTGTCTCTGTTGTTATTCTGTTTAACGTCTGTTCACTTAAAGTGATATTAGACGATGGGAAAGGATGGGGGAAAAGGGAAGGGTGGGTAGAGTGGGAAGGAGTTGACTGCATGTTAAGTTTGATATGAACGTACGTGTGTATGTCGGTACTTGCATGGGTGTGTACAAGAGCTTAGGATGTAATTATTGCATAAGGAAAATGGGTAAGATGTTACATAATTACCAATCAATGAGGATCAAAGCTTTGGACATATGAAAATCAGTGAGGATCTACCAACTATGAAACAAACAAACAAAAAACAAACAAACAAACAACACAAAACCGCATTAATCCTTTAACATCGAATTAGCAAATAACACACTAAGAAAACAATGTGTGTGTGTGTGTGTGTGTGTGTGTGTGTGTGTGTGTGTGTGTGTGTGTGTGTTGTGTGTGTGTGTGTGTGTGTGCGTGTGTGGGCGCGTGCTTGTGTGCATGTGTGCGTGTGTACATATATGCATGCGTGTATGTGTTTAACATCGAATTAGAGAAATAACACACTAAGAAAGCAATGTGTGTGTGTGTGTGTGTGTGTGCGTTTTGTGTGTGTGTGTGTGTGTGTGTGTGTGTGTGTGTGACAGAGAGAGAGAGAGAGAGAGAGAGAGAGAGAGAGAGAGAGAGAGACAGAGAGAGAGACGAGAGAGAGAGTGAGAGAGAGAGAGACATTGAGAGCAGGTGAGCGTTTGAGAGTAGGGGAAGGTGACGGAACTAGCTGTGTGGTGGGGTAGGAGGGGGGAGGGGGTTAGAGGGCGGGGGAATAGTCGCCCATTGTACGAAGTCCTCGAACTTCCACTAAGGCGTGACCCAGCTAGGAGAGCCATCATTGGCACAGAACTAGCTGTGTGACCCAGCTAGGAGACCCATCATTGGCACAGAACTAGCTGTTTGATCCAGCTAGAAGAGCCATCATTGGCCACTTGCACGTGCCCGTGAGGAATAACGCGGCTCACGTGACTGTATCGCGTCTCCGCGTCAGGCAATGGACGCATTAGCCATCATTAGCGCTTCGTGCACAAGCTGTTGAATCAATGGTCGGGTTTCATCATGCATGTCTTCGGAGTCCCTGGGTTCGTTTTATGCAGATTTGTCATGGTCCAAGTGTGAAGATGTTGTTCAATTTTTTGCATGCCTCTGCTTCACCGCGACCCCAGTGACCTACTTTTCCGCAAACAATGGCGCAACGGGAATTCAAATTTGAATCGCCACTACAGCCACCACAACAACTAAAAAAAAAAAAAAAAAAACCTTTTGTCTTTTCTACAGCCTAATCTATGCCCCTATGTGTATTTATCTTGTAAACAAAATTTGGTAAATGCCATTATCTGTAAATTATAGTACCAGATTCCGAGTTTAAATCATAACTCTGCTATGAATTAATCATCCTTATGATTGCATCATACTAGACTTTTTTTTTTTTTTTCTCTCTCTTTTTTTTGTTTTTTTTTTTTTTTTTTTCGTCAAAATTCTGTAAGCTGTTGTACTGTCGTCCCTATAGTCAACCTGTGAAATATTGATTTCCGTGCTGCCCCCGACAAATAAACCAATGCGAATTCATGATGTTAAAATTCCTGATCTAGGGTGTGGGACAGCGGTTTGAATAGTTTGTTTGGCAGCCGCCATCTTGACTGGCTTTCCTTGTCAGTGTCTCTGTGTTTTCTGATGATCCTATATGATTATTTATTTATTTGTCTTGATTGGGAAGCCATACATGCTGCACTTCGAGAGTTCGTCCTGAATCCAGCCGTCAAACGGAATTATCACAGTTCAATGGCTTGTTCAGTTTTGAGAAACTTTTTTTTAAAAACTAAAACGTCTGTTTAAGCTGCCCGTTAAAAGAACACTTCATACCGAACTTACAAAAATATTTTTTACCCTGAGATCACTGTCTTTGCTCTGAGGTCAGTATCTTTGCACTGAGGTCAGTATCTTTGCACTGAGGTCGCTATCTTTGCTCAGAGGTCACTATCCTTGCTCTAAGGTCACTATCTTTGCTCTAAGGTCACTATCTTTGCTCTAAGGTCACAGTTTTCGCTCTGAGATCGCTGTCGCTGCTCTAAGGTCATTATCCTTGCATTGAGGTCATTATCTTTGCTCTGAGGTCATTATCTTTGCTCTGAAGTCACTATATTTGCTCTGAGATCACTGTCTTTGCTCTAAGGTCACTGTCTTTGCTCTAAGGTCACTATCTTTGCTCTAAGGTCACTGTGTGTGCTGTGCGGTCACTATCTTGACTCAGAGGCCATTGTCTTTACTCTGTGGAAAGGCCTTAACGTCCAAAGTCCTCCACACAGCTGGGCGCCATCAAGGTTAGGAGATAAAACAAGAGTTCTTATCTCGCTTGTCTCCCCTACCCGTTCTTGTCCTTCATCTCTCTGAACAGGGGGGCCCCCCTGATTCCAACATGTGATCTGAGTTACTCTCTTCTTCTTTCT
>JADBJO010001662.1:201473-208973 GCA_016801955.1 Conus betulinus
CTGTCCAATGCTCGACTTTTCAGGCCACAGTTGCAAACTCCGGTCAGCGGCCATGGAGTTGATTGTGCCCCCTTGGCATTTCCCTGGCAGAGTCCCGCCGGAAGATGAAAGTGAGCTGTCCCGCTAAAGTTCAAACTGTTTACATGGACCAGACAGGCTTCGACCCGCAGTTTCGGGTATGTCTTTGGCTTCTTCTTGCTGTGGGCCTGGACCCATTGGAACGCTCCCGTGGAGGGGAATTGTGTCACATCCAGTGACCATTACACAATGGCATCTGCAGGTAAGCAATTATGTCCCTTGACGTCTTAATGGAATGCTCTGGTCATGTCTGCACAATATGTGAACACAGCGCAGGCTGCACCTTCGGGTGTTTCTTTGTCTCCTAACTGTGTACTTGGACCAGACTGAGCGGGGTTTTGAAGGCTTGACGTTCATGTAGACACAGGGACTCTCTGGCGCTTTAAGCAAAATATGGACTGCGTCGGCACAGTGTGTCAGGCACGTGCGGGCTTTTGTGACCAGCTAGATCCTCCCACAGTGGATGTCTGGGCTCCTGAGGTTCGTGTTCCGTCTGCCAACATCGCGTTCTGGTGAAGTACGGCACTGGCACTGCCGCCCTGGTATCTCTCTGGCCGCATCACACGAAACTGGTCTGAGGCAACAAGAGCAGAAATAGAACCTGTATAGGTCGGTGTGGCACTGGTGCCACGTGATGAGACTGCAGGTGCTAATGGTGCTGTTCCTCACGTTCTTTGCCATGTTCTGGCTCTGGTCCAGAATGGATGTTGTCCTCTCTGAAATGAATAATGGAGTCCTCCCAACTGCTGGCTTGGTAGATGAGAGAACAAAAACGGACATTAAGCCCCCCCCCCCCCCCCCCTCCCTCCCTCCCTGTCTCCCTCCACACTCCCACCCCCTCAGGAATGATTACAATCAAGAAAAGAAAGCTAAAGAAAAGAATGATGACTTACCTCCCTGGCTTTTTTTTTTGTTGTTGTTGTTCTTCTTGTTTTTGTTCTTGTTGCTTCTTCTTTCTTTCTTCTTCTTCTTCTTCTTCTTCTAGTGATGGCAACCTAATTGATGAGTGTGTCAGTGTCAGGTAAGATAATGCCCATTGTCTGATCACGCTAGTATCTTTTAAAACTCGTGTTCGTAAGAAAGCTCGTACTTCAAGTATTCAAAACTGTATACGAATAAGAATTTTTATTTTTCACTCAACCTGTGTGCAGTACCTAACCAACAATATAAAGTCCAGCTGTTACAGGTATGTAGTACAAGGAAGACGTCAAATGGACATTGCTATACGTTTGTGGTTGATTTTTCAAAGGAGTTAAACTTCCCGACGAAGACTGTGTCAATTAGATCTCTTCCAATACAGAGTTGAATGGTATATTTTGCCTCCAGGGAACGAGATTGATTTTTCTCCCCTCTTCTTCTCAAAGCCTTATGCTTATTTCATGAGGTAGTTATTGAATGATTCCCCAATGTTCCCCAAAGCTGGCCGTGATCTTTTGATTGCGTTCTGATCAGTACACTTCCCGATATATTGATATGTTTAATGATCACCGGGTGCTTCTAGTTCAATCATCTGTGGCAAAATCATAACAACAATAATAATAATGATAATAAAGATAATGACAATAATGATTCTATTGCTTTGTCAATACTATATACTACATCCATCTGGAACTAGGCTAACTGAGTGATCAATTGTTCTTTTGATTTCACTTATGATTTTTTTTCATTAGTATTATTAGCTTTTTTCCTTTTTTTTTTTTTTTTTTTTGATAAGGGAGTTGCCTTATACGGTTAATTTTCTGGATCTTGTGGAAACGGTTTACGGCGCTGATTTGCTAATTCTATGAAATGCTGAGGGTAGGACGAGGACAGCGATGTTGGGATGGACTCAGACGACTGAAGCTGCTCTGTTGCTGTTGTATTCCATCTTGCACATCGTGTGCTCAAAGTTCACAATTAAATGGAGTTCAGTATAATATCTTCACACACACACACACACACACACACACACACACACACACACACACACACACACACACACACACACACACACACAACTCTCTCATTTCCGATACCTTTTGGGGTGGGGGGGGGGGGGGGGAATTATACCTACATGCCAATTCTATCATAATCTTCGTTCTATCTTGTTCATGGGCTGAAACGTCCAGACAATCGACTGTCACTTCGTAACATATCATCCATTGCATTACTGTTGATAGAGTCATCCCATTTTCGTACCGATCTGGCATTAAGTCTGTATCCCGTATACGCATTCACTGCTTGACAATGCCATGTAAGCCTGCGTTCATTAACCCCCATGGCCTGTGATGATTGTGTTGGCTGTGACCAGAACCTGCCATTCATTAACCCCATGGCCTGTGATGATTGTGTTGGGTATTAACCCCATGGCCTGTGATGATTGTGTTGGGTATTAACCCCATGGCCTGTGATGATCGTGTTGGTTGGCTGTGATCAGAATCTGTCATTCATTAACCCCATGGCCTGTGATGATTGTGTTGGGTATTAACCCCTCTGGGCCTGTGATGATTGTGTTGGGGGTGATCAGAACCTGTCATTCATTAATCCCATGGCCTGTGATGGGCATTAACCCCGTCGCCTTTAATGATTGTGTTGGGTATTAACCCGTGATGATTGTGTTGGCTGTGATCAGAACCTGTCATTCATTAACCCCATGGCCTGTGATGATTGTGTTGGGCATTAACCCCGTCGCCTTTAATGAGTGTGTTGGTATTAACCCCATGGCCTGTGATAATTGTGTTGGCTGTGATCAGAACCTGTCATTCATTAACCCCATGGCCTGTGGTGTGTGTGTGTGTGTTGGGCATTAACCCTGTCGTCTTTAATGATTGTGTTGGGTATTAACCCCATGGCTTGTGATGATTGTGTTGGCTGTGATCAGAACCTGTCATTCATTAACCCCATGGCCTGTGATGATTGTGTTGGCTGTGATCAGAACCTGTCATTCATTAACCCCATGGCCTGTGATGATTGTGTTGAGTATTAACCCCATGGCCTGTGATGATTGTGTTGGGTATTAACCCCATAGCCTGTGATGATTGTGTTGGGTATTAACCCCACGGCCTGTGATGATTGTGTTTGGCTGTGATCAGAACCTGTCATTCATTAACCCCATGGCCTGTGATGATTGTGTTGAGTATTAACCCCATGGCCTGTGATGATTGTGTTGAGTATTAACCCCATGGCCTGTGATGATTGTGTGTGGCTGTGATCAGGACCTGTGAGTCATTAACCCCATGGCCTGTGATGATTGTGTTGAGTATTAACCCCATGGCCTGTGATGATTGTGTTGGCTGTAATCAGAACCTGTCGGCCACACAACCCCGGCCGGAAGGACTGAAGGCGCTGTGTGAGACCCTCCCTCACAACCGCTCCCTGGGGGGTCTCCGGCTGGAGGAGAATGGCATCGAGCACACCGAGTCTCACCTGCTGGCCGACATGATCAGGGTACACGTCACTTCCGCTGTTTCTGCTGGGAATGGGGGGAGATGAGAATAGGGTCGGGTTCAATTTGCGTTTTGACTAGTGGTTGTGCTGTGCTGTGCTGTGCTGTGTGTGTGTGTGTGTGCGTGTGTGTGTGTGTGTGTGTGTGTGTGTGTGTGTGTGTGTGTGTGTGTGTGTGTGATTTTTTTTAAGGTAAGAGCTGCTTACACGTTTATGCTTGGTACATTGACTGAAGATGATGAAGATGACGATGATGATGATGATGATGATGATGATGATGATGATGATGATGATGCAGCTAATACTGATGATGATTATGAGGATGATTAAGAATTAAGATTCGACCAGCCGCCGTGGCGAAGTGGTTAGCGTCGCGGACTCCCGGCTGGGAGGTCGTAGGTTCGAATTCCATCAGAGTCATGTTTTTTTTTTTTTCTGCCCCGACCGGCTCCTACCCAGAGTTGAGTTTGCTGCGGACTCAGTTGGGAAGACTGGGACCATACAGTCGAGTTTCATCCACTTAATGGATGCGTTTCTGAGAGTGTTGCTCAAATTTCTTGACCAACACTGCAGGTGCCTGTATCTCTCGGGCCTGGTTGACGCCGGGATATACTACGAAAGCGTAGAGTACAGCCCTGTCAGTAGTCTCAGACCGACATGGAAATCCATAGCATCATCTTAATCATCCTCATTCTCATTGATCAGCATTTAAAAAAAGTGTCTCAGATTCTGTGGCCCTTCATGCCCTGCTCTCATGGTGACCTCATCTTCGACTTGGTTTGGTTCCGTCGAGGTCGCCGGTATCGGCGAGTCCATGGGGGCTGTCGTTGGGACGGACGTGGTGGCGCCGTCCGGAGGGAGAGCTCACTCACGCCGGCTCCTCCGCAACTAAGCAATTATTGTCGTCAGTAGGGGGCTTAGTAGGTGGTGTCCTGTGTATGTTAGATCAGAACAGGCGCCACTGAACACCACCGAAGTGACTCGGCAGGAGTGCAGTGTCTCCTCTGGTGGGTTGCCTCTTGACGACTTGACATTGACTGCTCCCTGTGGATTGGCGGTGCCGGGGCTGCAGCGGGGCCGACCGGGCTGTGGCTGTGGATGGGGTGTCGGAATGAGCGGCGTGGGTGCACTGCCTCTGAGGTGGCGCAGAGGTTTGGGACAGAAAATAAAGAATTAAGGTTCAGTTCGTTACTTTATCAGTTTGTTTTTATCATCATTATCGTTTTAATCCTGATTATCTCCCCCTTCAGTTCCATTCCGTAGTGCCGGTTGTTCACCCAAATTATGCACCCAGATCGAAGAGATAATTGACTGTGTGTTCGTCCTTCGTTTACATCGTCTTAAATGTTATTTGTCTCAGCTGAATAAGACCAAATAGGTCGAATCGCGTTGTCTTTGTTCTGTGAATGGTTTGTGTTGTTGTTGTTATGTTTGTTTTGTTTTTTTGTTTGGCGGCGCAGTTTTGTTTTTCCTCACGCGAGGAGTATGCCTGCACTTGACATGCTATGTGTGGAGTTTATTAAGACTTGACGTGCTATCTATGTGCAGTGTGTATAAGCACTTGACGTTCTATCTATGTGCAGTATATAAACACTTGACGTGCTAACTGTGTACAGTGTATAAACACTTGACGTGCTATCTGTGTACTGTGTATCATCAACTGACGTGCTGTCTGTATGTAGTGTGTTAACTCTTGAAATGCTGTATACGTGCAGTCTGCTGACAGTTAAATTGCCGTCTGTGTGCCACTTGCAGTGCTGTCTGTGTACAGTGTGCCACTGGACGTGTAGTCTTTGTCCAGCATGCCAACAGTTGAAGTGCTGTGAAGTACTGTGTGTGTACAGTGTGCTGAGAGTTGCAGTACTGTGTGTGTACAGTGTGCTGAGAGTTGCAGTACTGTGTGTGTACAGTGTGCTGAGAGTTGCAGTACTGTGTGTGTACAGTGTGCTGAGAGTTGCAGTACTGTGTGTGTACAGTGTGCTGAGAGTGTTGTACAGTGTGCTGAGAGTTGCAGTACTGTGTGTGTACAGTGTGCTGAGTTGAAGTAGAGTGTACAGTGCTGAGAGTTGAAGTACTGTGTGTACAGTGTGCTGAGAGTTGAGTACTGTGTGTGTGTACAGTGTGCTGAGAGTTGGCAGTACTGTGTGTGTACAGTGTGCTGAGAGTTGCAGTACTGTGTGTGTACAGTGTGCTGTTGCTGTACAGTGTGTGCTGAGTACTGTGTGTGTACTGTGTGACAGTGTGCTGAGAGTTGCAGTACTGTGTGTGTACAGTGTGCTGAGAGTTGAAGTACTGTGTGTGTACAGTGTGCTGAGATTGAAGTACTGTGTGTGTACAGTGTGCTGAGAATTGAAGTACTGTCTATGTACAGTGTGCTGAGAGTTGAAGTACTGTGTGTGTACAGTGTGCTGAGAGTTGGAGTACTGTGTATGTACAATGTGCTGAGAATTGAAGTACTGCCTATGTACAATGTGCTGAGAATTGAAGTACTGTCTATGTACAGTGTGCTGAGAGTTGGAGTACTGTGTGTGTACAATGTGCTGAGAGTTGAAGTACTGTCTATGTACAGTGTGCTGAGAGTTGGAGTACTGTGTGTACAGTGTGCTGAGAGTTGGAGTACTGTGTGTGTACAATGTGCTGAGAGTTGAAGTACTGTCTATGTACAGTGTGCTGAGAGTTGGAGTACTGTGTGTGTACAGTGTGCTGAGAGTTGGAGTACTGTGTGTGTACAATGTGCTGAGAGTTGAAGTACTGTCTATGTACAGTGTGCTGAGAGTTGGAGTACTGTGTGTGTACAGTGTGCTGCTGAGAGTTGAAGTACTGTGTGTGTACAGTGTGCTGAGAGTTGAAGTACTGTGTGTGTACAGTGTGCTGCTGAGAATTTGAAGTACTGTGTGTGTACAGTGTGCTGAGAATTGAAGTACTGTCTATGTACAGTGTGCTGAGAGTTGAAGTAGTACTGTGTGTGTACAGTGTGCTGAGAATTGAAGTACTGTCTATGTACAATGTACTGAGAGTTGAACTACTGTATATGTACAGTGTGCTGAGAGTTGGAGTACTGTGTGTGTACAATGTGCTGAGAGTTGAAGTACTGTGTGTGTACAGTGTGCTAAGAGTTGAAGTACTGTGTGTGTTTGCAGCGTGTGCCCACACTTCAAGGTCTGTATCTGGGATACAACAGACTAGGCTACTGTGGTGGAGCAGCCATCGCCTCAGCTCTCGGTAACTGCACATGGCGTTCACTTCGCCTTCATGATGAATAACAAACGAGTACGGTAACTCTTGCTCCAATGATGAAACAAAAACACACCCGTAACTCCAAACCAATACTGCTTACAAACACCGAACCGCTTAGCGGATATGATAGCACAGAGCACACAGAGAAACACAGAAACACCCCTGGGCGATTTGGTGTCGTAAGCAGCATTCGTTTGGAGTTATGGGCCTGTATCTATTTTGTCGTGGGAGCAAGAGTTATCCCCCTTATTTGATATTTACTGTTTATTACCGCTCACTGTCTCGTTTTAAGATTTCCTGTCGGCGTAATGATGGTTTGGTAAAAGAGGAGAGGCTTCTTGAAAAGTAAAACTGTCTGTTTATGGCCTGTATGTCGCTCAAAAAGCGAGCAAACGCTCCAAGGTGTGTGTGTGTGTGTGTGTGTGTGTGTGTGTGTGTGTGTGTGTGTGTGTGTGTGTGTGTGTGTGTGTGTGTGTGTGTGTGTGCGTGCAAGCGTGCGTGCGTGCGTGCGTGTGTGTGTGTGTGTGTGTGTGTGTGTGTGTGTGTGAGTGCGTGCGTGCGTGCGTGCGTGTGCGTGTGTGCGTGTGTGCGTGTGCGTACGTGCGTACGTGCGTGCGTGCGTGCGTGTGCGTGCGCGTGCGCGCGCGTGTGTGTGTGTGTGTGTGTGTTCTGAGTAGGTCAAGTACATGTTTAGCGGCACCTGTCTCTCTGCTATTGTCTTTTAAGTCGCTCGTTTCCTTTTTTCCCCCAAAGTGTTTGTGT
>JADBJO010001662.1:213973-218973 GCA_016801955.1 Conus betulinus
GAGTGTCGTGTGGACAGATTGTACAAAAATAATGAGTGTGTGTGTGGGGCATAGATCGGATCAGATCCAGTGAGTGTTGTGTGTGGGCATGTGGGCAGCATCGGACAGAACCCCGCTGACGACGGACGGCGCTAAAGCTTTGATGAGGGCGGTGTCCTGTGCCCACGCCTCAACCTCACCCACCCATCGACATCGGCGTGAGTCTGGTCGCCGGCGATTCCGGTTCCCCTCGTGACGTCATTTATGATCTTACTCTCTCTGTAGGCTAACCGCTCTGCAGTGTTTCGTATGTTAACAGTGTGCCATGGTGTTAACTTACTGGAGGACTTGGAGGACTCAGACTTCGCGTAGACAAAACACTGATACTGACTCAGACTTTCACGTTAGACAAAACACTGATACAACAACATAATTATGCAGTCATACCACAACACTACGTAATTGTATGAATGCGTATGTATTTGTGTGGGCCTCCTCTCTCTCTTCTCTCTCTCTCTCTCTCTCTCTCTCTCTCCTCTCCTCCTCTCTCTCTCTCTCTCCTTCTGTATTATATAAAGTATGTGGTTTTTTTGCATTATTTATTGTGTTGTTGTGGTTGTATTTGTCGTGTGGTGTGTTTTTGTTCGTTGCTGGTCGTTTTTTTGTGTTGTCCTTGTGTTTAGTGGTGGTCGTTGTGATGTTTGTCTCGCCGTGTTGTAACTGTTTTGCGTATTTGGTTTTCTCGGTGCTCGTGCGCGGTAGTAGTTGTTGTGTAGTTTCGTTCTTTGTGGCACATGGCGCCCCAGCCCACCGCGACCCGCCCTTTTATTCTACTTTCCACGACTCACCATTTTTCAAATTGGTATGCCAGTTTTTAGTTGTGGGGGTCAGCCTTTTTGACAGAAGGGGGGGTTCTTTTCCTAAAGGTCACAGGAGGGGTTTTTGACCCATTTGGACCAGGGGACGCCCAGCCCCAGAGTGCCACGGTGCCGTGGAACTGGAGAGTTCAGGGGGGAGAGTTTTTGTTCACCCCCAGATGGGGGGGGAGTGTGGCCACGCACCAAATTACAGCCAGTTTTGTCCGGGTCCTGCCAGGTGCAAAAAAAAACCAACACGAGGAGGCTTTGTGTTTGTAAATTTAGGGGGAGGCGGAGGGGGGGTGGGGGGAGGGGGCTTTTTTTGTATGGTTTTTTGTTGTTTGTTTTGGGGGTTTTGGTTTTGGGTTTTTGGTTTTGTCGTGGGGTCTTTGGTTACTTTTGGTTTTGGTCTAACAGTGGCCACAGCACCCCACCACAGACGACACGGTAAGCGGAGAGGGGGGGAAGAAAAAAAAAAGCGGAGTACATTAAGAAAAAGGAAATGAAAAAAAGCGTGTTGGGGAGGAGGAGAGGTGGCAGAGAGCCAATTGATAATGATTTTGAGATGTTTATATGTTTATGGAATGGGACGAACAAAAAAAAAACAAAAAAGAAAAAAATTCTGACCCGGACCCACAACTGGAACGCTTCCTTCTTCGGCCCCACGTTGTGAATGGTTGGTATGTTTGTTGTGTTTTGGGTTGTTTGGTTGTTGTTTTGTATTTTGTTTTTTTGTTGTTTCTTGTTTTTCTTTTTTTTTTTTCTGTTTTTTTTTTAATTTTTTCTTTTGTTTTCGAGGGTAGTGTTTAGGAGGAAAAGGGGTACATTTTGATACAAAAAAACTGGGACCGCAAAACCTTAGGGTCCGGTTCCGCATCGGTGGTGGGTTTGTTCTGTTTGTTGTGGTGGGGGGGGGGTACCTCATGGGGTCTGTCCACCAGCGGTCATCGAAAAGATTAAAGACATTTTGGTTTAAGTCTCCCAACATTATTTTTTCAGTCATGTTGTTTACCGTGTTTCATGGACCCCCCCCACCCCCGCCCAGCGGCACCGGACCGTCCCCCCGGTCAGAACAACATTCCCAAGGAAGAAGGAGAAGGAGGGAGAAGGAAGAGAGGAAGAAAGCCTCTCTCCAAAGGCAACATCCGGGACGGGCTGAACGTAAGTGGACTTCAGGGGCTTGGGGTCTGCATTCGTTTGGTATAATGGTGTATCCATCTGAGGGGGAGTTTGGTCTGTCTGCAACATTGTTGATCAATGCAGAGGTTTGGTGCCTGCGTTGGTTTAGACAATGCCACCGTGGTTTGGTCTGTGACCGTGATGATCAATGCAGAGAGTTGTTGCTTGCGTTGGGTTCGGATCAAGCACGAGCGGTACTTTATTGCGTTCATACCACGTCCCATTGACCTTTTTTTTGCCGTCATGGATTTCTTGCCGGCGTGTTGTGGTTTTCAGATCACAGTGACAACCGCACGAATGGCGTGGTCCGTTACCAGGTCTGTGATCATGACACCCAAAAACGACCCTGTAATAAATCCACTGAACGATCCACTGGGGTAGATACATCAAACCAAAAGACGAGATCTAGTGGGTAAACTAGGACAATCACAAACACACACAAACAAACACACACACACAACACACTACCACACACTACACCCACACACACATAACACGCACATCACCAAACACACACCCACACACACACCACAACACAAGCAGCAAACAGCTCTGGGTGGCGCCTCTACGGAAAGCCAAGGGTGACAAAATAAAATGAGAAAATATTTTTTATTTTTTTTTTAAAAAACAGGCCCCAACTATACATTAGAAATGCTAGTAAGGCCAAGGGAAGAATATGCGGTTTTTTTGTACGTTAAAAAAAAAAAAAATTTACACAATTGACAAAAACTTTACCGATTTTAAAATCCATTGAGGGTTATCCAGACGAGGTGAATGAATTGGAAAAACTTATGAGCGGTCGGGGGGTCTACCATACAACTCGATACGATGAAATCTAGACCTTCAGTCTACCAAACACCAACGAACGATGAATCTTAGGACCTTCAGTCTGACCAAACACACTCGAACCGTAGGAACTAGACTAGATTCTTTCAGTCTACCAAACACCTCAAAACGAATGAATCTAGACCTTCACCCTACCAAACGCATCGAACGCTGAAATCTAGACCTTCAACCTACAAACACCCTTGAACGTGGAATTCTAGGACTCGTTCAGTTCTACACAAACACCTGAACAGGAATCAGGGGACCTTTCACCCTACAAAGACCTCGAGCGATGAAAACTCGCTTCACCCTACCAAACACTTCGACGATTGAAAAAACAAACCACGGGACAGGAGCTAGTAAAAAGAATGTGATGACTGGTTCGTTGTCTTAGCATCTCACCCTTTACACCAATATCGGTCCCCCCTCTCACAGCGCCCCCCGACCAAGGCTCCCACCCCCCCCCCCCCCACCGACCCACTGAGCGCAGAAACTCCATCTTCCCCCCCACCACCACCCCCTTCACAGCACTCCTCTCTCCTCTGGTTGTGGTTCCGGTCTTATGGTCGGGTGGGCATCGGGGCTTATTTACCTCTTGGGGGTGGTTTTGTGTCCTTTTTTTTTCTTCTTTCCTCTCCCCTATGGCTGGGTACCCCTTAAAGACGCCCGTAAGCCCTCTCCGTACCTTTCGCTTTTGTTTACATTTCTTTTATTTGGTATTTTTTGTATTTATTATTATGTTATATGGAGGTTATGTAGTGACACCTCGGTTATTAATTTTTTTTTAAATTATATTTTCTGGATGGCCTCCGGGTTTTGTTTTTTTTGTTTCAGTCCTCGCCTAAGGAAGGATTCCGTGTGACCGGAACATGGTGCCATTATGAACGTCATCTTCGAGAAGAAAGCGTGACATCATCAACAAAGAAGTTTAGGCTTCGGGAATGAGTAGAGTTAGTATTTGGTGATCCATTCCCAAATGACTCAAAGAGCTTATGGTACTCTTTTTTTCTCTTTTCTTCATTCATCCTCAGGCGCCACGTCCCGCCCACCGTTTGCTCCCGTTTACTTTTTATACCCCAGAATTATCTCGTCGTGTGGAAGAAGAAGAGGAAAGAAGAAGAAGAGACGAGGGAAAGGTTAGGGAAAGTTCCTTAAAATGGATGTGTGGCACCCACCCCCTTCCCTTTAAAAAGTGTTGTTTTGGTGGACCCAGCACATTGGTTTGTTTGGAGCAGGGGCCGGTGGGGGAGGGGGTGGGGGGAAGGGTGAGCAGTGGAAGGAGGGGGGGGGGGGGGGGGTGGGGGGGGGGGGGGGAGGGGCGGGGGGGGGGCAAATGCATGATGACAGAGTGGTTAATATGTTGGAGTGGGCAATACCACATCCGCTTCCCCCGTGAAACAACTTTAAATGGACTTGCTTCTTCCTCCTGCGTGAGGTACTCGGCCAACGGCGGCAATGCGCAAGAAAGAGGGGAGAGAACCCCTGCGGCTCTCCCCCCCCCCGAGCGGTGGGGCCCCTTCCTTGCCTTTGTAGGTTTTTTTTAATGTAAGTTTTTGTCATCGCACATTCCGCTACTGTTTTCCCTCTCTTGGATCTGGTAGGGGCCATTACTTTTTTGTCCCCCCCTTTCACCCTTGCTCCCCTCCGCGATATCGACCCAGCCTTCAGACGGCGACTGATTCATGAGAGACTAGACTGATGGGCCATGACACCTCTGCAATATATGATGGCCCAATGACTGAGCAATATATGATGGCCATATGACACAATATATGATGGTCCCTGTCTGCAATGTATGTTGGCAGCACAATGCTTGCAATGTATGATGGGTCCATGATGCTGCAATAATATGTGAGTGGTAAATGACTGCAATACATGCTGAGCCCATGACTGCAATATATAGGATGGACCATTGATGACTGCAGTATATGATGGTTCCATGACTGCAATATATGGGCCCATGACTGCAATATATGATGGTCCTGACTGCAATTATGATGGTCCATGACTGCAATGTATGGATTGGCCCATGACTGCAATATATGATGGTCCATGACTGGGGGGCAATATATGATGGGTCCATGACTGCAATATATGATGGCCCATGACTGCAATATATGATGGCCCATGACTGCAATATATGATGGTCCATGACTGCAA
>JADBJO010001662.1:223973-236473 GCA_016801955.1 Conus betulinus
GATTTGTTTACTGTGTAACTGACCACTTCAGTCAGCCGAAAGCCTTGTTGACTGAGACAACCTGTGAAATGGACAACTTCCACCCAGGTGAAGCTATGTAATATTAATTTTCAGCCAATGTTGAGTAGGCAGGCTATTCACGGGTCTGACCAGCGCGTTGGGCTAATGTATAGGTCAGACATCTGCCAAGTCGTAGCCACGAGACCCCTCTTCTTCAATTCTCTCATCTTAGTCATCGTTTCATTTATCCATCAGCTTAAAATCATGCGCACGGTGGTCTCAAAATTGAGCGGATGTGGTGTAGCGTACATGGACTAGTCCGCACGCAGTGACAACTCCTTGATGAAACTGAAACGGAATTACTACAGCTTGGGTAACAGATGTTGACTGTGGTTGGCGCCCCCCCCCCCCCCCCCCCCCCCCCCCCCCCCCCCCACCCCCACACACACACATCACGCGCGCGCGCGCAGGCACGCACGAACACACCACCACGAAATATTTCACACACACACACACACACACACACACACACACACACACACACACACACTATTAAAAAAAAAGCAAACTTTATTTGTAGACAATTCAGCAGCTGACACGTTCCTTTTCAAGTATGCCTATCATACACATTTAACTTATCACTGGGGACAGCCCAGATAGCCTAGCCCTGGTGAAAATCACACACGCGTGATAACCAAGTCAAGCACTTCATCCGATTTTTAAAAGAAGAAGAAGAAGAAGAAGTAGAAGAGGAAGAAGAAAAAAAGAAAAGAAAAGAAAAGGAAATAAAAAAGAAACGCAGTTTGAGTTTGGCGTGAATGATATTGACGCTTTCTTCTTCGATTGTAATACGAATTGGTTGCAGCAGCTCTTTCTTTGGCTGGTTCCAAGGTTAGACAGTGCACCCTACATTGTCTATCCTTTTTTTTCCCCCTTTGAAAGACACAATCTGCAGCTCTTGGCGGGTTCCAATGTTCGACGGTTTATCCACATATTGTGTTTTTTGTTGTTCTTTCCGGTTGAAGGACAAATATCTTTTAGCTCTATGGCTGGTTCCAATGTTGGACAGTTGATCTACATTTTTTTTTCGATTAAAATGCGCATAATTCCTTAGCTCTTTGGCTTGTTCCAAATACTGAAAATTTATCTATACATTGTTTGAACATAGTTGATTTTTTTTTTCGGTTGTTGCAATACAAACGATTTGTTGATTTTTTGACCGGTTGCAAGGTTTCATAGTAAATCCATGCATAGCCAGGTCCGAAAAGTTCAACATCTTTCCACTGATCCCTGACGAAAAGTCTACGTGGATATCAACACAGTGAACTTGCTGCGCTTCTTTTTTCTTGAACAGTACAGTCTGAAGTGATGTGTTCTTCCTAATACTTGACCTACACAATGGTTCAGAACAATGAACAGAAGAAAACATCGAACTAATATCATCTTCACAAATTGAAAAAAAAAATGCAGCACAAAGAAAACTGAACATGAGGGGGGAAAACCCGTACCCATTGCATGCCTACTCTGTCAGACTGTCAAATCCTCAGAATCCGGATGACATCATAACGGCTCTTCCTTGCTGTTCTGTGTGGACCCTGTGGTCAGAGGGGCCGGAGGAAGGGTGGGATAGTGACACAGGGAACGCACAGAAATAGTGACACAAAGGAAGGACCGTGACACAAGGACAGACATACAGGACAGTGACAGTGACATACAAGGACAGTGACATACAGAAGGACAGTGACACACACAGAAGGACAGTGACGCAAGAAGGACAGTGACATACAGGACAGTGACAAAAACAGTGACATACAGAAGGACAGTGACATACAGAAGGACAGTGACACACAGAAGGACAGTGACATACAGAAGGACAGTGACACACAGAAGGACAGTGACACACACAGAAGGACAGTGACACACAGAAGGACAGTGACACACAGAAGGACAGTGACACACAGAAGGACAGTGACATACAGAAGGACAGTGACACACAGAAGGACAGTGACATACAGAAGGACAGTGACATACAAAGGGAACGGGGGATGGCAGTCACTGGGTCAGTGCCATCAGCACTGCTCCTAGAAAAGTCACAACACAAAGCACAGTGTAAACAATGCAACAGATCAGATCAAAGGGAAACCAGCTTGGTTAAAATACACACATAGCACTGGATCTCCAGAAAGCATCACTCCGATTGTTGTGACATCAGTTCAGACAATGACGTCAACTAAGAAAGATCCATGCAGCCTTGATTAAGCAAAGGTGTCCCAGTTAGAAAAAAAAAGAAGTCAGATCTTTTTCAGGAAGGAATGGGTCAAGGACTAGTCTATTGCCATAGGCTATCTTGAAATGACCCTAATGAATTCAGATCTTATTTAAAAAAAAACAAAGAAACAAAAAAAAAACGAGGTAGAAAATGCTGCAGAAGCTGAAACGAGAGGTCAGAAAAGCGTTCGAAGTGTTTGCTAAAGGTCCATCCTATCGCGCTGAGGCCATGGGTTAATGATGGACGACTAATGAACAACGGAACCTGACAGCATTTCTATTGGTTCCGTTGACCGATGACCAAAATGCATCCACACAGTTTTGCTACCGTTACCTTAAAAAAAAAAAAAAGTAGTGTGCCTACAATTCTGTATCCCCGAATTTCTTTTTTTCTGTAAAGTGGATGGGTGGGTATGTGCGTGGGGGTGGGGTGGAATGTGGGGGTGGGGTGGTCATTGAAAAAAAAAAAATCGAGGAGGAATCCGCAGAAACTTGGGAAGCCAGAATGGCTGAATATTTCATGGTCCCGTCTCTTGTGTGCTGCTGTTTGTCTGTGTAGACAACACTACCCGTCGCTGTGTGTTGCTGTGAGCGTGTCTATTGGGGGTGTTCAACTGTCAATGTGCTTTGAATAACATCCCTACCCCCCCCCCCCCCCCCTTCCAACAAAAACCAAAAAAAAGAGCTTGTTCTTCAGTGTCCACAAGCAATGCAATGTTTTCGGCGATGTCAGATCATGGAAACAGTGCACCTCACTGACAACTCTTCATCTACTGTTCACCTAATGTCACCACATGACACAGTGCACCTCACTGACAACTCTTCATCTACTGTTCACCTCATGTCACCACATGATACAGTGCACCTCACTGACAACTCTTCATCTACTGTTCACCTCATGTCACCACACATGATTCAGTGCACCTCACTGACAACTCTTCATCTACTGTTCACCTCATGTCACCACATGATACAGTGCATCTCACTTGACAACTCTTCATCTACTGTTCATCTATCTGGCAATGTCAAAACATGATACAGTGCACCTCACTGACAACTCTTCATCTACTGTTCACCTATATGGCAATGTCACCACATGATACAGTGCACCTCACTGACAACTCTTCATCTACTGTTCACCTGTCTGGCACTGTCACCACGTGACACAAGTGCACCTCACTGACAACTCTTTCTCTACTGTTCATCTATATGGGCAATGTCACCACATGACACAGTGCACCTCACTGACAACTCTTCATTCACTCTACTGTTCATCTATCTGGCAATGTCACCACATGACACAGTGCACCTCACTGACAACTCTTCATCTACTGTTCATCTACCAACAGTGCACCTCACTGACAAATCTTCATCTACTGTTCATCTACCACACCAGCACCGCCTGCCTTTCATAGACCAGATCTACAAGGCCAACAGAGGGTTCTCTGGTAACACGCCTATCATAGACCAGATCTACAAGGCCAAGAGAGGGTTCTCTGGTAACACGCCTATCATAGACCAGATCTACAAGACCAACAGAGGGTTCTCTGGTAACACGCTATCATAGACCAGATCTACAAGGCCAACAGAGGGTTCTCTGGTAACACGCCTATCATAGACCAGATCTACACAAGGCCAACAGAGGGTTCTCTGGTAACACGCCTATCATAGACCAGATCTACAAGGCCAACAGAGGGTTCTCTGGTAACACGCCTATCATAGACCAGATCTACAAGGCCAACAGAGGGGTCTCTGGTAACACGCCTATCATAGACCAGATCTACAAGGCCAACAGAGGGTTCTCTGGTAACACGCCTTTGATGGATCAGATCTACAAAGCCAACAGAGAGTTCTCCTGATAACACGCAACCAAACAGTCATCCCCTGGGCAGACCCCAAACTGTGAAAACTGACCTTGTAACCGAATTAAATGAAAAACAGAGTCCTTTATACCTGATTTCATTTGATCATGAAATAAAACATGCAGTAAAGCACTCGGAGCTAAAGCTCACCTTTCGTCGAATCAAAAAAAAAAAAAAAAAAAAAAGATTCCTATACACTGAATTCATTTGATCATGAACTAAAAAACATGTAGTAACATAAAGAGGGGCAAATCTGTGAACGGAATAACAAGGACAGAGACGACACCATGTTTGTCTCTGCTCTACACGTGACACTACCCAGCCAGTGTCAATGTCCGCATCATCACGGCCCCTGCTGATCTAGGGCTTTTTCAGCGCTGGACTTCACCACCTTGACAAAACCACCCTGTTCACCACCTAGACAAAACCACCCTGTCCTTAAAGAAAGCCAAACGCCCATCGCAGCTATCTCTACCGACTATGGACAGCATTCTGACCGCTGTCAGGGGAGTTGATGCTCTGTGCGTTTTTGTTCGCTCTTCGTCACGTCTAAGGAAGACACAGAGTTGTCTGAACATTTACGGTCTGATTTGTGTTGGGTATATAGAATCTGCGTTACTTTACACCTTGGTGTGATTGTTTATAAGCATTTTAGGCCTTACATTCAGTTGCGCTGTCTTGTAGTAATTAATTATATAACAAGAAACAAAGGTAAATATTTTCTACGACAAAGGCATGAGAACGGGCCACAAAGGGGGCAAAAAAGTGGACGAGAGTTAAGAAAGAACACTTTGAAGTGGCAGCGCCAGAGCATCACTCAGCACTGCAGGCCGACGGGAGTTCCTCTGGATGACATACAAAACCTGCGCCGCCACAGTGGACAAGCTGCACAGGGGAAAAGTGAAGAACTCCTCCACCCTACCACGTAGCCCCCTGTCCTCCCAGCAACGGGGACAAGAGCCAAGAACCTTGAAGTGAGGATGGAGGTGCTGGTGGTGGTGTGGTGGTGGGGGTGGTGGTGATGGGGTAGAGACAGCTGTTGATGGCATGGAAATGGAGCAATACATGTGGCACAGGCATCAAAATGAACTGGACGAAGTGAAAGAATGAATCAGTCTGGCACTAAACAGCCCACAGAAAAAAAAGACATCACTAGTTGTGAAAACAAACATAAACAATAGATTTGGTGTAGAAATCATGCGCCCCCCCCCCCCCCCCCCCCCCCCCCTCCTCACAGGAATTACCGAGTACTATCAAACCTAAACAGTGACCTGTATTTCCACACACGTCGGAAAGTGCTTTCAGCAAGCTTGATGTCATTGACAGGTAACGGTTTCTGCCACAGACCAACAAAGATGCCAGAATAGCAGACATAGCAAGACAAATAATAAGAGAACACAAACAAGCACAAACTTTGGCGGTTCACACAGAACACACTTAGCCGTCACGTGTCCGTTACAGGACCAGACAAGGTCACGAATTTCCAGTCTCCTACCTGACATCCACCTAGCCAGATAAAACGCAGCAGTGTGTGTGTGGACACAATCATCAGGCAATGAACAGCCTAACTCAGGCACTCGCCACACCGACCAATCTGAACACAAACCACCACACGGCTGGTGTCTGATGCGGACAGTGACGTCAGACCGGCAGTGAGCTGCCCGCCAGAGCTCCGTTCGTTCCATCTTGGTTCCCAGACATCATGGGACACACAGCAGGTCACGGTCTCATGTCACGAGCACTGGATGACGTAAAAACCCACACACTGTCACGATCCTTGTCACACACGTCGATGGGAATGAAACTGACGTGACACTGTTACACACTACAATATGAATGACAATGACGTGACGCTGTCACACGTAGCAAACTGAACGACAATGACGTGACGCTGTCACACACAGCAATATGAAACGACACTGACGTGACGCTGTCACACACAGCAGTATGAACGACACTGACGTGACGCGCTGTCACGACACAACAATGCCCCACAAGACCGACCACCTTCCGCTGAAAACAGCTAAGAAGATAACGAACCGGGAAAATCATATGGCAAATCAACAAACAGACCTCCAAAAGACACACTGGTAACACATCCACAAACAGACCTCCAAAACACACACTGGGTAACACATCCACAAACAGACCTCCAAAAGACACACTGGCAACACATCCACAAACAGACATCCAAAAGACACACTGATCACACATCCACAAACAGACCTCTAAAAGACACACTGATAACATATCAACAAACAGACCTCCAAAAAAACACACTGATAACACATCAACAAACAGACCTCCAAAAGACACACTGATAACACATCAACAAACAGACCTCTAAAAGACACACTGATAACATATCAACAAACTGACCTCCAAAAGAAGACACACTGATAACACATCAACAAACAGACCTCCAAAAGACACACTGATAACACATCAACAAACAGACCTCCAAAAGACACACTGATGTACGCTGCAAAACTCTGATAACACATCAACACACGACCTCCAAAAGACACACCGATGCATGCTGCAGGCAATGATGGCCAATCCACAGCACACCTCCCAGGCACACTGATACATGCTGCGAACACCCCGATAACACGACTCGTGTGGAAAGAGCCTGCATCCGATTGCCACGACGCGAAGAAATCAAAAACTCGTCCATTTTCAGAGACAGTCTACTCGATGAAAATCAGGTAGGGTATAGATAAAACATGCGACTGATGAAGCGCGATACCTCCCTGTCTGCCCCGTTCTTTTCATGAGAGAGGACGAGAACCTGCAATAAAGGAATGACAGAGTGGACTGGGTGGAGCACAACATGGCGGCCCTGAGCTCCACAGTTCGGCCAGCCTTCTGCCACAAGTCTGGGGTTCACAAAGGGAGGTTACTCTCTGCACTAATTCAGCTTTGCTCGTTTCCTGAACGGACGAAACACTTTTCTTCTTCATTTTTTTTTCCAGAGATGTTATCATATTACTAAAACAAAATCTGTTACGGGGGTCAGGTATGATGGATGACCCATTGAAGAAAGCAGAGAGGAATGTATTGAACAAAAATAAACAACAACAAGACAAGAGCTGCTCAATGCCATCCGCTCTCAACTTCCTCTGGTCAGCTGCTGTCTCCGCTCTAGCCAGTGGCCGACTACACACCGCGCACTATGCCCTCTGCTGTCATCTATCTCCACAAATGAAGACACTGGACTACCGATACAACATACACACAAAGCCAGCTGCCGATGATCATGGTCATCTTGGAGAAAGAGAGAGCCAGGCGAGAGAAGGGAGGCAAGCAGGTCTGATTCGGACAGACACTGAGCACAGCCGTTCACGAACTTAGATTAAGGGATGTGTTACAGGTTTACTCGGATGCAATGCAATGGGTATACATGCAATGCTCACGGTAGCTCGACCCTGCTCGTTTTGCCTGGACCACACATTCACCGTGGACTGAGTGAATGATTTTAGTTATACACAGTGACACACGATCACAGTTGTTCATTCCCCCTCCTAAATGAGCTACGCTTTGAGCTCACGTCAGACTATCCCTAGACCTCGCGCGTCCTCCCCCCCACATCCTACCCAGCACCTCCACTGAGATCAATCTGAAGCTGTTGTACCTGTCAAAAGTCGTGGTCAAGTTTCTAAAGTAGGCTGCATCTCTCTACCTATCTTTGAAATAATCAATGAAGGTGGGAACACAAACATCCTGCTCTCTCTCACTCACTTGCCTTTGGGAGTACCACTGAAGGTAGGAACACAAACACATGCTGAATCTCTCTCCCTGTCTTTGAAAGGACCGATGAAGATGGAACCACGAACACATGCTGCTTCTCTTTCCTGTCTTTGGACAGTACCATATAGATGATGGGAGCATCAAACGCACGATGTTTCTCTCTCTCCTACCTTTGGAAGTACAAATGAAGAGAGAATACAAATAGGTGCTACTTCTCTCCCCTGCCTTTGGGAGTATAAAATAATGAAGGCGGGAACACGAGCAAAACTCACCCATTCTTAGAAAAGAAACAACAGCTACCATTGAAGAAGCGCAGCACTATGAAATGGTTCCATTCTTAGAAAAGAAACAACAACTACCATTGAAGCATGCGCAACTCTATGAAGACTCACCGTCTTCACTGATGTGTTCAGTGACTGTTGACTGTCTTCAAGAAGTTCAGTGACTGTCGACTGTCTTCATTCTTAGAAATGAAACTGTCGACTGTCATTCACTGATGTGCGTTCAGTGCTGTTGAACTGTCTTCACTGAGTGTTCAGAGGACTCGTTGACTGTAGCACTGTGTGTTCAGTGACTGCTGACTGTCTTCACTGATGTGTTCAATGACTGTTGACTGTCTTCACTGATGTGTTCAATGACTGCTGACTGTCTTCACTGATGTGTTCAATGACTGCTGACTGTCTTCACTGATGTGTTCAGTGACTGTTGACTGTCTTCACTGATGTGTTCAATGACTGCTGACTGTCTTCACTGATGTGTTCAGTGACTGTCGACTGTCTTCACTGATGTGTCCAGTGACTGCCGACTGTCTTCACTGATGTGTTCAATGACTGCTGACTGTCTTCACTGATGTGTTCAATGACTGTTGACGACATACACTACCCTGCACGGTGACGTCTCACCCCGTCTCTGACGTCATCGGTGGCCGTATCCACCAGCATGTTCAAGAACACCTGTCTGCTTACACTGACATGTCCAGCGCTAATGTCTTCAAAATTCATTGTCTGGCATACGCATCTCTGGCATACATGGGCGATCTGGCATATTATATAACGGCAGCCCTGGCATACAGTTTGAACATTCACACACTGATCGTCAGTCGTACCGTGACTCTTGCATATATAACCTTTAAGTAGCCGGAATAAACAAAAATATTTACATAATAATGATTGTTTTGCATAAAATGACTTCTTGCTTTGCATACCGATTGCTTTGCATACATGGCTGGCTTATGTAGCCACAGACAGACTGGTTTATGGAACTCGTAAGTAGCTTCTCCGGACCTTACACAACTGTCTTCTATAATACATACATACAACTGCAGCACATAAACACGCATTATCTCCCATGGGTGACACGGGGACTGGATTAACTGAACCATCCAATGCACGTCTTCCATACAACAACTCTCTAAGGTATCCCCCCCCAAAAAAAAAAAAAAAAAAAAAAGCTGTGTAGCATGATAAAGATGTAAAAAATATGTAAAAAAAAAAAAAAAAGCAATACAATCGCTGTATATGGAATCAATTCACCACACGACTGGGATCCTTTCAACCACATGAAGTTATCACATTCAGAAACAAACTCAATCAATTGTCTTGATAAGCCTTCTTTCGAACAACAACAAAAAAAAAAAAAAAAAAAAAAAAAAAAAAAAAAACCAAAAAAAAGTCGATTTTGAAGTACTCCACATGATTACTATGGTGACCAGTTCTACAGCACACATGATAAAAAAAAAAACACTTCCATTTGACAAGCTCTTGTAATACCATGTTGTAAAGCAATGTGAGTTCAGAGGTATCAAACACAGTGATGGCATAGGCTGGAACCAGCAGTACTCTTCTCTTCAAAGTTATCGTCGGGAACCAAACGGGGGGGGGGGGGGGGGGGGGGGGGGCCGAGTGGCCCAGTGGCCCGTGGGACAAGGAATTTACCGAGAAACCCCAGGTTTGTGGCTCGAGTCACACAGGGTCCCCCCTCCCCGTCTCCATCAGAAAAGTGATGGTACCAATGCCAGACTTTCAGACCGATGATAACAGAGGTCCCCTAAGTACCGTGCACCTAGCCCTCCTAGAATTCTGTAAAAAAAAAAAAAAAAACCTTCACAATACCTGGGGAATTAAACAAAATTAAGCAGGGTGGCGCCGTACCGCGGCGTCAAGCTTTCCCAGGGGAAACGGCCTGATCTTCGCACAGAAAAAAAAACTTGTGACCATGAAGTTTTACCATACAGTACAATACAACCACACGTTAGCATGTTTCATTGATGGACAAACTTTCAAAAAGGTCTGCTGTGAACATCAATCAACTCGAGGTTTTCTCAGTTAGAGCTTTACATCAGCCCCCATCTCCCCCCCCCCCCCCCCCCCCCCCCCCATTCTTACCCCCTTCTTCTTCCCAACTCCACCTCAAAGACAGTGTCCAGAATACTCATTCCTGAAACAGTACTTTAGACTTCCTACCCATCGTAAAAGTAATAATCAATCAAATTGCAGCTACGCACTACTTATGGCAAAAACGACGATTCGATTCCGATTTTTTTTCCTGCATCAACGTGCAAAGATTTTGGCCAATTTTAAAATGACAAAAAAAAAAACAACAACAAACAAACAAACAAAAAAAATGAATAAGGTGTAAATCTACCCAGCTCACCTCTCTACTTTTGACCAGTCACAGCAAAAATACATACATGACTCCTGATATCCAACAACTAAAGCTGTCCTGAGACAAAAAAAATAAAATCACGCAGCAACACAGAAAAAGTCACAAGTCGTTTATCCGCCCTGGTATATAGCAGACAACCCCTCTCTCCTCTCTCTCTCTCTCCCTCTCTCTCTCTCTCTCTCTCTCTCTCTCACACACATACTGACTACGGCTGTAACAGTGTTGGTAAAATAAAAATGGCGATTCTATGGCGATCTCAACACATGCAGAATAAAAAAAAAAAAATAAAAAAAAAAAAAAATAAAAAAAAATCAAGCCCGTGTTTCCGACATATTCAAGACATCCTCTTCATCAACACAAACTAACTTCAAACTACCTGCTTTCTCTTCAAAAAAAAAACATATTGCTGCGAAACAAAAGAGACGGGACATCATCAGTCTTTGGTATTGATCGACAAGAGTGCTTGGGGCGGCGTATAACAAAAAAAAAAAAAGATAACAAAGAAAATAACAACAACAAAAAAAACAACAACAACAACAACAAAACAAAAAAAAAGAAAAAGAAAAGACATCCCGACATCCTAGCGCTCCGTCCACACACACATGTCCAGGGGAGGGAAGCGGGTGTGTGTGTGTGTGTGGCGGTCAATCCGTGATGCTCCTGGACTTGCCGAAGTTGATGCCGGCCTGGTTAGCTCCCTTGTTGGAGCCCATCTGCAGGCCAATCACCGTCTGGCCCTGGCGCAGCTTGTCCTCGCTGAAGTGGCGGGGGTTGTACTGCGACTCCTTCACTCCCAGCACCGGACCCTGGAACCCGTTGGCCTGGGCCTGCCAGCACACACAGGGAGGGCATCAGTTGAGGTAAGACAACAATGATGTGTGAGAGGTATGGTCCTGCCAGCACACACAGGGAGGCATCAGTTGAGGTAAGACTGTGACTGTGTGATGTGTGAGAGGTATGGACCTGCCAGCACACACAGGGAGCATCAGCTGAGGTAAGACTGTGACTGTGTGATGTGTGAGAGGTATGGACCTGCCAGCACACACAGGGAGGCATCAGCTGAGGTAAGACTGTGACTGTGTGATGTGTGAGAGGTATGGACCTGCCAGCACACACAGGGAGGCATCAGCTGAGGTAAGACTGTGACTGTGTGATGTGTGAGAGGTATGGACCTGCCAGCACACACAGGGAGGCATCAGCTGAGGTAAGACTGTGACTGTGTGATGTGTGAGAGGTATGGACCTGCCAGCACACACAGAGGCATCAGCTGAGGTAAGACTGTGACTGTCATGTGTCGGACGGTATGGGGAACTGAAGTAAGACAGCTGTCAGGCGTAAGACGATGTGGGGTGAAGACAGTGAAGAGAGTGGGAATTGAAGAGCCGAGAGAAGTGAAATGATGTGGGAAGTGAAGAACCGAGAGAAGTGAAATGATGTGGGAAGTGAAGAAAAGCCGAGAGAAGTGAAATGATGTGGGAAGTGAAGAAAGCCGAGAGGTGTGAAATGATGTGGGAAGTGAAGAAAGACGAGAGATGTGAAATGATGTGGGAAGTGAAGAAAGACGAGAGGTGTGAAATGATGTGGGAAGTGAAGAAAGACGAGAGGTGTGAAATGATGTGGGAAGTGAAGAAAGACGAGAGAAGTGAAATGATGTGGGAAGTGAAGAAACGAAGAAGTGAAAGCAGTGAGAAGTGAAGATGTGGGAGAAGTGAAAATGAAGGAAGAAGAGAGAGAGAAGCTGAAATGATGTGGGAAGTGAAGAAAGACGAGAGAAGTGAAATGATGTGGGAAGTGAAGAAAGCCGAGAGAAGTGAAATGATGTGTGGGAAGTGAAGAAGACGAGAGAAGTGAAATGATGTGGGAAGTGAAGAAAGCCGAGAGGTGTGAAATGATGCGGAAGTGAAGAAAGCCGATATGTGAAATGATGTGGGACCTGAAGAAAAGCAGAGAGAAGTG
>JADBJO010001662.1:241473-246473 GCA_016801955.1 Conus betulinus
GTCCTGGGGTGTGACCAATAGAACATAGTGCCATTAACTGTCCTGGGGTGTGACCAATAGAACATTGTGCATTTAAACTGTCCTGGGGTGTGACCAACAGAACATTGTGTTATTACACTGTCCTGGGGTGTGACCAATAGAACATAGTGGCATTAAACTGTCCTGCCTCTCTGACCAATACAATGTTGCGCATCAAACTGACCTGGTCCGGATCAACAGAACGTGGTCAGTGAGTACCTAAAGAGCTACTACTACTACCATGATTTTACCTCTCAACAACCAGCTGCTCAAAGTCTGCCCATACGGACATAAGGTGACGTATGATAGTATCCTTTCATGAGACAAGCGGTGAACAGCTCAAACCCATCTTCGCGTCTTCATCATCTGTCTTCAAAGGGGGCAAACTGTGGTTTTAATTTTATGTCACCTTCCTTCGACCGGTCTCCAGTCCCGACAGCAAGCGGACTAGCCAGAAGGCGGAGACGCTTTTGCGTCCCCGTGTGAGTAAGGTTGAGTGGTTGGAGGGCTTATCTCCCTTTCACCATCACCACAATTTTTTCCTTTTGTTTGGGGGGGGGGGGGGGGGGGGGGGGCTCCCTGGTCGTATGGGCGATATACTCAGGGGGGTCGTGACGTGCGGATTAAGCCGCGGGAGGGGGGGGAGGGGGAATAGATGATGATGGTGGTAGGAATATATGGGGGGAACATGTGAAGACGACCCTTTAGTGTGAATTGCTGAGTATTTTGGGGAGGCCGCGACATTTTTTTTTTTTCGCCAGGGGCGTTCTCTCTCTCTCTCTCTCTCTCTCTCTCTCTCTCTCTCTCTCTCTCATCATCAAAAGAAGGCGGGTTTTAACGCCTCCGAGTAAAGCAATCAACCGATCTTGCACTGCGACGTACAGAATACACTATTGATGATGGTATGTTCCGACTCTGACGTACAGAATACACTGTTGATGATGGTATGTTCCGACTATGACGTACAGAATACACTGTTGATGATGGTATGTTCCGACTCTGACGGACAGAATACACTGTTGATGATGGTATGTTCCGACTATGACGTACAGAATACACTGTTGATGATGGTATGTTCCGACTCTGACGGACAGAATACACTACTGATGATGGTATGCTCCGACTCGGACGGAGAGAACACATCATTGATGTTGTATTCCAGGTCTGACTGACTGTGCTTTGTACTAGGGGAGCGGGCATAAGTGGCGTGACAATAATGCCACTGCGCGGAGCGGAGGATGAGAGAGAGAGAGAGAGAGAGAGAGAGAGAGAGAGAGAGAGAGAGAGAGAGAGATATCCCCATAGTAAAGACAGGTGAATGGGCTGCAACAGCAGAAAAAAAAGATGCTGCTGACAGTGAAAAAAAACCCCACAAACTCACCAAAGGTACAGTGAAAGAGAGTGGCAGAAAAGAGGCAATTACAGGCTGGGAATTTCCATAGGGCCAGGAGGTTTCCATGGATAGTGAAGGAGACACAGAGGTTCTCCTGACAACCCCACGCGGCTGTGGCTGTGTGAGACGTGGTCAGGGTACTCACCTTTCTGTTGACCTCTGCCGTTAGACCGTAGCCCCGGGGCCGAGTCGCCATCTGAAACAATGCCACGATGCAGGTGCCTTAGGTCAAGAGAGAGAGAGAGGACAGATAAATAGACAGAGAGGGGGGGGGGGGCAGCAGAAGAAGAAGAAGAAGAAGAAGAAGAAGAAGAAGAAGAAGAAGAAGAAGAAGAGGAAGAGGAAGAAGAAGAAGAAGAAAAGAGAGAGAGAGAGAGAGAGAGAGAGAGAGAGAGAGAGAGAGAGAGAGAGAGGAGTTGGAAGCATAAAAAAAGAAAGAGAGAGACAGAAAGACAGACAAAACAGACAGACTAGGATAGACAGAGACAGGCAGACACGCGTGCGCACACATACACACGCACGCGCGCGCGCGCGCGCGCGCGCGCGCACACACACACACACACACACACAGAGTACCCCAATCACTGACTCATCAGGCCGTGGCCCGTCATGGAGGTGTTCAGTCACAGCATGAAATAACTACTCCACAATAATGAACCAGTTCTATGTTGAACACCAATCACATCACGTGAACTGACAAAAAAAAAAACACAACAAAAAAAAAACAAAACAAACAACAACAACAACAACAACAACGGAATTGGCTTGAGGGAGGGAGGGAGGGTGGGTCAAGTGTGGTCTTCACTCGCCGTGAACGACCACCACACAAACGCACCGCGATAATATCTCCCCTGGGATGGTCTCCCTCACCCGCCCACCCACATCCCGGCCACCCGACGTCTTCCTTTAGGTCAGAGTTCCGAGGTTAAACATCAAGGGGTCAAGTAGTAAGAAAGGTCAAGTAGCAAAGTTTTGAACAAATGAAAATCGCCCTGGCTCTGTGAAAAAAAAATTAATGTGAAAAAGATGATTTTATCCTGGAATCTGGGGATCATTCAATCAGTTCAATGCCAAAAATAGTACAATGATGCATGACTTGTGGAGTCTGTGTTTCCACGCCATTGGTAGGGCACCAGGATTTTGGAGTGAAAAGTCTAGCAGACAACAGGAAAATGAAGGGTCATGTGGCTCGTGCCTGCATAGAAAAAGAAATGAGCAGACATCCGCCTGGGTATGATAATGGTCAAGGACTGGACTGTGCGATGAATATGTTTTGGTACTGGCTGACCTTCTGACAAAAGTCAGGTGCACAGCTTTGAGAGTAATGCAGAAATATAAAGCGTTTTGGGCCCCAACTGTAACCGTGGACTCGGACCTGTACTTGACGACTGGCTCGGGAATACTAACCGCCGCCAGCATGCAGGGTAAGACGTTCACCGCCGCAGCCAACCAGAGAAGAGGCTGAGTGTGACACAGCTGTGTGCAGCGTGTGTGGGTTCGTAGGGCCTGACAGGTGCGCGGTGCAGCCGTCACGAACGCTGTAGTACAGTTCCGGTAGCGCACTTGCTCTGCTCTGCTTCCTGAAATGTGACCCAGTGTGTGCTCCGCCATCTTTGTTGATCTGACTCTATTCTCCGTTCCGTCTCTGCCCCCGACAGCGGCTGGCAATCCTGACGACTGTCACTAGTTTCAGCTCTAGAGCTGATGGCGTTGCTGTGGCATTGCCCTGTGAGTTGGCATAGCAGCGAACACCAAGGGACAGGTGGCAGCTCTCCTTTGAGGGGCACGGATGTGAGAGGTCAGTGTCAGGGGGGCGCAGCGAACCTTCCAGCCGTATGTGTGACGGCGGGTCTAGCCTGTGTCGCCGGGGGACGACTCTGTGGAGATGTGGGGCGATCGGCGATGGAGCGCCGACTGTCTACGATTACCGTAAAGTTCACAAGAAACCCAGGGCACAGAGAGCGACAGACGGCGGCCCCCACACGGACCTCACCCACTACAGCCAGCGATAACAGTTGCCACAGTACTCTGCAGACGTCAGTCTACGCTTGCACACCCTGTCCTTAAGGCCCCCCCCCCCCCCCCCCCCCCCCAACCAACAGGACGTCATCTCACCCATCAGGTCAAGTCAGGTGTTCATGGAATCCAGGCGACCACAAAGAGTTCTTTCAGGATTGGGCAGCACGGCATAAAGAAGCACGTGTTCCCGCCGATTGAGGCTCGTCACCGCCGCACACTACTGACATCGTTGGTTACGGCCAACACCAGGCCAGTCTGTAGCTTGGTGACTGTGACCGCTACCACCACTGCACCAGGCCACTGCGACACACTGCCTGCCGCGTTGAGGACTGACACCACTGTCTGTTAAAACATGTGAGGGGCAGCTGAAATGCGCACAGCACCTGATGACTGAAGCGAAGGTGTAAATAAAACTTTACGGCCAATCCAATCAAGAGCATGTTCCGTTGAGGCCTGTCTCAGCCAGAGCTTTCTTGTCTGAAAGCGAGCGATTTGGGTTGGTTTGTTTGGAGGCGCTGGTTGAAATGTGGTTTCCTACTGGGTTTCTTTTGATGTCTTGAAGGATGTTTTTTTATCGTTCAGTTAACTCATTCTCTCTCTCTCTCTCTCTCTCTCTCTCTCTCTCTCTCTCTCTCTCTGTGAGCGTGTGTGTGTGTGTGTGTGTGTGTGTGTGTGTGTGTGTGTGTGTGTGAGAGAGAGAGAGAGAGAGAGAGAGAGAGAGAGAGAGAGAGAGGAGAGAGAGAGAGAGAGAGAGTTTTGAATATGTGTATGTTTAAGCCTTAAAAACTGAAACCGAAAGTGGATACAAAAGAACCATCGCACGTATACTCACAACTATAACGCATGCAAGCATGCAGACGCAAAAGCACACACAGACATTCAGGTATGCATGCAAGAGCGCTTGGGCACTCGTACAAACAGACAAAAAGATAGACAGACAGTCAGACAGACAGACAGACACACATACATCCAGGGGACGAAAGGCATTGGATCTCTCTCCTTCACTTCACTCACACCCGCACACCCCCCCCCCCCCCCCCCCCCCCCCCTCCCGCCGGACACATCGTCCATCAGAGAGAGAGAGATAGAGAGAGAGAGAGAGAGAGAGAGAGAGAGAGAGAGAGAGAGAGAGAGACCCCCCCCCCCCCCAGACAGAGCAGACAGACAGACAGAGAGAGAGAGAGAGAGAGAGAGAGGAGAGAGAGAGAGAAGGGGGAAGTAAGGGGGTGAGAAAAATATTGCATATGTGAACGGTGTTCCCACATCACAATCTGTAGCCCCCCATCCATACTCCCCATTCCCATTATATGCACGCGCGCGCGCGCGCGCACACACACACACACACATGCACAATACACACTAAATACACAAAACACACACGCACATACATAAATACACACACGCGCGCACACACACGCGCGCGCGCGCGCACACACAAAACGCGCGTGCACGCACACACCACATACATACACACAACACATACTCACATGCGCGCATGCATACACACATACACAAACGCACACGCACACAAGAACGCGCACGCACACACACGACATACACATATGCGCAC
>JADBJO010001662.1:248973-251473 GCA_016801955.1 Conus betulinus
TCTTCAGCCCTTTTTGCTGTGTCGTCAGTCTTCACAGCCCCTTTTTGTTGCTGTTCCTTCCCTCAGTCTTCACACAGCCCTTTTTGCTGTGTCCTCAGTCTTCACACAGCCCTTTTTGCTGTGTCGTCAGTCTTCACACAGCCCTTTTTGCTGTGTCGTCAAGTCTTCACACAGCCCTTTTTGCTGTGTCGTCAGTCTTCACACAGCCCTTTTTGCTGTGTCCTCAGTTCTTCACACAGCCCTTTTTTTGCTGCAGTTCCTTCCTCAGTCTTCACACAGCCCTTTTTGCTGCTGCTCCTCCCTCAGTCTTCACACAGCCCCTTTTTTTTTATCCGTTTGTGCATCTTCATGCCTCGCTCAGTGGACAACTTCCCTCCACAGACACATGGGAATTCCACATGATGTTCATGGCTCATAGTCCGTTGCGGACTTCCAGTTGTGATCTGGTTGGCGCCGACGGATTGATTATTGAAGGAGAAATTCCAGAATGTAAACGTGGCCTGGTCAGTATTTTGGTGAGATAGGAGTGAAAGAAAATGTTTATGAGGCTGATCATTTAAAACATTCTATGTGTTTTTTGTTGTTTGTTTTTTTTGTTCTGAGCTGACACAGCCCTGTGGCAACACATACACCACAGACTGCCGTTGACTTATTCTGAACACCATAGGATTGTATTCTGAATACCATAGCATTGTTAATTCTGAATACCATAGGATTGTTATTCTGAATACCATAGGATTGTTATTCTGAACACCCGTATATTGTTATTCTGCCGTATATTGTTATTCTGAACACCATAGGATTGCTATTCTGAACACCATAGGATTGTTATTATGAACACCATAGGATTGTTGTATTCTGAAACACCATAGGATTGTTATTCTGAACACCATAGGATTGTTAATCTGAACACCATAGGATTGTTATTCTGAACACCATAGGATTGTTATTCTCTGAACACCATAGGATTGTTATTCTGAACACCATACGCTTGGAAGCTGCTTTGGTAATTTTCGATGGACAATATCACTTAAATGCCTGCCACATCTAGTGTAATGGTTTGACGTTTTTTGTCTGGCTTTAATCAACACGAACTCCATTTTACGATGAGGAAGAACCATAATATTGAGTTCTGTCCATTTAATAAGAACACTGTTGACAGACAGAGAGACAGACAGACAGACAGAGACAGAGAGAGAGAGAGAGAGAGAGATGGATAGATAGATGGATAGACGGGTAAATAGATACATACGTACGTATGTACGTACGTAGGTTTGTATATTTTTTTTCCCCATCGTAACACAAACCAGCTGCTAAAATAATCATATTCACTTAGTTTTTCGCAGTGCAGTCTAGGCCGTAGATCTCTCAATGAAACAGACACGTTCTCAAGCAAAAGTAACACCATAAGAAAAACCAAGTCTGATACTGTGAACCCCCACAAACATACTACTCTGCAATTGTTTCGTCCTATCTCTTTTCCTGTATTCCTCCTCCCCTCTCAACCCTCGAACCCCCCCCCCCCCCCCCCCAGCCCCCCCCCCCCCCCCCTCTCCACCCCCCCCAGTAGCCCCCCACCCCAACCACACCACAGTTAGCCAGCCATCGCAAGTCACACGCCCGGTGTGTGTGTGTGTGTGTGTGTGTGTGTGCGCACGTCACACAACAAGTACCGCCCCAACCAAGTCTAGGTTGAAATCAGCATAATGACGCTTTTGTTTCAACGACCCCCCTTCTTTCTTCTTCTTCTTTTCCTTTTCTTTTTTTAACCAATCCAACTCCCCACAGATCAAGTTCCAGGCATAACATGCAACAACATCCTGCCCCCCCTGTATTTTTGCCGGGATTTTTTTTTCTTTTCTGTTTCTGTCCTCCCCCCCCCCCTTTTTTTTTTCCCCCCCTTTCCTCTTCTTACTACTTCTTTCTCTTGCATTCTTCTTTGGGTTTTGTTTCATTTCCCCCCACTTTTTACTGCCCCCCCCCCCCTTTTTTTTGTGTTTCCTTTCCTTTTCTTACTACTTCTTTTGACTTGGGTTCTTCTTTGTTTTTTTTTTTTTTTTTGTTTGTTTTGTTTTGTTTCATTTTTTTTCGCTCCTTCTTTTGTAACATTACGTTTTGAAATACTGCTATGAACACATTCCTTACTGAGGGTGGGGGTGGAGGAGGTAGAGTGGGGGGGGGGGGAGAGAGAGAGAGAGAGAAAGAGAGGAGAGAGAGAGAGAGAGAGAGAGAGAGAGAGAGAGAGAGAGTAGAGAGAGGAGAGAGAGAGAGAGAGAGAGAGAGAGAGAGAGAGAGAGAGAGAGAGAGAGAGAGAGAGAGAGAGAGTATACGTGTAAGTGTGTGCGTGTGCGTGTGTGTGTGTGTGTGCGTGTGCGCTCGCACAAACGCACACTGGGGTGTTCACGTATATGGTGGTCATTTGCATGCACCTCAAAGTTCTGCTTACATCACATTTGTTTTCGTCCATGCGTATGTCCATGTAATTATATGCGTGTGTGGA
>JADBJO010001662.1:258973-281473 GCA_016801955.1 Conus betulinus
AAAGAACTAATCATACTACATCAGTCGATGTTCAGAATAGCAGGATCAGTTTTGCACGGGCTGAAACATAATACGCGAGGGTTATGACGTGCGTGTCACGTGACAAAGGATCGTTACCCGATCCAGGGCGCTCTCAAACTACCCCCCGTGGGTCGTGTGAGGATGGGACGCTTTAAGGGACACTTGGAGTGTAAAGGCTCTACTTCGCTTTAAGAACGTTCTTTGGGCAGTGTATAGAGCCAGTGGGAAGGCCCCAGTGCGCTTTAAGAACGCTTTTCACTCAGCTTTTTGTCCCCTAGTCCTCCTGGGCAACCAGTCTAGCTCTAAAACTATCACAACATTATCAGAATGTTATAGTCATCATCATACTAATGTAGATGGCTAGAAGAAGAGAGAAGAAGAAGAAGAAGAAGAAGAATCCATATACTTTATACATATTTACAGGTGTCAAGTTAGCACCAGAAGAAGAAGAAGAAGAAGAAGAATCCATATACTTCTTTTATGTACTTATTTACAGGCGTAAATTTACAGAAGAAAAGAAGAAGAAGAAGAAGAAGAAGAAGAAGAAGAAGAAGAAGAATCCATGTATACTTTTGTATATACTTAGAAGTGTCAAGCAACTATTAAATAAGAAGAAGAATCGACGTGCGTGCATTAAGCTTGTGTGCACATGTGTACAGTCTCCAATACAGACGATGAGGCATCCCTCGAGAGCATAAATCAACATCTTGATGACGGTGACCAAAAAACATCCCCTTTCCTATACCCTGTCCTGGCACAAAAGCTTTGCATCCAGTATCTAGGTCAGTGGGATGCTGAACTTGCAATGCTGTGATAAACCAAGAAAACATGCAACAATGGGTAGGATGTCAGTCGATGCCTTCTGATATCTGACAGACACTCTTGTAGGGAGCGGGACAAGAAGTGATGGGAATATCTGTTCCCTGACTGGTTAATGTGTATAGAGAAGGTTCAGATTCCCCTGGATATTCTCAGCAATTGTGCAAATAATTCATTCAGCTACTCGGCTACTGACAGCCACCCGGGAGGATGGAATATAGTTGGGTTTTACATCCTCACGGCAAAAGCCCTTTTAGGGTCAAGTTGTTCTTTCGCGGTAGGTTCTGGGGGTACATAGTGTGTGCTTTTCCTATCTGTTTTCTGAGATATGTAAAGAAGACACATTTTGCCCCAAATCGCTTGTCATTCTGGGGTTTGAATTGAAAAATAAGCTTTGCTTTGCTCTCGATTTCGGTGGCTTCTTTTCAGTAACTTTGCAGTTTTCCGAAAGCTGACAATTACACAAAAATTTGACACGTTTAGGAAGGCCAACACATATCGATTTTGAACAGTAAATGTACGTTGTCAACAATTTTTTTTTTTTTTTTTTTTTTTTTCTTCTTTCTTTCTTTCTTTCTTTCTTTCTTTCTGTATGTGTATGTATGTATGTATGTATGTATGTATGTATGTATGTATGTATGTATGTATGTACGTACGTACGTACGTTGTATGTTGTATGTATTACGTATGTATTAATCCCTCTATTTATTTATTGATTGATTGATTGATTGATTTACTGATTTATGTGTAGTTATTCATCTATGTATTTATTTACATATCATGTATTTATTCATGTATGTGTTATTCATTTGTTCATTTCTATATTCTTAATTTTCGATGCGGCCTTTCTGCACCCAGTTCGTAGACTGTCTTTCGCACTTCATTTTCATTGTCTTTAGTCTTTATCTTGAGAGAAGAATACCAAACAGGCCAAAACGCGTTGTGTTTTTTTCAATTGTTTATTCTTTCGTTTGGCGGCCCAGTAATTCCACCTTTACTCCTTGTTGCATTCTCAATATGCAAATAGTTTGCTCACCTCAGTAGAACAGTCAGCGCACATCACACACTGCGAATCACATGACCGGAAGGAAACCTCCACACTGCCGGCGGCGGAAGTGGTCCTGTGGGCAAGTCCACAAAGGGCTCAGCGAAGCGTGCCTGCCGCAGTTGGCAGTCCTCTTTTGACGGTCTCTGATGTTATGAAGTGTGAGACAAACCGCGCGGAGGGTGGTCGATGGAGATATAGCCCACATGTATATCTCCAGATCGAGCACTAAGTTATGGCAGCTTTACTAGCGTCTAAAGACGATAAAATGCTGCTTCCTGTTATCATCTATGAAGGAAATAGCGAAAAGAGGAAAAACCAGTTACTATTCTGAGGATCAGAACTATTTTCCTCGTAAGAGCACAACTGCTATCTCTGTTTTACTGAGGATGATTAAGCGCTTTCCCTGAAGATCACATGCTAGCTCTCTATTCTCATCAGAATAGGGTCTGACCAACACGTTGGGCTAAAAGCGTAAGTCAGACATCCGCTGACTCGTAGCCACGAGACCCTCTCCTTAAATTCTTTCAGCTTAGTCATTAATTCATTGAGCCATCAGCTTTAAATCATGCAACGCTGTGGTCTCCAAACTTAGCGGATGTGGTGTAGCGCATATGGACCAGACGTCACGCAGTGACACCTCCTTGATGAAACTGAAACATTGGAATGATAGTTATTTTCCTTATTTTCAGCCAATAACAGGTGTTATCTCTAGGAACACGTCCGAAAGAGCTAGGATTTCTGTTCACTGTGACAAAAACATTTGAGGAAAGGCACAGAACCCCGGGAACCGGAAACAGGGTCGGCAAATCAGGGGAAGTCAGCCATGATGTCGAAGATCCCGACTGTTCTCCTGTCTACATTTTTTTTTTTTTTTTTTTTTTTATCCCATAAGAATAATAACCGCGAAATTAGGGGGAAAACCCAGTTACAATCCATGGGGCTAACAAAGATAAAAACCGTTTTCTCTGTAAAGAAGAGATTACACTTGCGATCTTCAGGCTTGACAGAGAACACAATAGTAATCCTTAGGAGTAAGCATAACACTTTTTTTTTGAAGGAAGGATAAGAACTGTTTTCCTGTATTTCTGAACCTTCTGCTATAAGCCTTTCTTCCTTTCTTTTCTTTCTTTCTTTCTTTCTTTCTTTATTTGTTATGCATTCGTGTGTATATACATAAGTTTATAAACATTGCTTCTGTCACATGCAGACGGGATGAAAGTGTTAGTGCACCACACGTTAGAACAGAAATGAACCCAGATGTTGTGTATTATACGTTACAACATAAAATTTTGCATTGGAATGTCCATCGGCAAACAGAACACACAGATCTGCATGATCAGCAAGTGCCAATGGAAACGAAGGAGAGGTAAAAAAAGGCGGACGAAGGCCCCACTTCGCAAAATAGGAGGCTGGGAGAAAAAAACAAGAACAAAACAAAAACAAACACACAAAAAAAAAAAAAAAAAGAAAAGAAAAAAAAAAAAAAAGGAAACAAACAAAAAAACCCCTACTTTGTTGGGGAAAAACAAGGTACTATCGGCTTAAGATGCTAGTGTGCTCCCATACCGCCCCTTTCGCTTATCCTTCAACACATCATTTTCTCTGCGTTGTATACAAACGGAGAGACAGAAGCCGTTGAAGAGCAGACCACAGGAGGGGGAGGGAGGGTGTTCGATCCAGAGGTAGCCGGACTGACAGACAGAAACACACGGAGCGTTTGCTCTTGGACAGATCGAAGACAGCCTTACCCTTCCGTGTCGCTCCTTTCCTTGGTATTATCGGGCTATCGGGGGGGGGGGGGGGAGGTATTCTTCTACTGAAAGCTGGCCAGAGTTGTGAAAATCGTTATGTAGACAGAACAACAGAGACGGTGATTTTTTTTTTTTTTACGTAGTTACACCAAATATTGTGTCTCAGTAAAAATATTCAACAACCACTCTTTTTATGGTTGAACAACTAGAACGGCGCTTTTTTCAAGTAATCACACAGCAGAGAGTGTGTTTCAGTAAGAATAGTTAAATAGTAAGTGCTCTTTTATGGTTGTTTTATACTGGTTTATATGACAATTTCTGCTCACGTAAACCAGTCGTGTGACTGCACGGGTGGGTTTGCTTCTTTTTATGTTTGTTTGTTTTTCTTTTTTTCATGTACTCCCATGTTTTTTTTTTTCTTTTTCTTCTTCTTCTTCTGATAAATCAGCCTTTGATCTTGTAACCTTCAAAGCTGTGGCATTTTCACACAACCGTCAGCACCATGTCATGTTCTGCGTGAGAACCATAAAATATCCCTGGAACCTGTCCGAACCCGCAGAGCGAGTGTCGTCTGTCGCAGAGAAAGTGCAGGAAAGGGAAGTAGAGGGAGAGGGGAGATTGGGGGGGGGGGGGGGGGGGGGGGGGGGGCGGGGGGGGGGGGGGGGGGGCTGGCTATAGAAAGAGGAAAGGGAAGTGATTTGACGGGGGGGGGGGGGGGGGGGGGGGGGGGCACTGTGGCGGCCAGGAAGAGCGAAGGGGGAAGAAGAAAGAGACGGGTGGAGAGGGTGGGCCCAGTCTGCGACACAGGAAAGCGGACAGACGGCACGGACTGCCGTGAGATCGCGACAAAAGCACGTGCGGCCCGTGCAAGCGGGTTAGTGTGAATGATCACACTTTACTGGGCAAACGACGGTGTGGGGGGGGGCCAAACACGGCTTGGGTTGTCCTGGAGAGCCACCGAGTCGGATAAAGAGTTGTGGCCGTTGTTTGGAAACCGAGGTTTTTCTGTGCGCGTGGCATCCATGCATGCTGGCATCGCAGCCTCCATGAACCCAGACTGCTGAACCAAAAGGTATGTTCCACTCAAGTGCTTGTGCTTTCTCTCCAGAGCTGTGGACTGTAGACTCGACTGCAAAAAAACTGCAGATTAGGGAGACAAATCATGTTTTAACAGCCCCATTTCTCCCTATCCCCTCCTCTCGCAATCTTCTGTCGGCTGTTGTTATGTCATCTCCAGCCTTGCATTTCGCCTAAAAGGATGCTGAGATTTTCATCTAGCATTTCTGCAAACAAGTAATAAATAAAACAAATATGCAGTGCGCTGAAAGAAAAGTAAGGAGTAGGGAACTGGTAAAATTGGGCATGTAAGATTCTGTCTGTGACTCTACTTTCGACACCAACTCTCCCATCGTTTTTTTTTTTTTGTTTTTGTTTGTTTTTTTTTGTTGTCCGTCAAATATTGAGAGTGTTTTAATTCACGTTTAACCGAAAGCTTCCATCAGCATTTCAGGGATCTCAAAGATCCATACTCGTTCTTGAAAACGTTTATGTATACAATTCATATATTGTAGTATTTCTATTTCTTGTCTTTTCTACGTTTTTGATGTTGTTGTTACCAATCAGCTTCTTCTGCTCATTTGTCTCGTTGTACGTTGTTGTTGTTTTTCTTTCTTCTTCTTCTTCTTCTTCTTCTTTGTTGTTGTTGTTGTGTTGTCTTCTTCTTCTTCTCGGCCTTCAAACTTTTTTCTCTCTCCATCGTGTTTTCTGCCCGTCAATTATCACATTGACCGTAATTGGAAAATACCTAAATGCTCTACCGTTCCAAATAACACGTAGATGGGCAAACAGATCCTAATACGGCCTTTCTGTTTCGATTTATTTCACATTTAACTTCCTCACCCAACGCATGTCAGCGTGGATAGCAAACGCGAATGAAACGAACAACATTTGGGCTATTACTTGATCGTACATCGGCTTTTTTGTTTGATCTTGAAGGGTTCATTTCTTGCCGTGTGTGTTGCTACGGACAGAAAGGAACGTTCAATAAGGGTTCATTCCTTGCCGTGTGTGTTGCTACGGACAGAAATGAACTGTTCAATAAAGGGTTCATTCCTTGCCATGTGTGTTGCTACGGACAGAAAGGAACCGTTCAATAAAGGGTTCATTCCTTGCCGTGTGTGTTGCTACGGATAGAAATGAACCGTTTCAAAGAGCCAGCCAAAGGGACGGTACTCGATCGAGAGGACTGCCGAACGTTTGACAAAATCTCTCTTTTCTGGGTCAGTTATGTAGTCTGGTTTTAAATGAAGAGCCCCTTAACTCCTGCACTATGACTGCCACATGTTTAACAAAAAGCGCACAGGTCTCATGTTTGGTTTTAATGTGAGAGTAAAATGTCTGATTCGACGACAAAATCTATAGAACGTAATGAGTAGGAAAGAGAGAAAGAGAAATGTTGAGCGCGCGACGCGCGCGCGCGCGCGCGCACACACACACACACACACACACACACACACACACACACACACACACACACACACACACACACTCACACACAGGCCTACACACACACATACACACGTGCATGTTTACATATGCAGTCACACGTGCGTCCACACACACTCACACATACACGAAAACTATAGAGCAGTCCAGCAGAGAGAGAATGACAATGACTTTATAGCAGCTGCTGCACTCGTTCTCTTTATAACCAGATTTTCATGCCACAGACTTCAATCAGTATTTATGCGGATGCGGGACGTCAAGGAAAAAAGGGTCAAAGAAACAGGCTGACTCGGGAATGGAGTCAGGATTGTGCTCGTCATGTCCAGTGTTGGAACAGCAGATCCTCAGAGCTCTACCTCCAGCGCAATGAACGTTCATTGTTTTGGGAAAGAGGGAATCCACTAGAAAACGTCAGCCAAACAGAATGCTTGTCATTCACCCAGTTGATTTCAGACCAAACTTACACGCCAGCCAAACAGAATGCTTGCAATTCATCCAGAATGCTTGGTGATTTCGGCCCAAACTAAGACGCCAGCCAAACAGAATGCGTGCAATCATCCAGGTGATTTCAGCTCAAACTCTGTTCAGCAGGGTTTTTTTTGGGAGTGCAGCGCAGAAGCTTCCCTTCACATGGCAACGTGGACAGTATGGACCTTCTATGCATTCTGCATGAAGCCGATAGAGAAGCCTAGCACATGAAGACACCCATCTCCATAGCGCGCACTTCGAGAGCTAGCTGGGTGTTATTTAGCAGACACGAGCAATGCAAACGCGCAAAAATAACGCTTAGTATATATCAAGCATATTTTTTTTTTTTAGGATGGCAGTGTACTTTACGATTCTTCCCACCAATGATGATGCCGTTACAAAATGTGTGTAATGGTGTTGGAGACTTGGACTAAGACGTGTGCAGAATTGCTCTGTTTTTCAGCACCACCCTGTGCTTCACCGTGCATCGTTTCCAGTCAACTGATTTGTGTTTTATGGGTCTCAGGGGGCCCATGTCAACTGATTTGTGTCGTGTGGGTCTCCAGGGCCCGTGTCAACTGATTTGTGTCTTGTGGGTCTCAGGGGGCCCATGTCAACTGATTTGTGTCGTGTGGGTCTCCAGGGCCCATGGACCGGTAAGAGGCAGATTAACCAACTGCAGCTTCCATCAGCATTTCAGGGATCTCTCAAAGACCCATGCTGGTTCTGGACACACACACACACACACACACACACACACACACACACACACACACACAACTTCTTATATATATATATATTTTATATATATATATATATATTATATACACACACACGTTTAGATACAACTTCTTTTTATTTCTTTTTTAGGTTACCAATCAACTTCTTCACACTTTTTTCTTCTTCTTTCTTCTTCTCTTCTTCTTCTTCTTCCTCCTCTTCTCTTCTTCTTCTTCTTCTTCTTCTTCTTCTTCTTCTTCTTCTTCTTCTTCTTCGTCGTCGTCGTCTCGTCTTCTTCGTCGTCTTCTCTTCTTCTTTCTTCGCTTCTTCTTCTTCTTCTTCTTCTCTTCTTCTTCTCTTCTTCTTCTTCTTCTTCTTCTTCTTCTTCTTTTCTTCTTCTTCTTCATCGCCATCGTCATCTTCTTCTTCTTTCTCTTCTTCTTCTTCTTCTTCTTCTTCTTCATTTTAATCTAACTGCCTGTTAATGATTTTCATCATTACAATGTTCTTTTTTTTTTTTTCCTTTTTTTTTTTTGTGTAAAAATTCAAAATTGTCACCGCTAGTTACTGAACAAAAGAATACACGCGAACAAAGATTTGGTTGTGACTGCTCATTCTCTCTCTCTCTCTCTCTCTCTCTCTCTCTCTCTCTCTCTCTCTCTCTCTCTCTCTCTCTATCTATATATATATATATATATATAACCCTGCAGAAACACAGTATTCAAAGACGTATACCCGTTCAATACTGTTCAGGACTGTAGCTTCTTTTGAACGTCATTGTGATGACATTTGGGTTGTGTGGTCACCGTCACTGATCACATTTTCTTCCTGTTTATAAAGATGAAGTTGTTTTCAACGGCGCTCTAAACTCTTGGTCTTCCTGCACCCCCGGGGCATGCAAAATAAGAACGAACTTGCTGTATTTTGACCAAGGCTGTCCGTTGGACGCATATCGATCTGCCGATGACAAGGCTCAATCGGGGGTAGCAGCTTGCAAAAAAAAAAAGAGAAATCTTTTGAGTGGAATCACGTTGCATCGCCTGTTCTGACTGGCTGTTTGAATGTTTTAATAGCCAACCAACATTGACGTCACTCTTTAGAGAACGCTGTCGCAAATGGTTTCAGCTATCTTCTGGAGATGAGCCAGACAGATCCTTAAAACCGGTAAGATAGTGAAAAGTGTGTGTGTGTGTGTGTGTGTGTGTGTGTGTGTGTGTGTGTGTGCGCGCGCACACGCGCGCGCGCGCTTTTCTGTATCATTTGGAATATGTAGTTAATAATATTTTGGAACCAGCTTGGCAATTCCGGCCCAATATACAGTATTATATACGCCCCCTCTCCCCCCAAGGTTTCTGTTCTCATTTGTCAAAGTCCATAATTATCAATTCATTCAGCAGCGTGACTAACGAGCTCTTTTGTTTGTGACTGCGACGTGACGGAAAACTGGCCAAAAGACACAAATATACGCACAAAGCCAGCAATGTCAGAGTTATCGTTGCGTGTTGTCGTGGTGACAGGGTTGTTTTCCCATGTCCGTTTAGTGGACGACAGATCAAAGACGTTGTTTCCCATGTCCATTTAGTGGATGATGTAACAAAGTCGTTGTTCCCCGTGTCCATTTAGTGGAGGATGTAACAAAGACGTTGTTTCCCATGTCCATTTAGTGGAGGATGTAACAAAGACGTTGTTTTCCATGTGTCCATTTTGTGGAGGGTGTAACAAAGACGTTGTTTTCCAAGTCCGTTTTTGTGGACGACGGAATACACGTGTTGATGTTCTTCTCCATTTTGTGGCTGACAGAACAAAGGAGTTGTTCTTGACGTCCGTACTTTATGTCCGTATTGTGGATGACATAACTAGGGCGTGTTCATGGAGTCCGTATTGTGGATGACATAACAAGGGCGTGTTCATGGAGTCCGTATTGTGGATGACATAACTAGGGCGTGTTCATGGAGTCCCGTATTGTGGATGACATAACTAGGGCGTGTTCATGGAGTCCGTATTGTGGATGACATAACTAGGGCGTGTTCATGGAGTCCGTATTGTGAATGACATAACTAGGGCGTGTTCATGGAGTCTGTATTGTGGATGACATAACTATGGCGTGTTCATGGAGTCCGTATTGTGGATGACATAACTAGGGCGTGTTCATGGAGTCCGTATTGTGGATGACATAACTAGGGCGTGTTCATGGAGTCCGTATTGTGGATGACATAACTAGGGCGTGTTCATGGAGTCCGTATTGTGGATGACATAACTAGGGCGTGTTCATGGAGTCCGTATTGTGGATGACATAACTCGTGTTCATGGAGTCCGTATTGTGGATGACATAACTAGGGCGTGTTCATGGAGTCCGTATTGTGGATGACATAACTAGGGCGTGTTCATGGAGTCCGTATTGTGGATGACATAACTAGGGCGTGTTCATGGAGTCCGTATTGTGGATGACTAACGAGGGCACTGTGCCCCTTCAGGGAATGACAAAAACAAAGGTGTTGTTCGTCATGTTCATGTTAGTATGTGAAAGAACAATGGGGATGTTGTCTGTTTACTGCCCGAGAAAGGACGATTTACGTTCGTCCTTTCAGGGGATGAAAAAAAAAGGACATTGTCTTCAATGTCCATGTTGCGGTACCTAAAGGTATTATTCTTTCAGATCATGTGGTGGACGACAGGACAAAGACTGTGTGTTCCTGTCCATGTTGTGGTCGACAGACCAAAGGCCGTGTCCTCTACTTCCATTGGTGCAAGATAGAATAAAGATGTTCTCCATTATTGCCTGTTTAGTGGAGTTCAGACCCAACGCGCTGTCCTCAGTGTCTGTTTAGTGGATGGTAACAGAAAGGCGTTGTTCACCATCGTTCATTTAATAAGCAGCAAAGCCAGATGCTTTGTTTTCCCAATTCACTGAGTGGAAAGCACAACAAAGAAAAAAAAAAAAGTGGTGTGTGCCGTAATATCGACAGGAAAGTTGATATATGCATGGGCACATACATAGACCCACAGATCACACAGACCCACAGATCACGCATATGCATATCTGCACACACGCATACACACACACACACACACACACACACACACACACACACACACACACACACACACACACACACACACACATATATATATATATATATATATATATATATATATATATATATATATATATATATATATGCACGTGCACACACACACACACACACACACACACATACACACACACACACGGGCGCACACGCGCGCGGACACACACGCATACACTCACACACAGGCGCGCGCGCGCGCGCACGCACGCACGCACACACACACACACACACACACACACACACACACACACACACACACACACACACATACACACACACACACACACACACATACACTCACGCACACACATGCAAACGCATACGCACACACATACACGTGCACATACGCACACGCGCACACGCTCACACTGACACTGGCACACACACACACATGGGCCCGTGCCCACACACCATGCACACATGCACACAGATATACACACACCCAACGTGTACACTCGCCACACGCACACACAATGATGATAATACCACAACCAATGTAAGGTAGGTACCCAAGTTCTGTCCAACGCGTTGGGCTAATGCTGTCGCTCAGACGTCTGCTACGTCGTAGCCACGAGACCCTCTTCTTAAATTCCCTCATCTGAGTTGTAATCCATCTATCCATCAGCTTTAAATCATGCGCGGCGTAGTCTCGAGAGTTTGCGGATGTGTATCGTATATGGATTAGCTCGCGCACGCGGAGGCACCTCATTGAAGACACTGAACGTGGATCGATCAGGTGAAACTTTTCGATAGCAGAGAAAGTGTTCGGTTGTGTTTAAGACAGATGAATGAAGTAGGCGGCTCACCCGTTCAGTCTGAAATCGACTGCGAACAAACGAGAAAAGGGAAGAGTGTGAGGGAGTGTGTGTGTGTGTGTGCGTGTGTGTGTGTGTGTGTGTGTGTGTGTGTGTGTGGGGGGGGGGGGGGGGTATAGTGGGTGTGGGTGGGAGTTGGGGTGTGGTGGAGTTAGGGGACTGATCATGTGATTATACTCTCTTCTTCTCTCTCTCTCTTTCATCTCTCTCTCTCTCTCTCTCTCTCTCTCTCTCTCTCTCTCTTCCCCCCCCCTCCACCACTCTGTCTGTCTGTCTGTCTGTCTCGCTCTCTCTCTTGCTTTCTTTCTCTGTATGTGTGTGTCTGCATGTGTGTGTATGTAAGAAAAAGCTCAAGGCAAAGCAGAAAGTCTTTAGAGAAGACCTCTCCCCCCCCCCCCCCCCCCCCCACCTTTCAGCCAAAGTTTTTCCACTCTGAATTCCTAACACTCTAAGGGGACCAGGCCGCATCCAGGTCATGACTTCCAGATGATGTTGATAGACGTTACGCTGTGTGCAGGGTGATTACGCTGTGTGCAGGGTGATTGACATGCTGAACATTACGCTGTGTGCAGGTGATTACGCTGTGTGCAGGGTGATTACGCTGTGTGCAGGGTGATTGACATGCTGAACATTACGCTGTGTGCAGGGTGATTATGCTGTGTGCAGGGTGATTGACTTGCTGAACATTACGCTGTGTGCAGGGTGATTACGCTGTGTGCAGGGTGATTGACATGCTGAACATTACGCTGTGTGCAGGGTGATTACGCTGTGTGCAGGGTGATTGACATGCTGAACATTACACTGTGTGCAGGATGATTGACATGCTGAACATTACGCTGTGTACAGGGTGATTACGCTGTGTGCAGGGTGATTACGCTGTGTGCAGGGTGATTACGCTGTATGCAGGGTAACGGACATGCTTTGGGCTCTGGTTTATTGGCAGCGAAGTGTTGCGTGACGCGAGTGTCACGTATGTATGTCCAGGACGGGGGAAATCGTGACGGTTTTGCTTAAGTGCACTAAGCGTGCATTATTCGGGCTTAACACAGCAAGGTTATCGCTGCCCTAAACACGCATATGCGCGCTCATGCACGCACCAAACATGACACTGTCTCTCTCTCTCTGGGAGCAGGGTGTCACGCGTTCGCTTCACATCTGACTCGACTGAGAACAAGAGATTCAATTTCTATTATACTTGTAATATATACACATGAAACATCCAGAAGCACAAAGAATATATAATAAAACACCAGAGACCAATGCCTCATAATGCCAGGTTACATAGTTTAATGATTTCTTACCTGGCCAGGTTTACACATGCACGCTCTCTCTCTCTCTCTCTCTCTCTCTCTCTCTCTCTCTCTCTCTCTCTCTCTCTCTCTCTCTCACACACACACACACACACACACACACACACACGCCCGAGCGCGCACGTACGCACGCACGCACACACACACACACACACACACACACACACACACACACACACACACACACACACACACACCACCACACCACAGTTCTCGAACAGATCACTGCAAAATGCCTCGGCACCAGGTGATAGGGTGACGCCTTGGGTTGTCTGGCACCAGGTTCCAGGACTGGGTCTCTGTGATCGTCTCTTGGGACTCTTCTTCGACGTAGAAGTCTTCTTCTTCTTCTGTTCTTTGCTCTCCCCCATCTGCGGGTTTTGGACGTTGTCTTCGTGTCTCAGACTGCCTTTGATGCCTGATCTCAGCGTTACAGATCTTGTTTCCACTTCAGTCGCCCAGATCACGTTCTCTGGATGTCCAACCTGTCCTGCTCACCCCTTTCTCTCCTTTGAGTCGTGTTGTTGTTGTTCTTCTCTCAGAAGAAGAAGAAAAGTCACCTCTCGCCAGCTGGACATCGAATACTCTCACCGACTTCTGGGGTCACTTGTGTGTCCTGTAGAAAGGTACGACCACGTCGACCACGCGTTCAAACCAGCCTGACAAAGGCACCAACGCAGGAAAAACAACACATTGCCAAACTGTTGTGAAAAGTGGGATAGAAGGATATACCGAAGCATACAATGGAACACCATTTTCAAGAAAATCAGGAAGATAAAGGACATCAATAAAAGTGGTTGCAGATAAGGATAGTGCACAGAATTCTAGGAACTAACAGTATACTGTTCAACATGAACATAAATAGGAATGATAGGTGCTCATTTTGCAACCTAGAAAAAGAAAATATTCAACACATTTTTGGCATTGTCATTTTGTACACTCCTTCTGGAGGGATTTCCAAACCACTCTTGTTCAAAAATGTTTCTTGGCTCACTCATTTCGCTTTAGCGAACATCTGGTTATTTTTGGATGTGAAAGAGATGTTAAAACTGACCATGTTTTAGATTTGATTATTCTATTAGCAAAACTGTATATATACCACTGTAAGATGGCAAGTGTAGTGCCAACCGTCCGTGTCTTTTGTGGATACCTCAAAAAACGATATGAAATTGAAAAGTATATTTCAACAATTGAGTTGCATTATGAAAAATTCTTGCTTTCTTGGGTAGCCTATGTCCCTCTTTTTGATTGAAGTATCTGCACAACCTGAGTTTATCTCAAGTCTGTTCTACATTTAGCTGTCTGCGTATCTTTGTTTGTCTTATCTTGTCTATCTGTCTGTCTATCTCTCTGTCTCATGCTACATGTGTAGTTTTGTTTGCTTGTTTGTTTTTGTTATTCATGTTAAAAAAAAAAAACCTTGATGAATACATTTGAAAAAAAAAGTATGATGTATGAAACTTCTTGTACATACTATTCAATTTTCTTTCTGGAAATGGATATATAATGTTTATTGTTCATCTTGTGAATAAAAATGAGAAAAAAAAGGCACCAACGCAGTGCCTCACAGCAACTCCAGCAGAACTAGCAAAAAGACTCCTGCTCTTCACTTGTCATGGGTGGATGATTTGTCTCCCTTTCACCGTTAGAGACAGGCTCGAACGCGGGAGTCCTCACTGTCTTCCATCATTACCATCACCTGACAGTGAGCACTTGTCGACTTTGTTCTCCTTCAGTAGCCCCAAGATCTGCAGGAGGTGAGTGCCCTACAGCGACTTGGCGAATCATCCAGCCATGCTAGACATCGCTGTCGTTTTAAAGCCCTTGAAGCTGTTAGAGATTTTGCTTCCTTGTGTCTAATAGGGAAGGAAGAGAGAGAGGGAAAAAGAGGATAAGATGCGTGTGCGTGTGTGTGCGGAGGGGGGATGGTGGTGGTTGACAGGGTGAAGATGTCGTGTATGTGTGTATATATACGTGTGTGTGTGTGTGTGTGTGTGTGTGTGCGCGTGCGTGCGCGCGTGCGCGTGCGCGCGTTAGCATTGGAAGGTGGATGATTTCAGGCTGTTGGTGTTGTGATGACAGATCGTCCACTCTGGCACTGAGGTAGGATCCTGCACTGAGTGTTCCAAGTTGTCGCTCTCTGACTGCCAGTGGGCCCTGATTCTGGCATGCATTGTGTGTTGTGTGTAGGCTGACTGAAACGCCTGGTTGCGTTTGCAGCGAGACGTTGCGCACGTGTCATGTGTGTGGAATGTGCCACCTGCCGAGCGGTGCGGAGCGCTATGGATGTCAGAATGAACGCTGCGGACCTCTGCAGCTGGATGTGTGTATGATGTTGCAGGAACCCTGGCGATCATGTCGGGACAAAGCCGCTTCTTTGTGTCTCTTAGGCTTGTCTAGACTGTAGGAGATCTTCAAGGTCGAAACGCGCTGTTTCTGTTCGTTCACTTCCTAAGCATCGGCAACGTAGTGAGGTGTCTAGACAGAGTCACATAATGATGATCAAGAGGAGAATCCTACAACATCTTTATGATAGGCGCATGTTACTCACCAGAAACTTGATCATCGGTATTGAAGTATTGTCAAGTTTGGCATTGGAGAACCCCCCAACTATTTGTCACAAACGGTTTATTTTTCTTGAGTTTGTTTTCCCCCCCGCCCCCCCCAGGATCTGTGTCTGTATCGTCTGCGTTGAATTTTGAAGATCAGCATTTTTCTCTGTCACGTTTTGAACCAGTTCTTTTTTCTGTTTATTAATTGATTGATTGATTGATCTTTAATACGCAAGGAGGAAGATTTTAGTCCAAGCTTAGTCTTACTATCTGTCCTTGTCATGCGGACATTATTTCAACGCATATCATTCACACTGACAATTCAGCACAGAAACCCTGTAATGTCATTCTACAATGACAAGTGGAATATTCATAAACGTAATAATGACCTAGTAGATAGTGAAACAGAAGGGACCTGACATGGTGGATAGTGAAACAGAAGGGACCAAATCCTGACATGGTGGATAAGGAAACAGAAGGGACCAAATCCTGACATGTCCTGATATATTAGATAGTGAAACAGAAGGGACCAAATCCTGACATGGTGGATAGTGAAACAGATGGGACCTGTGCTAAACTAAGGTATTTTCTACACAGATGGGATCTGTGCTAAATCAAGGTATTTTCTACACAGATGGGACCTGTGCTAAATCAAGGTATTTTCTCCACAGATGGAATCTGTGCTAAATCCAGGTATTTCTGCCTTCAGGAGACTCAGTGGCCATTCATTCGTGTTCAGGATCATCGTTCTGAAGCGCTGCGCTGGTCTCTGATGTTGATGAAGCAAACACGTTTGATCGGATCAGAGGTGTGGCGCTCCATGTCGTACCGTGACGGACCAAGCGGTTGGGAGGAGGAGGAGGAGGAGGAAGGGGCGTTTGCTGAAGCTTTGTCCGTTCCACGAATTTGTTTCTCTCAGAGGAAGAAGAAAAAAAAACTACAGGGAAACTCCCACGGCGTGAACCTGCGTGAGAGCTGCAAGGACGATTGTGAAGCACGCTAGAGTTGGGAGGCCGGTTGATAGGATTGATGCACAGGAAGCCTCTTATCGCCTGCTATCATGGCGCCCACCTTTCTCTTTCTTCTGCTGCTTCTGCTGAACCGCCCCCCCCCCCCTCCCTACCTGACAGCACGTGCAACACCACACTGTGCACCTGCTGACGTCAGAGCTGACATCACTGACATTTGACACGAGCAGCTGCGCTTTTGTGGATCAGAAAAAAAGAACCAACGCAAAGAATACCAACAGACATACACACACGCTCACACACAGCGCGCGCGCGGGAACACACACACACACACACAGACGCACGCACGCACGCACCCACGCACGCACGCACACGTTGTGTTTCCCATACCTAAAAAATGAAAGGTGTTTGTTTTTTTCCCTGAGGCAGCAAGCTGTCAGGTGTTCCTGCTGTACTGACAGCCGTCATGCCATCGGCAGAGTGTCTGGCACCGCCCCTCCCCATCGCTGTAGAGTGTCTGGCACCACCCCTCCCCATCGCTGTAGAGTGTCTGGCGCTGCCCCTCCCCATCGCTATAGAATGCCTGGCACTGTCCCCCCCCCCCCCCCCCCCCTCTCAACGCTGTAGAGTGTCTGGCACCGCCCCTCCCCATCGCTATAGAGTGTCTGGCACCGCCCCTCCCCATCGCTATAGAGTGTCTGGCACTGTCCCGCCCCCCCCCCCCCCTCTCAGCGCTGTAGAGTGTCTGGCACCGCCCCTCCCCATCGCTATAGAGAGTGTCTGGCACCGCCCCTCCACATCGCTATAGAGTGTCTGGCACCGCCCCTCCCCATCGCTATAGAATGTCTGGCACCGCCCCTCCCCATCGCTATAGAGTGTCTGGCACCGCTCCTCCCCATCGCTATATTTCCAACAGTCTGTTTGGCTGACTCAGAATCGATGTTATTTAGCATTTATTTCTTCGGCACAAGTAAGAGCTGGAGTGAGAATGTCTTCAGTTGAAGGCCCTTCCTCTGAGTTTTGTCGGTGGCCGTCTCACTGTGACAAAGACAGCAATTAAATGATTGACAGAGCAGGTAAATGAAGCTAAGAAGAGAGAGAGAGAGAGAGAGAGAGAGAGAGAGAGAGAGAGAGAGAGAGAGAGAGAGAGAGAGAGAGAGAGTGAGTGTGTGTGTGTGTGTGTGTGTGTGTGTGTGTGTGTGAGAGAGAGAGAGAGAGAGAGAGAGAGAGAGAGAGAGAGAGAGAGAGAGAACTGCGTATTTAAATTTAAGCGTTTCTCGGTCGGCTGGTGAAAATTATAGGCTTCTAGCAAAAAGAGCATGGAAAAGATTGAATGCAAATGCCGATGGGAAGAGATCTATCCACGACAAAAACATTTCCATTTGGATTCCTATCAAGAAAGTTGTCGGGTTCACCTCGTGTGTTATTCCGTATTAATTGTATACTTCTACGTTAGAATTAATGCTCTTAAATCGAAGTTCTCAAAAAAGTCATAAAACTGCGTGTATGATAAGCAGGTCTCATTTAATCACAATTCATTCCATTGTCAAAGGACGCACCATTTTTCTCACAGATTTGTTTATGTTAAGGCATTATTCAGAAGACAACTTGCGAAGCAAAGAATTAAATGCAATTCTAATCCTTGCATGGGAATCGCCGGAATCTTTGATATGCAGTCTCATTACAGCATTTCTTTAAAATGATTTTGCTGTTAATTTGAGCTGAATGGCGTTTGTTTATGGTTGTGCTGCCGAGTGGTTGTGTCATTTATTTATTTATTTATTTTAGCAATATGCATACTGTAAATGTGACTAACACACTGCGTCTTATTGAAAACAGTCGGCTCACTTACGACAGTCCTGCTGGCTGCGGGAAAGACTGTAACCCGGGATTCTTTTCAGAGGGCACGGAAGACCCTGTGATTAAAAAGAAAAGCTTGGCTAGGTCTGGAGTTGCACTGTCTTCGCCTGTCAGCGGAACAGCAACGAGTGGGGGCCGCAGGATGCGCGCAGCAGTTCGCTTTGAGGACGGCGTCTTTCGCCCGTGGGCTGTGCGGTCATGAAAAGAAGGCTGGCCTGACCATGGTGGTGCTTCCATGGGGGTTCCGTCGTGTCACGTCTGGTGGTCACACAGTGGCATCTGCCAGGGATTGGCTACCCCCCTTGACGTCTTAACGGAAAGCCCTGTGCGTGCCTGCACCCTATGTCAACACAGCGCAGGCTTCCAAGAGTGGTGCAGGATTGCTCACGGCTGGGTGGTTTGGCTGCTGGGGGGGGGGGGGGGGCAGTACTTCTCTGGGTTCCACTGGCACGTTCGGTGTATCTCTTTCTTTAAGCGTTCTGCACGCTGTTATGTGGCGAAGACTGCAGCGGGATTGAGAACGTTCTTATCTGACTGTATAATCTGGGCGGCATGGATATGTGCATTTTTTTATGTGTTGCTTGAAACGTCTGATAGACGTATTATTAAGAAATGTACGCGTCATATTGATTATGAAAATACGTGTTACTTGTTCACCTTATGCTTTTGTGTGTTTGTATTTTGGCTTACAGTGATAATTCAATGTTCATAATCTTTTCACCCCACACCACTATCTCTCCCTCTCTCTAGCTGTTTCTCTGTCTGTCTCTCCCTCCCTCCCTCTGTCTAGTTGTCTGTTTCTCTTTCCCCAATTGAAAACATGATTCTATGATTGTATGTTCACTAAGGATACTTCAAGAGCATTACTTCCAACCGAAAACACACACACACACACACACACACACACACACACACACACACACACACACACACACACACACACACACACACTCACAAGCTGGTAGTTGGAAACGAATCGATCTCTTCCTACCTTTTTTCTGACCTAAACGTTCAATATGTTACATTTGCTGTTATAAAACTACAAACTCATTTTAGCTGATAATTATACAATTTTAGGGGCAAACAGATATCGTAGAACCATTAAGAGATTTTACATATACATCCATTCATAATAGGAGCGGGGTGTATGTGTGAGTGTGTGTGTGTGTGTGTGTGTGGGGGGGGGGGGGGGGGGGGCAGGCAAGTGCTGACAATGTTTCTCCGGTATTTCATTACTCACTTTGCATAGATTTAAAGAAACCAGGGTAGGGGGCTGGGGGTGCGAACAGTGAAATGAGAATGGTAAATCAGTCATGTTTATTATAATCATTGAACCTTGTCTAGCAGTGAGTTTGGGGCCATATTGGTTCATTTTGAACCCTAATTTATCGACATTGTCTATTTGAAAACCGAACCAATTCCTATCGCACGCGCCTGAACTTTTTGATAGTTGAATCCACTTCACCACAATGGTCCAACGAACGTAGGTTATGCTCCCTTGGCATCACATGAAAATGGACCAAGTCTATAGTTCTGTGGTGTTCTCACCACCAAGGGGACAAAAACAGAATGTAACAGCACCCCAGAGCAGTCAGCGAAGGGTAGAAAGTAAAAGAAAGGGAAAGCGTGGTAAGGAAATAAGGTGCTGACAAACGACATCTTTATGTAAACAGTAGGAACTGGAGAGGAAAATCTCTGAGACTATGCTCGAGGACCCATTTAAGGATGCAAGCGAGGTAACAATTGTGCAGAGCAGCCTTTACTTGGATCCCTTAAGATGAAATATCCCACTGATTGACCAAACAGTAATAGATTGAACAATTGATAGTGGTGGGAAAACAAGTGCAGGCTGACAATTCCTCCGTCACTACATTAAGGACTTGGCAATGGTTAAAAAAAAAATCGGAGTGGGTGGGGGTGAGGGAGGAACGGAAAGAAGAAAGAAAACGAGAATGAAAAGAATGACGGCACTGATCTCATAGTGCCTCATAGTTTCATGCTCATGAATGTCTCATAGTTTCATGCTCCAGCTTTGATTTCGATTTCACTTTTACTTCTACTCTTTTCTTACACACACACACACACACACACACACACACACACACACACACACACACACACACACACACACACTATATCATGTACTAGCCCTGCTCCACAGGCATTCCCGGGTTGCATACGTGTGCAGTAAAGGTACAGGTAAATTACAATGTATTGACAATTGTGTCTGTTTATTTACCACAAGGACCAAATGATATAAATACAGAATGGCTACGAACGATTCAGTTAGATCAGTCAACTAAATATCTAGTCACTGGTGACTTTAATGCCCATTCACCATTCTCTGGGAAAAAAAGGATGCCAGGCCATAACCAATAATCGTTTCATCGAAAATGTAGTTGATTCACCCTTTTATCTTTTAAACGATGGTAACATAACTCGAATTCCTGACAACCCCAAACACAATCCTAGTGCCATCGATCTAACTTTGATATCCCCGGAGCTAGCTATATATTGTGACTGGCATACTCTTGATGACGCATTAAATAGTGACCATTTACCTATTGTTATCACATTTGAAACTACAGGACCAAAAACAAATGATGTGACTCATGATAAAGTTCCAAAGTATGTGTTACAAATTTGCAGATTGGAATAAATTCTCATTCTTATTAAACTCATTTTACGTAGACATGAATAATATAGAAAGCCAAGATGTTGATACTTTATATAAACGATTTCAAAGCACTGTACTATCTGCAGCTAACGATTCGATTCCAGTTGTTAAAATCTGTAAAATCAAAGAAACATTCGGGTAATGTCTGGTGGAATGAGACTTGTCAAGAGGCTAAAGATGAGAAAAGAAATAAAACAAAAGAATATAAAAGAGAAAAAGATCCCAAAGGAAAAGGCCAAAAAACTTATTGAGAAGAAAAGAGCCAAAACAACCAAAACAGAATTAACGCACAAGCAAAACGAAAATATTGGTCTTCTTTTTGCGAAAATGAGGTGTCAAATTTTAAAGATATTCAAAAAGTTTGGACACAATTGAAAATAATGAAACAAGGAGTTCATCTACCACAGTGTCCAATCAAATTACACAATTCTGAATTCCCATCTAATTTTGATAAAGCAGAAGCCCTTTGCTGATCTATTTGCAAAAAATAGTAGCATCAATAACTTATCAAAAGAAAATAAAGCTTATCGTGAAAAGGAAGAAAACAAAGAGATGTATGATAGCCCACAAACAAGAGAAGATCACTATCTAAATACTTCTATAAAAACATTACAGGAAGTTAAAGAATGTCTTATAAATTTAAATAAAAATAAATCAGTGGGTTTAGATGGCATTTCCAACGAAATGTTATGTCATCTCCCAGATAATGTGATATATTTTCTATATCTATTTTTTCAGAAATGTTGGTCTACTAATAATAAAATGCCTCAAATTTGGAAGCATTCCATCATTGTTCCAATTCACAAGAAAGGGAAGACACTTCAAGACATCAATAGCTATCGTCCAATTGCTTTAACATCTAATACATGTAAATTAATGGAAAAAAGATTGTTTAAGGAGATTAGTTCATCATTGTACTAAACATAGCATAATACCAATCAATCAAGCTGCATTCCAGGCAGGCAGATCCACAATAGAACATCTAGTGAAACTTACTACGCATGTAAAGCACCAGTTTGCACGTCGAAAAATATACTTGCAACATTTTTTGACATCAGAAAAGCATACGAACGTGTATGGCACAAGCGACTTTTATACAAAATAAAGAATATTGGTATCAATGGCAACATGTATGATTATATCAAAACCTTCCTAGATAGTAGGCACATTCAAACTAGGGTTGAAATACATACTCTAATCCAAGACCTTTACAAATGGGCTTACCTCAAGGATCAGTAATTTCGCCAATATTGTTTAATATTTTAATTTCTGATCTACCAAAGGCCTTTCTAAAGATACAGAGATAGCCCAATTTGCTGACGATATATGCTTGTGGATGAAAGTGACAATGAAAAGAAATACTCCACTGAGGTCACTAAATTATATAAATTAAATACCAATGAACTCAATAAAATAAATAATTTTTTACATGAAAACGGGCTTTCCCTTTCACCGGAAAAAAACAAATATGATGCTTTTTAATTCTGGTTATGATCCAGACAAACTTCCAAACTTCACCTTGGACGGCATTGCCTTAAACTATGCTAAAAGTGTTAAATTCCTTGGTGTTATCTTAAGTAATAAGTTAACATGGAATATTCATATTGACCACATTTTAAACAAAGCAAGAAAAAAGTTTAAATTTTCTTAAGGTAGTTAGTAAACAATCTGGGGGGGGCAAGATACCAAAACTTTAACTATATTAGCAACTGCCCTTGTACGTTCAAGATTATCATACGCTCAAGAGGTATTTTTTTAACGCACCAAACCTTTTACATAAACTTCAAAGTATTGATAGTAAAGCTTACAAAATTGCTTTAGGAGTTCCCACACATACATCTAACTTAGGAACATATAGCGAAGCAGGAATTTTACCTCTCTCAGAATTTCGTAAAGC
>JADBJO010001662.1:286473-298973 GCA_016801955.1 Conus betulinus
TTCTTAGATGAATTGACAGTTATTCAAACCTGGCACAGCCTCTTTGATCTTGAATACAGTCAAACTCCGGGACGGGAGAGTAATCGCGCTGTCGTCTGAAGTCACGGAAATGTGATGAATTTCATCATGGGAGAAAGAATGGCCCTGCTCGTTCGTTATCACTGTTCTCTCCCCTTTCACGTTCCCTTTCGGCTACTGCAGGTATCAGATCAGTCAACTACCAGCCGCTATAAGGACACATTGAAGGAACAAAAGGTCAGTGGTGGTTTGGTGTTCCTGAACAGCAAAGCCATAGAGAGGGGTTAACTAATCAAGAAGGGGGGGGGGGGGGTAACGACCTAACGACCTCCAAGGCCTGGGGGAGTCCTGGAGAGCAGGACACCCCTTGCAGCAAGGGACAAAAGTCACTGTGCTGCCATCATGGCGTCTGTGTCTCTTCACTGTGTCAGTGTCCTCAGGCAGCCAGTGACCTCTCCTCCTCCCTTCTTCGGTTCAAGTTGGCAGTCAACAGTGACATATGAGTCACGTCAGTCGTACACCTCGTCGGCAAAAACGTGGTCGTCCTCCTGTCTTCTTCAGATAATACCTTTGAGCACATATGGGGACCGGAATAGCTCAGTGTTAGAGCGCTGGACTCGTGATCTTGGTGATCCTGGGCTGCGTGTTCAAATCTCCGCCAGGCCGTTGCAGTACAAGGGGATTTTCCCCTCAGAGTTAACATTGGTTCTGACTCCATTTCCCAGAACGGCCCGTTGTGTACACGAACCGTGTGGATTGTCAGCACCTAGACACCTTGTGGAAATGCTTAAATCTCATCACCAATTTTCGGAAGTTGTAAGGCCAGTCTTGGCCGATTGACTGATAGATACCTGTGACCATCACATACGTTAGCGTCCCTGTCTTGAGAAATGCAAAGAACCAGTTAGTAAGGAGCGAACGTGTTTCTCAGCTGTCTGGTTGACTTCGTTATCAGCTGAATCTTGTTGGGCTTCAGCTCTTCTGTCTGCATTACCTTCGTATCAGCTGTCCTGTCGTACCGAGAGTATCAGCTTTCCGCCTAGAACCTTTTGATCAGCTGTCCTGTTGTTCCGTCGTTATCAGCTGTCCTGTTGTTCCTTCGTGATCAGCTGTCCTGTCGTTCCTCGTTATCAGCTGTCCTGTTGTTCTTCATGAAACTGCTGTACCTGTGACCATCAGAAGCTGTCCTGTTGTCGTCCTGTCTTCTTCAGATGATGTTCCAGTTCGTTAAAGAGCGACGTGTTGTTCAGCTGTCCTGTCCTGTGTTCCTTCGTTATCATCTGTCCTGTTGTTCCTTCGTTATCAGCTGTCCGGTTGTTCCTTCGTTATCAGCTGTCCTGTCGTTCCGTCGAGACCAGCTGTCCTGTTGTTCCATCGAGATCAGCTGTCCTGTTGTTCTCAGCTGTCTTCGTTATCAGCTGTCCGTCGTTCCATCGTGATCAGCTGTCCTGTTGTTCCGTCGTGATCAGCTGTCCTGTTGTTCCATCGTGATCAGCTGTCCTGCTGTTCCGTCGTGTCCTGTCGTTCCTTCGTTATCAGCGGTCCTGTTGTTCCGTCGTGATCAGCTGTCCTGTTGTTCCGTCGTGATCAGCTGTCTTGTTGTTCTTCATCACTTTCCTGTTGCTCTCAGCTGTCCAGTTGTTATCAGCTGTCCTGTTGATCTCAGCTGTCCTGTTGTCCCATCATTCTCAGCTGTCCTGTTGTTCAGTCGTTATCAGTTCTTCTGTTGTTCTCAGCTGTTCTGCTGTTCTCAGCTGTCCTGTAGATCTCAGCTGTCCTGTTGTCCCTTCATTCTTAGCTGTCCTGTTGTCCCATCGTCCTTTGCTGTCCCGTCGTCCTAGTCAATGGACGTCATGCAGGCTTTGATTCGTAGACATTGAGTACTTCAGAGACAACATTAGGAGTTCAGAGACAACATTAGGAGTTCAGAGACAACATGAGTTAGAGACATTGAAACAACAGAGATGAGTTTAGAGACAAACATGAGTCAGAATTAACAGAGTTTAGAACGTGAGGAGTTCAGAGACAACATGAGGAGGTCAGAGACAACATGAGGAGTTCAAAGACAACATGGGGAGACAACATGGGGAATTAAGAGACAACATGAAGAGTTCACAGACAACATGAGGACTTAATAGACAACATGAGGTCAGAGACAACATGAGAAGTTCAGAGACAACACGAGGAATTAAGAGACAACGTGAAGAGTTCACAGACAACATGAGGTCAGAGACAATGGGAGGAATTCACATACAACATGAGGTCAGAGACAACATGAGGAGTTCAGAGACAACATGAGGAGTTCAGAGACAACATGAGGAGTTCACAGACAACACGAAGAGTTCAGAGACAACATGAGGGGTTCACACACAACATGAAGAGTTCAGAAACAGCATGAGGAGTTCAGAAACAGCAATGGCACCACACGCTTCAGTCCTCACTGTGGTCACGTCATCCTCCTCAGCCAAGGCTGGCTGGATCACGCCTCCAAAGTCATGTGTCTGGAACCGCTGTGACATAATACAGAAAGATAGCTATCTATATGGAGACGATGGAGCATGCCTGCCGATGACAGAGAGGAGTGTGTCACGGTACGATGAAGGGGACAATTAGCGAGATGAAGTGACAATCCTGATGAAAAAAGATGCACCGGCGGTTTATTTCAAACGACTTCCAGAGAACAGCAAAACTTCCGTTTTTGACCTGATTTTCAGTGCACAGTGTTTTGTCCTTCTTCCTCATAACCATTTTCTGTGTCCTTCACACATTCTTAAAGTGCACTAAGCACAAAATAAAAATCTGGAACAAACATAAAAAAAGGCGAAAGAGAAATCATTTGAAAAAACCGAATGGAACATAAAAAAGAAAGAAAGATGAAAAGAAAGAGCGAAAGACGCTACAAAAAACAAAGCGAAAAGACAGTGCACAACACAGTCTGCAATTTTAGAGATCTAAATCTTTCCGAGAGCCACCTTTCAGGTTTTTTTTTTTTTTTTTTTTTTTTTTTTAATCTGGCAGTATCTTTCCCGATAATGTCGGAGCTGTCCGTTACGAGAGATCTAAAAAGGTCAGGGAGTCGTCTGGAGCCAAATGCTGAACTACGACAGGCAGGTTGGTAGCGCCGTCTGGTGGACGAGTCTGACTGTTCAGCGAGCCATTTATGAGGCCCTGGCTGCCAACGACGCTTCCAGAATAGCACGCTGAATTCTAGTACTTCCTCATCACTAAAGCAAAATGAGGGAGGGGGGGATGGGGGGGGGGGGGGGGGGGGGAGAAAAAAAGAAAGTATGGGGTAGAAGGAAGAAATGGGGTTGCCGGTTTTTGTGTGTGTCGCAATACTATCATTCATGGTCCCCTTCTTTTATATTTTAACCCTACTGACAGCCTACACTGTGGATCTTCTTTCCTTGATGAAAAAAAAAAAAAAAGAAAAGAAATGGAACGCTTGTTTGGTGTCGTTACAGCTGACTGGCAAATTCTGTTTAAACTATACTGTTCAGTTATGTGAATATTGGGGAAAAAACACAAAACAACAAAACAAAACTGTCGGCCTAGCTTGTCTTTCAGGACGATTGATGGACCTATTCCCAATTGTGCAGACTACTTCCCAAGTCGCTCCTTTCCGAACATCTTTCGCTCTGTCTCTTTCTGTCTTTCTGTCTCCCTGTCTCTGTCTCTGTCTGTCTGTCTCTGTCTCAGTCTCTCTATCCTTTTCTGTCTCTCTCTTTCTCTGTCTCTGTCTGTCTGTCTCGTTCGCTCGCTCTCTCTGTCAGTCTGGCTGTCAGTTAATCTGTCCGTCTGTCTGTCTCTTCTCTCTCTCTCTCTCCCTCGCTCCCTCCCTCCCCTCCCTCTCTCTCTCTTCTCTCTTCTCTCTCGTGTCTTCTTGTCTGTCTGTCTGTCTGTCTGTTGTGTTGTCTGCATGTCTCTCTCTTTTCTCTCTCTCTCTCTCTCTCTCTCTCTCTCTGTTTCTGTCTCTGCCTCTGTCTGTCTGTCTGTCTCTCTCTGTCTCTGTCTCTGTCTGTCTGTCTGTCTGTCTGTCTGTCTCTCTCTCTCTCTCTCTCTCTCTCTCTCTCTCTCTCTCTCTCTCTCTGTGGCCCAGTCATAATCTCTATATGTATGCAGACAGGGTTGCGAGTCAAGCGATCAATCAGGCAGTCTAGCGTCTCTTTATTCACTTTTCCTCTCCACGTCTGTCTCCTTTGCCTCACGTGCGCGTTCCAGATAGCACGGCACGACGTCACACTGGAGTCCCCACTCCAGATTTGGCCCCGGCGTGTTCCGCGTAAGCGAGATTTCTCATTTGCCGCACAAAAACTATTTCGTCGAGTGGAAACGTGGATAAACGCGTGTTGTGCGCTCTGTGTGTCATGTGTACTGTATGTCTACTATATACTGGCTGACAGAAATTGTCTCTGTTGCTATACTGATGGTTATTCATGAATGGCTACCCCATCGTCCGTGTCTTCTCAGTACCATGGCTTTCATTCCGCATCCTGCCCCCCCCCCCCCCCCCCCCACACACACACACACACCTACCCTCTTCTTTCTCTCTATCTTTCACTCACACACACACACACACACACACCACACACACACACACACACTCACACACACTCTCTCTCTCTCTCTCTCTCTCTCTCACTCTCTCTCTCTCTGTGTCTCTCTCTCTGTTGTATCACACACGTAACACTCTCTCTCTCTCTCTCTCTCTCTCTCTCTCCCTCTCTCTCTCTCTCTGTTGTATCTCTGTCGTAATGCTCAGTGTGTCTGTTCTGTGTGTCCCTGTGATGTTGTGCTGTGTTTAGTGTGTTCTGTTGTTGTGTCCCTGTGATGATGTTTAGTGTGTTGTGTTGTGTCCTGTTGTGATGATGTAGTGTGTGTGTGTTGTGTGTCCCTGTGATGATGTTTATGTGTGTGTGTTGCTGTATCCCTGTGATGATGTTTAGTGTGTTCTGTGTGTCCCTGTGATGATGTTTGTGTGTGTGTTGTGTCCCCTGCGATGATGTTTAGGTGTTGTGTGTGTTGTGTCCCTCCCTGTGATGATGTTTAGTGTGTTGTGTTGTGTCCCTGTGATGATGTGCAGTGTGTGTTGTGTCCCTGTGATGTTTAGTTTAGTGTGTTCTGTTGTGTCCCTGTGATGATGTTGTGTAGTGTTGTGTGTGTTGTGTCCCTGTCCCTGTGTTGATTATGTTTAGTGTGTTTCCCTGTGTGATGATGTTTAAGTGTGTTGTGTCCCTGTGATGATGTTTAGTGTGTTCTGTTGTGTCCCTGTGGTGATGTTTAGTGTGTTGTGTTGTATCCCTGTGATGATGTTTAGTGTGTTCTGTTGTGTCCCTGTGATGATGTTGTGTTAGTGTTTAGTGTGTTGTGTTGTGTCCCTGTGATGATGTTTAGTGTGTTGTGTTGTGTCCCTGTGATGATGTGCAGTGTGTTGTGTCCCTGTGATGATGATGTGTAGTGTGTGTTCTGTTGTGTCCCTGTGATGATGTTTAGTGTGTGTTGTGTCCCTGTGATGATGTTTAGTGTGCTCTGTTGTGTCCCTGTGATTATGTTTAGTGTGTTCTGTTGCATCCCTGTGGTGATAATCAACGTAGCTGTTCTGCTGCGTACAGTACTGCGTTTTCATCATGTAAGTTTTGCGTATCCCCGTGGGTATGTTTAGTACGTATGTTTTGCTGCAATCTGTGATCATGTTCGTTCCGAATCAATATACGCGGGACGCGGATGATGACTGCTTAAAAAGCCAGACTTAAAAAACCGTCCCCTTTCACTAACTTCCTCCACTGTTATGCCCACGTAACTCCTCTGTCAGTCGTGTCTTGGGCAGTCGACACCTGGCCAAGCCCATCCCTCTCCACAGCCGATGTCCTCCAACTCGGAAGCTCGCCCTGGGTCGCGGACCCGTAGCCGCTAGGCTGAGTGGCAGCCTTTCCACCCTGGCTGTGGACTCGATATGGAGTTCCTCCGCCCGGTGACGCCATCAACAGGACTTGCCAAACCACTCTACTAGGAACAGTGCGAGGAGGCAGAAGGAGAAGAAGACAGAGAAAGAGATGGGAGGACAACATCAGTGAATGGACTGGCCTCACACTCAGCAACCGCTTAAGAGCGTCTGAGAACCGGGAGGAGTGGAGGAAGCTGGTTGTGAGGTCTTCTGTGGCGCCCCAACGGTCGTTAAGACTCCGGGATAGGTGATAGGTCATAGATGAAAGGTGATAAGTGATTTCTGTTGAGGTAATTCGCGGCCAGTCTATGTCACTTTCTTTCATAGTAGGTTAGGCCCCAGACTAGATCTGTTCATTAGAAGAGACACTGTAGTGCTGCGGTGACTGACTGACCTGACCAGCCCCCATGGGCAGTCCTGGAACACGGTCTGCTGTGGGGTTCCTGCTGCAACACTGGAGGCACGCAGTAGGTGATATTGCGACAGACTTTATTCCAGGACTGACCGGCAGGTGCTGCAAGGTGATTAACTCACAGCACTTCTTTTGGGGAAATGGGAGTGGGCTGTGTTAATTAAGACGCAAATTGTGTGCAGGATCAATGTCACATATTGTAATGTATGACGACGGTGAATCTAAAACCATCTGATGTGGATACACGTTGATGTGGATACACAGTCCTTCGAATGAGACTATAAACCGAGGTTTCGTGTGTGAACGCACGCATAACATCTTGCACACACGTAAAATCCCATCACCAACGTTCGGAAGAGTAGGCCAGTTTGGCCGTTGGTATGGATGACACGTTACACATAGCATGCACCCTGAGTGAGAAATGGAAAGAATGAAGGAAGTAAGGAAAATGAGTGATCGATATTGAACGATACTGACTGGGATGACACGGGAAACGACTGAATGAAGCGCCAGCTGGCAGCTCTTCAGTCGGCACTACCCAGGTAGCAGCCCGTTGTGTAAACGAGTGTTGATTGTAAAGCGCTTAGAGCTTGGCGTCTAGCCGAGAATAGGCGCTATATAAGTATTCATTATCTTATCATCTTATCATGATAAAAGTTGTACCGTGGTTTACACGAGGACTGATAAAAACGCCCTGGTAAATGGTTCAAAAACTTAGAGACGACAGTCACCAGTAATGATCGTCTTCAACGCGGAAGAGAGTGATCTGTATGAATATTGACAGACTGAGAGACCGGAAAGAATCGTTGACCGAAAGAATGAATCCGTCGGCCATACACCATTAATGCGCGAGCCGTTAACGTGGCACTGAAAGAGACAGTGGTTGATGCACAAAGCGTCATCGATCGCATGACTGGCCACCGAGACACGTAAACGCCAAACTCAACAACCTCTGGGCTCTCGAAAACTAGACGGTCGTTCTGGGGATTATTGAGAAACTTCATCATCTATGCGACTTTGAACAGAGCACCATTCAGCGCAGGGGGGTAAGGGCATTGACCCGTCCAGTGCGGGATCAGGTGGTCAGAGAGGCATTGACCCGCTGGGCTAACTGCTGGCCATGCTGCAGAGATCACGGCCTGCAGCCTTCCCCGGTCATTCCTTGCGGCCCCTGCTGTTCTCACAATGGTCTCTCAGGGACACTTCCAGCCAGACAACACTTTGAGCCAAACTGGCAGCTGCTGGGTGTTGGTTTGCCTTTAAAGGCTGGCAGTGTTAGCCCCCATCGCCCCCACATTGGTTCCGAGCACCATTCCAGTGCCCAACGCCTGTTTTCATGACCAGCGCGTTGCCCCATGTCTGGCAGATTGTAACTCACATCTTGGTGGCCGAGGCAGCTGTAACTTACGCTGGTATAGTTTCAAGGTGAAATGGATGCAGGCGGAAACTGAAACAATTGTTAAAAGATGATTACTAGTTAATCAAAGTTTTTTTTTTTTTTGTAAATTATTCGTCCCTGTTGTTTGGCGCACTTACAAATAATTCTTTTAAAATCAACTTCACACATAAATCCTAGTGCCCCACGTCTATGTTCACTCCCATCCCGGTGTCCTGCACCCTTTGACCCGTCAGTTTAACTTTGACCTGTCGTTAGATAGTTTCTGCATAAACCCTGATGACCCGTGATACTGGCCAGACCGACAGCTTCGTGCGCTGCGGAACACCTGTTTCTCACTGGCTGAAGCTTGCTGCAGGTCTAGTGTGTTTAGACAATAGCTATACAACAGCCTGGTACCCCACATCCTAATTTAACAACAGTTTGGTGCCTTAAATAGCAGTCTTTACACCACCCATCATATAACATACATAACAGTATTAATAATAGTCTAATCGTCATATAACAGTCTTTACACCAATCATATGACACGCATGACAGTATTAACAATAGTCTAATCATTATATAATAATCTTTACACTAATCAGATGACATACATGACAGTTAACAATAGCCTAATCATTATATAAGTCTTTACACCAATCATGTGACACATATCACATTATTAACAATAGTCTAATCATTATACAGCGGTCTTTACACCACTCCGGTTTGTGAAGATATTAAGTTGAAGAAATATAGCGCGCCCGCACGCACACACACACACACACACACACACACACACACACACACACACACACACACACACACACACACACACACACACACACACACGCACGCACACTCACATACACAAACACACACATGGTCGCGCACGCGCGCGCGCTCACACACAGACACAGACACACACACACACACACACACACACACACACACACACACACACACACACACACACACACACACAGATTCAAAGATTTTAATCCTGTGACCCCTTTTGGGGCGTGGAGGACTTGAAACAAATCAAACAAATGTACATGAAACTCATCAAACATCCGAATATTTTCCCGATAATTAACACACTGAATATAACGTTACACAACTTTACTAAGTTTTAGAAACTTTGCTAAGTTTAGCAACACTTAATTTTTTAGAACTACAGAGCAAACGACAATAGTTGAACACGGACTTTAAGCATGTAAATGTTCTTGGTATAAACTGATTTCTAATGTTTTTATATTTGGTGCATTCCATTACAAAAATGAAATTCATCACCAAGGTCATTCTGGTCGCAGTCCCGACAGAATCGTTCATCGTGAGGTATTCAAAACCGTCTGCCAAATTCTATCATGAGTTTATGATTACCACAGCGAAACCGAATTAGTGGGTTTATATAAACACCAGGTAACATTTCAATATAATTTTCACGGCAAAACTCTGTTTTAAAATTACTATAAAAATAAACACTTAATATCAGATTCTAAAGCATCTTTCCATGCACGTGTATAAATATTTTCTATTGAATTACGAACGCTTTTACAAAAGACTGAACAGACGAAAATGTTTGTGTCTCCCAAACACAGTCGAATCCCGTTTCTATTAGGATATCCCGTATACACATCAGCCACCTAGATGTAAACCCTGATTTCTGTATAAGTCATTCAATACTTTATACAATCTAGATGAATATTTGTTTGTTTGTGGAGAAAGTAATGCTAACCAGAATTTTATCATTCGTGCATATACTTGAACTAAAACAGGATGTATTCCTAGTTCTCCATATATCATTTTTTTTTTTGTAGAACGATTTAAATGAAAAAGATACTTCACAAATTTAAGATGAAAACATTCGATTACCTTTAAATCACCATATCCCCAAATGTTTCACCCATATAAAAGTACAGGCAATACCTTTGACTGGTATAGGTCCAGTACATTGTTCATAGGCAAATTTTGAAGTCTTGCCACCTTTAATAAAGAAAACATTGCGCACTGCGCTTGGTCATACAGATAATTCTTACATTTATTAAAAAAAATCATATTCTGCTAAAAATCATACCTAAATATTTGAAAGTGTGTACTATTCTGTCGACAGGTTTCTGAACTTTAGTTGTTTTTTTTTCCATGATTATAGCGTCCATTAAAAGACTACAACATTTTGTTTTTGCTACATTAACATTTAGATTCCATGTATCACAATACTGGCTTAATACATCAAGAGTATGCTGTAAACCACATAAGGAATCTGCAATGATAACAATATAATCAGCATACAAAAGTAAAAGTAAACTAATGTAACCTAATAAATCCGAATCAGGAAGATTTAAATCAATCTTTAAGAAAGCACAGTTACGATCTGTGAGATATCGTTCAGGATCATTCAAATACAAAGAAAATAGCAGAAGTGAACGATTTTCACCTTGTCGAAAACCGCAAAAACTGCCAAAATGTTCAGGTTGACTGCCATTTATGAATATACAAGATTTTATTTGCTGATGAATATTCGTGATTACTTGCAAAATCTTTCCATTTACACCTTTTTTTTTTTGGTAAGTTTTTGCCATAATCCCTGCCTCCAAAGTGAATCAAACGCTTTTGTGAAATCAACAAAAACACAAAACAATTGCATTTTGCCATTAACGCCATTGAAAAAAAATCAAACTTTTAAAAACAAATATATGATCTGTTGTAGAATGACCGCGTTGAAAACCAGATTGATTTTCCGAAAGTGTGTTGTTATTCTCAATAAAATTTGTCAAACGTTATTCAAAATTGTTGTGAACAGTTTCCCAACACAGTTCAAAAGTTTTATACCTCTATAATTGTTACAGTCCAGTTTACTGCCTTTTCTTTTGCATATTGGCAGAATAAGACCAATTAACCATTCTTCTGGTATGGTCCCTGAATCGAAAACTTTATTGAAAAGTTTACAATAACTTGTTTTGAGAATTGGAATGCTTTGTTTTACATATCCATTTTGTATTTAATCTATCCCACAAGTCTTTCCATTCTTACACACACAGCTTTTCCACACACACACACACACACACACACACACACACACACACACACACACACACACACACACACACCACGCGCACACACACACACACACACACACACACACACACACACACACACACACACACACACACACACTCTTTCTGTCTCTCTCATACACACACACACACACACACACACACACACACACACACGCGCGCGCGCGCGCGCGCGCGCGCGCGCGCACGACAAAGAGAGAGAGAGAGAGAGAGAGAGATAGAGAGAGAGAGATAGAGAGAGAGAGAGAGAGAGAGAGAGAGAGAGAGAGAGAGAGGCATTGACAGATGAACCACAGATAGTGAGGGCGACATCAGTGACCAGTTCATTGGCAGCTGTCGTTCTCACCGTGATGGTAAACCACAGGATAAGGGTTTTTCACTGAAATGCATGGCCTCGTCTCCCCGTTCTTCCTGCTGTCGGACAGGGTCGCAGTCTGACAGACGGCAGGTTCATCAGTGTTCTGGAATTGGTTAAACGTGCGGCATCCGGAGCCGTGTGAGCCGTACGGGTCACATGCCACAGTTAAAGATTTTACACTGTATCACTATGCAATCCGTATAAGCGTTTTGAGGTGCAGTATAAAACTTGTGCCAAAAATTGACATGAGACTGATAAAAGATCAGATGAACAACCCCATTCCCCACCCCCCCACCCACCACCATCATCCTTGGTTTTAAGGATTTCTACCTTCTAAAGCATTCACGATCTACAAATGCATGTGCTACCCCTTACCTGACGTCACATTTCAGGATTCGAACCCACCTATACAATTGCGCCAGGTGCCCCCCCCCCCCCCCTCCCCGCCCTCGAATTGTCCCATTCCTTTAATTCTAATTTGTTGTTTTTAACCATATGGCATGTATCCTGATGGGCATATGAAAGAAAAGACGATGAATTTACTTTCAGACGCAAAGGTAAATCAACTTTTAGACACAATCAGAAATTCTTATCTCATGGTGCTTTTCGATGATTACTTGACCTAAACAAGGCCTCAGAACATTAATTTTTGGTATGCAGCCATACATGTAACGAAGAGTCCGTTTTGGGGTCAGAGCCATCCGTGTGAGATGTGTACACAATGCAGCGGTCACTGTCCTTTCGAAATGGACTGTCTGTGTGCAATGCAGCGGTCAGCTGTCCTTTCGAAATGGACTGTCTGTGTGCAATGCAGCGGTCAGCTGTCCTTTCGAAATGGACTGTCTGTACACAATGCAGCGGTCAGCTGTCCTTTCGAAATGGACTGTCTGTACACAATGCAGCGGTCAGCTGTCCTTTCGAAATGGACTGTCTGTACACAATGCAGCGGTCAGCTGTCCTTTCGAAATGGACTGTCTGTACACAAAGCAGCGGTCAGCTGTCCATATGAAATGGACTCTTTTACACAATACAGCGGTCAGCTGTCCCTATAAAATGGAATATCTTTACACAATGCGGCGGTCAGCTGTCCCTATAAAATGGAATATCTTTTACACAATGCGGCGGTCAGCTGTCCCCCTAAAATGGACCATCTTTTACACAATGCAGCGGTCAGCTGTCTCTGTGAAATGGACTCTCTGTACCCACAGTGCCTTGCAAACTTGTCCACGTGAAACACACTGTCACACAGTCCAGGGGTGTCCTTGTGTTCCCCGGTCATTTCATTTCAGCCCAGACGACACTCTAGTCCATGT
>JADBJO010001662.1:303973-316473 GCA_016801955.1 Conus betulinus
GCGCACGCATGCACTTTTGTTTCTTCAAGATAAGTTCTCAGACTTGCGTGTGACTGGTCACACGTGCAGAACTGGTAAGTAACAAGTTCTACAGGCTGTTAATAGACATCAACACCAGTTGGTCGTACCAAAGAAGAACCGCTGGAAGTGTCCAAGTCCCCAAGGAAGATGAAGTCCGGGTGAATTCACCAGTCTTGTTGTCATGGGGAACCACAGTGGTCACTCGTCAGTCTGGGTCCAAAGACAGAAACACATTGAAGACAGTGAGAAAAATGACCAGCAGACGAGAGGCTTGGCCTTCTTTCTATAGGGAGGGGGTGGGGAAGGTGTGGGAGGTAAGAGGTAGTAGGGAGGGGTATGGGGCGATGGGGAGGGGAACTTGAGAGAGCGTAACACACACACACACACACGCACACGCACACACACACACACACACACACACACACATACTGTATCCTGCACTTCACGAGAGCATAGCATGATAGTTCCCATCATGTGACCATGGTGTTTTTTTTTGTTTGCTTCTCTTTGTTTTGTCTTTTTGCGACAACGATGATGGCGATGATAATGGTCATCGCGCAACGAGTTTTTTTTGTTTTGTTTTGTTTTAAAGTACATCACCTAAAGGGACTATATGGTTCCTCCAACAATACATCGACCAAATTACAGAGATAAAGACTTTGGCAGAGTTGGTCAGAAAACTGGGCACAATTCTGACAGTTGTATTTACGAGGCGAATGAAACTCGATGACTGTGTTCCCAGTCTTTCCATTTGAGCCAGGACCATACTGTATTCCAGGCACATCTCAACGTCAAAGAAAGAAGCTTCTCTTTATCTAGACAATAACGAAGCATTCTGTATTTGAACTGACTGATGCGTCAAATGACAAGGCTTCAAAGTTGTGCATATAGGTTTCTGACGATCTCAATAGACAGAATGTTTGTATAAATTCTATAGTTACTGTACTTCCCCTTCTCCTCCCTACACTACTCCTCTCTCTCTCTCTCTCTCTCTCTCTCTCTCTCTCTCTCTCTCTCTCTCTCTCTCTCCATCCCTCTCTTCCCATCCAGCTCTTATCACTGGCTGATAGATGTCTGTCCCGTTGACTCTATAGTAGACTCAGATTTTATCCTTTGGTTTAAACATGCAAATATGGAAATCTGGACAACTGAGACCTTCCTTGCTTGAGTCGATCGGGCGATGCAGACGCTGGCAAACTCTGAGGGAGGTTATTGCCTATGGTGATTGATTGAAAAAATGGGGAGGAGAGAAAATGCTTTCATGTTAATTTTGAACTCTTGAACTATATGTCCTCTTCTTTTCCTTCCCCTTTCGTCCCTCGGTCTTTCCCTCCCTCCCCCCATCTACTCCACCAAAGCTAATATTCGGTGATCAGACAGACCCTGTTGCCCTGCCAAACAAAACAAACAAATGGACTATTGTCTTCCCTGAGAAGGCACCGCCATTCCTTCCCGGGACAGGGACCAGCCTTGCCCATGCCGTTTGGTGGACGGCTTCCATCATGGGAGACAAACTCCTGGACAGCAGCCTGGCGACTGGCAGGAGGGTGGGGGAGTGTCTGTGGTGGAATGGTGGGTCTTGAGGAAGCCGGCAGACGGTGGACACAGGGGACGGCCCCTGTGATCTGTCACACCTGCTTGTCTTCCACTCTGTTCCCCTGTCTGTGTCATGTGGCGTCTGACCATGGTCACACTGTGCATTCCTTGCGTGTCGTCCACTCTGTTGCCCTGTCTGTTCCATGTGGCGTCTGACCATGGTCGCACTGTCCACTCCCTGTATCACCCAGCCACCTCCACCCTCTCCCCTCTCCCAAGACCTCTGTGGGCTGGGTGCTCGCTCTCCCAGCGGAAAGGGAAGTCGGTTCCACGCTGTTTTGATGAAAGGTAATGTCAGTGGTGGGGAGGGGGGCGGGGATGGGGGGGGGGGGGGGGGGGAGGAGGGACGAAATGATGTAGAGTTCATTGTGCTGTGTTCTCTGTGCGCTTCCCTGGACTGAGGACAGATACGTCAGGCAGTCAGTAATTCTTCAACGCTTCTTTTCGGTTCTTTTCAAGCAGGCAAACAGACAATCTGTAAGTAAGACAGACAGACAGAGAGAGAGAGAGAGAGAGAGAGAGAGAGAGAGAGAGAGAGAGAGAGAGAGAATGCAGACACATAAGCAGACCCAATGTGGCCTGTGGTGCTGATCAATTGTCTTGTAATTTCTTTTTGAAGCAGACTGACCAAGGAGATCACAGTGCCTAGTTTGGTCCCAGACCACCAGTCGGCTTCATTACAGGGCCTAACGGACTCTCTCTCTCTCTCTCTCTCTCTCTCTCTCTCTCTCTCTCTCTCTCTCTCTCTCTCTCTCTCTCTCTCTCTCTGAGCAACACTCTTGGGTGCAGACCCACATAAAATCGCAGTAAAAGTCGTCTTTACGTGTTGCAGCTTGTAACAAAAAATAGGTTTTTGCCACTCTTTCAAGAAAAGTAGATCGTCTTTTTCTCTGCCTCCTGCCCCCCCCCTCTCTCTCTCTCTCTCTCTCTCTCTCTCTCTCTCTCTCTCTCTCTCTCCACTGTCTCTTGTCCTACCCTCTTTCACCCATTCTTCCTCCCTCCCTCTCTCTTCCTCTGTCTCTTTTCCTCTCCCCCCCTCCCTCTCTCTACCCCCTTTCTCGCTCTTTCTCCTCACCTCTCATTCGGTGAGCAACACGTGTGGATGCAGAACTGTGGATGTGTTCATCTGAAACAAATAGCAGTATCAGTCGCCTTTATGTCTAGTGGCATGTGGAATAGTTTTCCCTCAATTTCTAAGAAAGAAACTAACTCACCTCTCTGTCTGTCTGTCTGTCTGTCTGTCTGTTTGTCTGTCTCTCTCTCTCTCTCTCTCTCTCTCTCTCTCTCTCTCTCTCTCTGTGTCTCAGACCAACATTTTTAGGAGCAGACATACAAATGTTCTTAGCTGAAATGAATGGCAGTATCAGTTGTCTCTTGTGTCTTGCGGCACGCCACAATAGGTTTTCCCCACTCTTTTCAAGAGAATTAGGTCGTCTTTTGTGGACTGGTACTGAAATACCTCTGCTCTCCCCCCCCCCCCCCCCACACCCCCTCCTCCCCAGTCTCTATCTAACATGAACACGCACGCACGCGCACACGTAAATGCCGTGTGATGAGTGTGGTGGACGCAGGGGGCCAGGCAATCTGTGAGCCAGGAAGAACAGCCAGGTCAGTTTGGATCCTGTGAGGACTGGTGTTGTGGTAATGGCGGATGACATGTAGCCATTCATGATCCTGTGAGGACTGGTGTTGTGGTAATGGTGGATGACATGTAGCCATTCATGATCCTGTGGGGACTGGTGTGTTGTGGTAATGGTGGATGACATGTAGCCATTCATGATCCTGTTGGGACTGGTGTTGTGGTAATGGGCAGATGACATGTAGCCATTCATGATCCTGTGAGGACTGGTGTTGTGGTAATGGTGGATGACATGTAGCCATTCATGATCCTGTGAGGACTGGTGTTGTGGTAATGGTGGATGACATGTAGCCATTCATGGGTGACACTTATCATTCATTGATGGTTCTCCCCACTTAGCAGGTGATAACCAGCTGGTATTAACACACGCTGGTAGATGACAACAAGTAGTTGACACTTCCCTCTGGACTGGTGGGAGGTAGGGTAAGAGGAACGATGGTGAAAGGTGTTGGCACTTTAGATGCAAGCACGTCATTGAGCACGTGTGTGTGTGTGTGTGTGTGTGTGTGTGTGTGTGTGTGTGTGTGTGTGTGTGTGTGTGTGTGTGTGTGCACGCGCACGTGGGTGCGCGCATGCACTTTTGTTTCTTCAAGATAAAGGAAACAAAAGACAACGTTTTTCTCTCTCCATTGGAATCGCTCATGCATCACAATGGAATCATATTGTATGAACGGAAACACAGACCAAGTACCTAGACATAGTGCAGCTGGTTCCACGTGCAGAGCTAGTCAGGTAACATTTTCTACAGGCTGTTTATAACGTCACCCACCGGTCGGATGACTCTTGGCACTTGTAAATGACACATGTCAGAAGATGAAACTGGCCTTTGATAGATGGCACCTAAATGCTGGTCATTGATATCCCCCGATAGACCCTACATGATTGGAGACACACATTCTTGCTTTCTCTCCCCTGCACTTTACTGAATTAATGAACAGAATGGAATTCTGATCTGTCTGGTTACTTTACCTTACTCAATTTAAGTACATCACACTAAAGCTGGCAATGTCGTTCATGTTGGCGTTCTCAACAATCCAGCATTTGTAGTCTGAGGGCTTTATACAAAGGAAACAAAATTCATTTTGTTGATATTTTATAATATCCTGATGCTTCCAAGAAACTCATAATTTGATTATTCCTAGCCAGGTTATCACTGACAGATATCAAATGTCTGTTTTCTACACCTCGTCTTGCAAACAGGTGCCTGTTTTGGTGTCTGTGTTTGTGGACATGTCGTTGACAATTGATGGCAGCTGTTTCCTTTCCCGGCATTATGGCGGGTCACAGCCCTCCATCAAAGCCAGCCACTGTCGTGCCTTTATTCCCCATGGAAATAGACATCACCCACCACCGTCGTGCCTTCATTTCCCATGGAAATGGAAATATATTTTTTGCTGTCCCAACCTCTGCGCCACCTCAGAGGCAGATTCACACCCACACCGCTCATTCCGACACCCCGTCCACAGCCGCAGCCCGGTCAGACCCCCGCCGCAGCCCCGGCACCGGCAATCCACAGGGAGCAGTCAATGTTAAGTCGTCAAGAGACACACAACCACCGGAGAAGACACACACACACTGCTGCCGAGTCACTTCGGTGGTGTTTCAGTGGCGCCTGTTCTGATCTAACATACGCGATAAGTGTGTCTTTTTTTTAACTACATCACCTGTTTCCTCCCACGATACATCAGCTACTCCCCAGAGGTAAATAATTTAACGGAGTTGGTCAGAAAACTGGAGCACAATTCTGACAGTTGTATTTACGAGGCGAATGAAACTCGGTGACTGTGTTCCCAGTCATTCCATTTGAGCTAGGACCATACTATATTCCAGGCTTCATCTTAACAACAAAGAAAGGAACTTCTTTTCATCCAGAAAGTAACGAAGCATTCTATGTTCGAAACGACTGATGCATCAAATGGCAAAGACTTCAAAGTTGTGTGTGTAGGTTTTTTAACGATCTAAATAGACAGGATGTATGTATAAATTCTACAGTAACTGTACTTCCCCTTCTCTCCTCTTTTTCCCCTCCTTCTCTCTCTCTCTCTCTCTCTCTCTCTCTCTCTGTCTCTCCCTCTCTCTCCCTCTCTCTCTCTTTTCCTTCAGGTCCGCTTACCACTGGCTGATAGATGTCTGTCCCGTTGACTCTATAGTAGACTCAGATTATATCTTTTGGTTTTTTAACATGCAAAAACGGAAATTTGGTAGAATTCGGACCTTGCTTGCTTGAAACGATCGGGAAACGTAGACGTTGGCAAATTGTGAGAGAGATTATTGCCTATGGTGATTGATATAAAGATGAGAGAGAAAAAGTTTTCATGTTAATCTTGAACTCTTGGACAATATGTTCCTCCCTTCTCGCCCTCCCCATTTCGTCCCTTTCTCACCCCTCCCCCCCCCCCCCATCTACTGTACCAAAGTCAATATTCGGTAATCAGACAGGCCCTGTCTGCGCTGCCAACAAACAAACAGATGGACTATTGTCTTCCGTAGACACCGCCATTTCCTTCTCGAGACAGAGACCAGCCTTACCCATGCCGTTTGGTGGATGACTTCCGTCGTGGGAGACAACTCGACAGCAGCCTGACGACTGGCAGGAGATGTGGTGTGTGGGTGTGTGTGTGTGTGTGTGTGTGTGTGTGTGTGTGTGTGTGTGTGTGTAGTCAGATTTTGGGTCTTGAAGATGGCAGATGGTGGACATGGCAGACGGCCCCTGTGCTGTGTCACACCATGCTGACCACAGGAATCCTCTGGTAACTGTGATGTGTCACACCATGCTGACCACAGGTCACTGTGATGTGTCACACCATGCTGACCACAGGTCACTGTGATGTGTCACACCATGCTGACCACAGGTCACTGTGATGTGTCACACCATGCTGACCACAGGAATCCTCTGGTCACTGTGATGTGTCACACCATGCTGACCACAGGTCATTGTGATGTGTCGCACCATGCTGGCCACAGGTCACTGTGATGTGTCACATCATGCTGATCACAGGTCACTGTGATGTGTCACACCATGCTGACCACAGGAATCCTGATGGTCACTGTGATCTGTCACACCATGCTGACCACAGGTCACTGTGATGTGTCACACCATGCTGGCCACAGGTCACTGTGATGTGTCGCACCATGCTGACCACAGGTCACTGTGATGTGTCGCACCATGCTGACCACAGGTCACTGTGATGTGTCATATCATGCTGACCACAGGTCACTGTGATGTGTGGCACCATACTGACCACAGGTCACTGTGAGGGTGTCACACCATGCTGGCCACAGGTCACTGTGATGTGTCACACCATGCTGGCCACAGGGGGCCTGCTTGTCTTCCATTCTGTTCCCTTGTCTGTGTCATGTGGCGTCTGACCATGGTCACCACACTGTCCATTCCTTGCTTGTCTTCCACTCTGTTCCCCTGTCTGTTTCATGTGGCGTCTGACCATGGTCACACTGTCCATCCTTGCTTATCTTCCACTCTGTTCCCCTGTCTGTGTCATGTGGCGTCTGACCATGGTCACACTGTCCATTCCTTGCTTGTCTTCCACTCTGTTCCCCTGTCTGTTCCATGTGGAGCATGATCATGGTCACATTGTCCATTCCCTCCACCCCCTCCCCCTCCCACGACCTCTGTGGCTGAAGCGGAATGGGAAGTCGGTTCCATGCTGTTTTGATGAACTCAATAAAGGTACTGTCAGGAAGCGGCGGGGAGGGGGGGGGGAGGGGGGAGGGTAGAGTTCATTGCGTTGTGTTCCGTGTGCGCTTCACTGGACTGAGGACAGACACCATGAAAGGAACGTCAAGACGTCAGGGCAGCCAGTAACTCTTCAACGTTTCTTTTCTGTTCTTTTCACACAGACAGGCAGACAAGTAAACAGACAGACAGACAGTCTGAGAGAGAGAGAGAGAGAGAGAGAGGGGAGGGAGGGAGGGAGAGAGAGAGAGAGAGAGAGAGAGAGAGAGAGAGAGAGAGAAGGACAGAGACAGAGACAGAGAGAGGCAGAGACAGAGAGAGAATGCTGCTGACACATCAACAGACCCACTGTTAGCCATGGCGTTGTTCAATTGTCTTGTAATTTCTGTTTGAAGCAGACTGCTCACCAAGGAGATCACAGTGCGTAGTTTGGTTCCAGACTGCCAGACAGCTTCATTACAGGGCCTAACGGATTGACATCCCCCCCCCCCTCTCCTCTCTCTCTCCTCTCTCTCTCTCTCTCTGTCTGTCTGTCTGTCTGTCTGCAACTCTCTCTGGGGCAGAGCCACATAAATGGCAGTAACAGTCATCTCTATGTCTGACAGCATGTAACAATAGTTTTATTTTTCACTCTTTCTTAAGAAAAGTAGATCGTCTTTTTCTCTGCCCCCCCCCCCCCCTCCCCCTCTCTGTCTCTTTCTGCCTTGCTTTCTTGTCCTACCCTCTCTTCTCCCCTCATCTCTCCTCTCTCCATCTCTCTCTCTCTCTCTCTCTCTCTCTCTCTCGGTTGTCTTCTCTCTTTTTCGCCCCCCCCCCCTCCCCCTCTCTCTCTCTCTCTCTCTCTCTCTCTATCTCTCTCTCTCTCTCTCTCTCTCCTCCTCCCCTGTCTCTCTCTGAGCAATACTCTTGGGTGCAGAACTGCGGGTTGTCTTCATCTGAAACAAATGGCAGTGTCAGTCGCCTTTATGTCTTTTGGCACGTGAAAGTAGTTTTCCCACTCTTTAAAAGAACTAGGTCTCTCTCTCTCTCTCTCTCTCTCTCTCTCTCTCTCTCTCTCTCTCTCTCTCTGAGCAATACTCTTTGGTGCAGAACTACAGTTGTCTTCATCTGAAACAAATGGCAGTATCAGTCGTCTGTTTTTTCTTTTGGCACATGAAAGTAGTTTTCCCACTCTGTCAAAAGAACTAGGTCGCCCCTCCTCTCTCTCTCTCTCTCTCTCTCTCTCTCTCTCTCTCGCCACTTCTCTCTCTCTCTCTCGGACCAGCACTCTAAGGAGCAGATTGGATACAATTGTGTTCGGCTGAAATCACTGAAATTATCAGTCGTTTTCATGTCATGCGGCACACCACAATAGGTTTTTACCCACTCTTTCAAGAGAATTAGGTTGCCTCTTGTGGACTGGTGCTGAAACACCTTCTCTGCCTCCCTTCCTCCTCCCCCCTCCCCGGCTCTGTTAAACATGAACACGCACGCACGCACACACACGTAAATGCCGTGTGATGAGTGTGTTTGAATGTGTTGGACGCAGGGGGCCAGGCAATCTGTGAGCCAGGAAGAACAGCCAGGTCAGTTTGGATCCTGTGAGGACTGGTCCTGTGAGGACTGGTGTCGTGGGTAATGGTGGATGACATGTAGCCATTCATGATCCTGTGAGGGACTGGTGTCGTGGTAATGGCGGATGACATGTAGCCATTCATGATCCTGTGAGGACTGGTGTCGTGGTAATGGTGGATGACATGTAGCCATTCATGATCCTGTGAGGACTGGTGTCGTGGTAATGGTGGATGACATGTAGCCATTCATGATCCTGTGAGGACTGGTGTTGTGGTAATGGTGGATGACATGTAGCCATTCATGATCCTGTGAGGACTGGTGTTGTGGTAATGGTGGATGACATGTAGCCATTCATGATCCTGTGGGGACTGGTGTTGTGGTAATGGTGGATACATGTTGCCATTCATGGATGACACTTATCATTCGTTGATGGCTCTGCTGAAATTAGCAGATGATAACCAGATGGTATTAACACACACTGGACACTTCCCTCTGGACTGGGGGAAGTAGGGGGAGAGGAAAGAGGAAGGAAGTGTTGGCTCTTTAGATGCAAGCACGTCATTGAGCACCTTTGTGTGAGTGTGTGTGTGTGTGCGTGCGTGCGTGTGTGTGTGTGCGTGTGTGTGTGTGTGTGTGTGTGTGTGTGTGTGTGTGTGTGTGTGTGTGTGTGCACTTTTGTTTCTTCAAGATAAAAGAAACGAAAGGCAACTTTGTTCTCTCTCTATAATTCGAAGCGCTGACGCATCACAATAGAATTATATTGTATGAAAGGAAACGCTGAACAACTACATAGGCTTATGTGTGCCTGGGGTCATGGGCAGAACTGGTAGGTGACACCTTCTACAGGCTGTTAATGACGTTAGCCACTGGTTCGATGACTCTTGCCCACTTGTCAATGACACACATCAGCAAGTGAAACTGATCTTTGATAGATGACACCTGGAGGCTGGTCATTGACACCCCTGGTAGACTCTACATGATTGGGGACACACGTTCGTGCCCAATCTCTCCTGCACTTTATTAAGTTAATGAACAGAATGGAATTCTGATCTCTCTGGTCACTAGGCTGGTAATGTAACTCATGTTGGCATCCTCAGCAATCCAGCGTTTGTAGTCTGAGGGTTTTGTACAGTGGAAACAAAATTCACCTTGTTGGTATTTTTTTTATAAGATCCTGATGTTTCTATGGGCATCATAATTTGACGATTCATAGCCAGATCTCCATAGACGAATATCAAATGTCTGTTTTCCACGTCTCCTCTTGCCAACAGGTGCCTGTTTGGTGTCTATGGTTGTGGACATGTCATTGACATTGTGTGGCAGCTGTCTCATTTCCAGCATTATGATGGTCACAGCCATCCATCAACTCACCACTGTCGTGCCTTCATTTCCCATGGAAATAGACATCAACCCCACCACTAGTTTTTTTTTTTAATGATCTAAATAGACAGGATGTTTGTATAAATTCTACAGTAACTGTACTTCCCCTTCTCTTCCCCCCCCCCCCCACTCCCTCTCTCTCTCTCTCTCTCTCTCTCTCTCTCTCTCTCTTCATCTTCAGGTCCTCTTACCACTGACTGACAGGTATCTGTCCCGTTGACTCTATAGTAGACTCAGATTATATCCACCCCCAGCTCGGTCTCTGAGTAACACTCGTGGATGCAGAACTGTGGATATATTCATCTGAAACAAATGGCAGTATCAGTCACCTTCAGGTCTTTCGGCACGTGAAAAAAGGTCTTTCCGCTCTCTCTCTCTCTCTCTCTCTCTCTCTCTCTCTCTCTCTCTCTCTCTCTCTCTCTCTCTCTCTCTCTCTCTCTCTCTCTCTCAGCCAGGTCACTTTGGATCCTGTGAGGACTGGTGTTGAGGTAATGGTGTATGACATGCAGTCATTCATGGATGACACTTATCATTCGTTGATGGTTCTCCCCACTTAGCAGATGATAACCAGATGGTATTAACACACGCTGGTAGATGACAACACAAGTAGTTGACACTTCCCTCTGGACTGGTGGGAGGTAGGGGGGAGAGGAAAGAGGGAGGCAGGCGTTGGCTCTTTAGATGCAAGCACGTCATTGAGCATCTGTGTGTGTGTGTGTGTGTGTGGGGGGGGGGGGGGGGGGTGAGGGGGTGCGTGAATGCACTTTTTCGTGTCTTCAAGGTAAAAGAAACTAAAGGCAACTTTTTTTTTCTCCCTCCATAATTTGGAGTGCTCATGCACCACAACAGAATCATGTTGTATGAATGGAAACACTGAACAAACACTTTGGCTTATGTGTGACTGGATTTACATTCAGAACTGTAGGTGACACCTTCTACAGGCTAGTGATGATGTCAGCCACTGGTTCAATGACTCTTGCCTATGGCCTATGACACACGTCAGCAGGTGAAACTGACCTTTGATAGATGACACCCAGACACTGGTCAGTGACACTGCCTGGTAGACTCTCCATGATTGAGGACAGACGTTCCTGCTTTTTCTCCCTGTCGTTTTATTAATGAACAGAATGGAATTCTGATCCCCCTGGTCCCTTGCCTCACTCAAGTTAAGTGAATCACACTGAGGCCGCTGATGTAGTTCATGTTGGCGTCCTCAACAATCAGATGTTTGTAGTCCAAGGGCTTCATATAACAGAAACAAAACTGACTTTGTTCATATTTGATATCCTCTTGCTTCTATGGAATTGATATTTTGATCATCACTGACGGATATCAAATGTCTATTTTCCACGTGTCCTCTTGCCACAGGTGCCTGTTTGGTGTCTGTGTTTGTGGATATGTCATTGACAATGTGTGGCAGCTGTCTCATTTCCCAGCATTATAGTGGTCACAGCCATCCATCAACCCACCACTGTCGTGCCTTCATTTCCCATGGAAATAGACATCAAACCACCACTGTCGTGCCTTCATTTCCCGTGGAAATGGTCATCGATGTCAGTCGGTCGTACCAAAGAGGGACAGGCGGAACAGTGTCCCCGTCCCCGAGGAAGACGAAGTTCACCAGTCCTGTTGTCATGGGGAACCACAGTGGTCACTCGTTAGTCTGGGTCCAAAGACAGAACACATTGAAGACAGTGAGAAAATGACCAGCAGGCGAGAGACTCGGGCTTGTGTTCTTCGGGGAAGGGGGTGGGGAAGGTGTGGGTGGGAGCAGGGAGTAGTGATGGCACAGGGTGACGGGAGAGGGAGATGTGAGAGAGGGAAACACACACACACACACGCACGCACGCACGCACTCACTCTCACGCTCTCTCACGCACGCACGCACGCACGCACACACACACATCTCTCACACTCTGTCTCTCTCTCTCTCACTCTCTCACTCTATATATATATATATATATATATATATATATACACACACACACACACACACACATACATACACAAACATACATATATATACACGTACACGACCACTGCACGCGTACACACGCACGGCTGTTCGTAAACGCGTGCACACACACACACACACACACACACACACACACACACACACACACACACACACACACACACACACATACACATACGCGCGCGGCCGCACGCGCGCATAATGAAAGGAAAGAAACGCACACTGGATACATTGCATGCTCTGATGAAGAGACTTTCAGCTGACGGCAAATTAGACGAATGTACGGTCTGATTGTTGCAGACGTTCTTTCAAAACGTTGGTGAAAGATGCGGGTTCTATCTTCGAACTCGATAGTGGACGAAAATGACAGTCGTTTGGATGACGAGGGGGGAAAGGTGAAAGGGGGAACAAAAGGAAATGACAGGTAAGACGGTAGGGAGTGTTCGCTGCCTTACTAGACTTGCAGGACTGGGATATCACATGGTCTTGTTACTCTGCCGAGACACGGCTGAGGACTGCAATCAGCCCATCATCGATGTCCTGCAAGTCCAGATGGCTGAGGCTTGACCTGACAAGCTGCTCACCCACAGTGGAGACTGTAGAACACGAATCCAGGAAAGCCGGTGTTTCGGTGGTTCCAT
>JADBJO010001662.1:321473-323973 GCA_016801955.1 Conus betulinus
AAAATATAAAAAGATAACCTCTGAAGACACAAGTGCTGAGGGCCAGAGAAGCATTTATCATTCCCCATTCACCCACTCAAGCGCATACTGTCAGTTAGGCAGAATCATCTACCACTGCAGATATGAAGGCTTATCACCCCTCTATTTTTACAATCTGAGACATAAGAGCAAGCTTTTGTTTATAATTCAATATATCTATATATATATACATATATATATATATATATTGAATTATAAACAAAGCTTGCTCTTATGTCTCAGATTATAGAAATAGGGGGGTGACAAGCCTTCATATCTGCAGTGGTAGATGATTCTGCCTAACTGACAGTATGTGCTTGAGTGGGTGAATGGGGAATAAATAAATGCTTCTCAAAATGAACCTTCAGCAAGCTTATAGTCTCCAAAGTGGGAGACCATCTCCAATGGGGAGAAAGCTCACTAACATATACTCCTGGTCAGATACCGGTATTTCAAACCTGATTGTTTCTCCTCAGTGACCGCGGAAAGTGGTAATTTGACTCCTCTGCCTTTTCGGTTTTAAGAAGAATGCTGCTATACCAGAAAAAGGCTGGTGTGCAATACCATAGTATGTTTGTTGAGTTTTCAAAAAACAACTAAAGGTGCCACCTAAGAAGCAAAAGAAAATCATGAAAGAGCAAAACACGCTACATTTTCTTGTGAAAAGTAGAAAATATAAAAAGATAACCTCTTAAGACACAAGTGCTGAGGGCCAGTTCTTGGAATGAATCCGCAAGGGACTAAATTACAATGAAACAATAATTCCAAGGATAAGTACCGAGCACCATTCCAGCAACTTACAGAGCAGCTAGGTGTTGCAATGACTGCAAGAAATATTGAATTATAAACAAAGCTTGCTCTTATGTCTCAGATTATAGAAATAGGGGGGTGACAAGCCTTCATATCTGCGAAGGATATGAAGGCTTGTCACCCCCTATTTCTATAATCTGAGACATAAGAGCAAGCTTTGTTTATAATTCAATATTTTCTTGCAGTCATTGCAACACCTAGCTGCTCTGTAAGTTGCTGGAATGGTGCTCGGTACTTATCCTTGGAATTTATTGTTTCATTGTAATTTAGTCCCTTGCGGATTCATTCAAGAACTGGCCCTCAGCACTTGTGTCTTAAGAGGTTATCTTTTTATATTTTCTACTTTTCACAAGAAAATGTAGCGTGTTTTGCTCTTTCATGATTTTCTTTTGCTTCTTAGGTGGCACCTTTAGTTGGTTTTTTTGAAAACTCAACAAACATACTATGGTATTGCACACCAGCCTTTTTCTGGTATAGCATTCTTCTTAAAACCGAAAAGGCAGAGGAGTCAAATTACCACTTTCCGCGGTCACTGAGGAGAAACAATCAGGTTTTCGAAATACCGGTATCTGACCAGGATTTATATGTTAGTGAGCTTTCTCCCCATTGGAGATGGTCTCCCACTTTGGAGACTATAAGCTTGCTGAAGGTTCATTTTGTGAAGCATTTATTTATTCCCCATTCACCCACTCAAGCACATACTGTCAGTTAGGCAGAATCATCTACCACTGCAGATATGAAGACTTGTCACCCCCCTATTTCTATAATCTGAGACATAAGAGCAAGCTTTGTTTATATATTCAATATTTCTTGCAGTCATTGCATCACCTAGCTGCTCTCTGTAAGTTGCTGGAATGGTGCTCGGTACGTATCCTTGGAATTTATTGTTTCATTGTTATATATATATATATATATATATATATATATATATATATATATATATAATGAGTATTGTAAAGAGGATGCTAATGAGCACCATTTGGGTTTGAGACAACATGATAGGGCTGTATTCTGCGCTTCTTTTCATAATGTATCCCAGCTTCAACCAGACCCGAGAGATACGGACACCTGCAGTTGTGGTCAGGACATTTGAACAACGACTTCAATGACACACCCACAGAGTGAATGAAACAAGTGGTGTTTCCATCTTCACATTCAAGTCCATAGCAGACTCCGCTTTGGGCAGGACCCAGCTGGAACCGAAACACCACACACAAAAACACCTCTGATAGGACTCGAACCCTTGAACTCCCAACCCACAGCCTGCGATGGTAACCACTGTACCTGGGCGGCTGACTTAAAAAAAAAAGTTATCACTGCCAGGGCAAGCAATGGCCGCTCAAAACATATGCCACCTCCTTCAAAAAACCAGGGTTTTCAGGCTCTTTTTCTTGGTTTTGATTTCAGGGATGTCTCCTTGTTTGTTCTATGTGATTTGTGCTGGGCATTTCTGCTAGGCAATTTGATGTCTTAAACAGCATTCGTTTTGATGTATAGGCGTGTAATTAATTTCATCATAGGAAAGATGGTTTACCAACTTGAAGGTTAATCTTTATTCTCGTTAGTTTCAAAGTGAGGTGATTGAAGTTGCAAATGCGATGCGTTTCGACCTCGTAAGTCTCCTTCAAAGAAGAAGAAAGACCTAAGAGGTCGAAATACATCGTGTTTGGTC
>JADBJO010001662.1:328973-331473 GCA_016801955.1 Conus betulinus
TGTTACAGTCACTGTGATATAGCATACTGTGTTACAGTCCCTGTACTATGGCATATAGTATTACAGTCAGCATGATATGGCATACTGTGCTACGGTCACTGTGACATGGCATGCTGTTATCACAGTCACTGTAATATGGCATACAGTGTTACAGTGCTACAGTCACCCTGGTGCTGTATAGAGAATGACAGTCACTGAAATGCGACATATGGTCCTTCTATCCACTGAACTCTTCTCTCTCTTTCGTTCGTGACGCTTTGGGCGGTAAAATAGATGCAACACCCACAAAGAAAAAGGGAACCATTTTGAAAGCCCCCCAGCTGGCTCACACAATGGAAGTCAGTGGATCAGACACGGGTCAGTGAGTTTGGCTGGGCCTGAGTGGCGCAAATATAGCCTCCTGGCTAGCTCTCCAAAAAGTTTTCATCTGTGGGGCAAAAGATCTCTCCTCCACCACCACCACCCCCACCACCACCACCCCTCCAACCCTGCTTACATCTGCCCCCCATTTTTCTTCTCTCTCTAATCTCCGAAAGAGAGGCAAAATCATAATCATTAGAGAATGTGTGTGTGTGTGTGTGTGTGTGTGTGTGTGTGTGTGTGTGTGTGTGCGTGCGTGCGCGCTGCGTGCGTGCGCGTGCGTGTGTGTGTGTGTGTGTGTGTGTGTGTGTGTGTGTGTGTGTGTGTGTGTGTGTGTGTGTATGTGTGTGTGTGTGTTGTGTGCGTGCGTGCGTGCGTGGTGCGTGCGTGCGCGCGCGCGTGTGTGTGTGTGTGTGTGTGTGTGTGTGTGTGTGTGTGTGTGTGTGTGTGTGCGTGAGATAAGTAAATTACTAAATCAAACACACAGTAAAAAAAAAAAAAAGAAAAAAAAAATCAATAGATGGACCCATGAAACGACTTGTGTTATTCAGTCATTCATATCGAAAGAAGCAGTTTTTATTAATGGCTGGAACTCTATTAAGTCAGTCTTTTATTTGCAGAACAACAAGAGAAGACAGATTGCAAGAAGTCAACAATAAATAAACAGAGCTCTACCAACTGAGGGACAGCAAAAAGAAAGAAAAAAAACAAAACAAACAAACAAACAAAAACAACGACTCGTAAACAAAGTTTGGAAGTTATATGACGTTCACCTTGATGATAAATATCGGGAACGCCACACAAGGGAAGGGAGATAATCCATCAAAACGCTGTGTACGGAGTGCTCCCCACTTTACCGCGAGCTTTGGGCGTACTGGCCTGCCGAAAATTAATTGCCATTTGAAGTGGGGGACCGACCACGGCTTCCAAATGTGACGAGAGACAAAATGACTCCTGAAGTCAAGAAGTACAGTAATGTGCGGCGTGCCGTTTGTTGTTGTTGTGTGTTTGTTTGTTTATTATATAAATGCATGAATTTGGCGTGTTTCTGGCGGAATTATTTTGGCATGGCATACGCAGAAATCTTTTGCTGTCTCTGATGAAAATGAGTCTTCGTACTGTCCTTTTTTGATGATGATGATTATGATGATGATGATGATGATTGATTATGATGGTCATCATCATCATTATTCTTGTTATTGTGTTACTGATGTCGTTGTTAATAATAATAATATGATGATGATGATGATGATGATGATGAAAATAATGATAATAATGATGATAATAATAATTATTATTATAATTATCATTGTTGTTGTTGTTATAACCATCATTTATAATAGCAGTCGTTGTAGTAGTGGTAGTAGTAGTAGTAGTAGTAGTAGTAGTAGTAGCAGCAGCAGCAGCAGCAGTAGTAGTAGTAGTAGTAGTAGTAGTGTTATTGTTGTGTGTTGTCGTTGTTGTTGTTGTTCTTCAAATTCTTCGGGCTCTCGCTTAACCTCTCTCATCGATTCTTGTGGACTCTTTTGGCATGGTTGTCTTGTTGACTCTTGTGGCATCGTTCTCTTGTTGACTCTTGTGACATCGTTCTCTTGTGGACTCTCGTGGCGTCGTTCTCTTGTTGACTCTTGTGGACATCGTTCTCTTGTTGGACTCTTGTGGCATCGTTCTTGTGGACTCTCGTGGCGTCGTTCTCTTGTTGACTCTTGGGCATAGTTCTCGTTAACTCTTGTGGCATTCTCTTGGCACTCTTGTGGCATCGTTTCTCTTGTGGACTCTTTGGGCATCGTTCTTTCGTGGACTCTTTGGGCATCGGTCTTGTTTCGTGGACTCTTTGGGCATCGTTCTTTTGTGGACTCTTTGGGCATCGGTCTTTCTTGTGGACTCTTTGGGCATCGGTCTTTCGTGGACTCTTTTGGGCATCGGTCTTTCGTGGACTCTTTGGGCATCGTCTTTCGTGGACTCTTTGGGCATCGTTCTTTCGTGGACTCTTTGGGCTGTTCTGGCAGGCCTTCCTTGTCGGTTCTCCCGATTCCCATGGGTGGAGTTCCCTTGTAGATTCTGTAGACGGTTGTGACATAGTCTCCTCAGATGATTAATCTGACTATTGATTCCAGTGTGTGTGTGTGTGTGTGTGTGT
>JADBJO010001662.1:338973-368973 GCA_016801955.1 Conus betulinus
GGTACCTTAATTTGAAGAAGAAGAAGGAGGAGGAGGAGGTGCTTTGTCTTGTAATTTGTTTGTCCTTGTTTGGGGCGGACTCACTTAGAATTTGTTTTTTTGATTGTCAGAAAATGGTTAAAAGACTTGACGAGATGAATGAATGAGTATGATAAATACACACATTTATACATTGCTCAAAGGTCGGTCCGTGTCCGTGTAGAGACAGAATGCACTGTGTAGCCCCTGGTCTTTCCCCTGCTCCCTTGGGTTGACAGTCAACACAGGGACCGAGTCAGCGACTTGAACATTCATGTGAAATCTGTGTCTTACTAGTGACCATGTGTGGGCCACTGGCCCATCTTTATGTCCATGTCACGTCTGTATCTTACCAGTGACCATGCCTGGGTATTGAATCATCTCCTGCGTCCAGGTAAAACTTCTGCCTTACCAAAGAACATGTCTGGCACATTGACGCATCTGTGTGTCTATGTAAGATCTGCATCTCACCAACGATCATGTTTAGGGCATTGACTCATCTTTGTGTCCATGCAAAATCTGTATCTCATCAATGACCATACTCTGGGTATCAACTCATCTTGGACACGTGTAAGGAAATATCTGTAGTCCTGGACAGATCGTCTGGAAACGTTTGACCAATGGTTCGTTTGCGTTTCAAAGGCAGTCTTTACACAGAGTATTATACGCATTTTCAAAACAATGTTATGAAATACTGCAGAAATAATGGTGATGATACTGCCGTATAGTATTCATACTGCTACTGTACTGCTGCTGCTGCTGCTGTTACTGCTACTTCTACTTCTACTACTACTGCTACGACTACTACTACTACTACTACTACTGCTGCTGTTGCTGCTGCTGCTGTTATTGCTACTACTACTGCTGCAGCTGATATACTACTACTACTACTACTGCTACTGCTACTACTACTACTACTACTACTACTACTACTACTACTACTACTACTACTGCCGCCGCTGCTGCTGCTGTTATTGCTACTACTAGTACTACTACTGCTGATGCCGTTGCTACTGCCGCTTTCTGCTGCCGCTGCTTGTAATGTGAACTCAATACCATCATATCTTGCAATATGACTGACAGTGTTACGAGAACTGAAAAAAAAATGAAACATACGCTGGGCTTCAGGATGGTTTACCGCTGGTAATTGTGATAAAGACGTAGCATAAGAAGATGCTCTTTCGCAGCTTACAATTAATCATGGGATCAAACCAGCTCTTGGAACCTTCGATGCCGGGTTGACAGAAAAGAACACAAGCCGGCAGGCTGAAACAAAGGAATCGCAGTCAAATCAGGAGAAAGGACTGCTAAGGCACTCTGCTTTCTTTTGTTCCAAAGTAAGCGACGGCCATGTTGGTCTGAAAAGGCTGTTCAGGCATGTCTGAATAGCCTCTGGCTGCCAGCAGAAGAAAGCTATTTTCTTTAAATCCTTCTGTATGTGTTTTGTTTATTGTTTTGTTTACACCGACAGCTTCCTGATGTGAAGAGCCATGTATGATTTTTCAGCCCTGACCGGCTCCAGCATTGAGTTCAGTTTTGACAGGGGGTCATCTGGGAGGACTGGGACCACACAATCATGTTTCATCCACTAAATGGAAGCGTCTGTCAGAGTGTTGCTCAAATTTCCTGACCAACACTGCAGGTGTAAGTATCTCTCAGGCCTGGTTGACGCTGGGATATAAAATGAATTTTAGAGTACAACCCTGTCATGCAGTCTCAGACCGGAACGGAAATCCGTAGCATCATCTTCATCATCCTCATTCTCATCGACCAGCATCAGAAGAAAAAAGAAGTGTCTGACGTGACGATAGCCATTAGCAGTTGCATCTGACTCGGGTGAAGACCATGGTATTCCATCAAAGACGCCGTGATGTTGTTGGCAGTCGTACGATGACCAGAAGCTGCTGTTCCGCACCAGCGTGGAGTGGTCACAGTCAGTGTCAGTGGACACGGGGCTGGGGGGCAGCCGGACACTCTGGTGCAGATCGAGGAGCTGGCCAAAGACACGGACAGCACGTGCGAGTTCATGTGCCGGGTCGGGAAAGTGCTTTGCTCTAGCGGTGAGTCTCGCTTTGCTTTGTGTCTGTCTCTGTCTCTGTCTTTAACGTGCGTGCGCGCGTGCGTGTATGTGCATGAAAGAAATAGAATGAAAATAATCAGAAGAGATTTAAGAGAGGGGGCCAAGAATAAATCAAAAGTGGAAGTGGTAAGCTGGCATTTCAATTTTTAATTATAAGATCATTTGCTCGATTAAAACATGCGTAGTGAAGAACGCTAGATATTTCTAGTGTCCTGACGTCGGCAGCGCTGTATTCATGGTCAAATCGTCAGTTGTATTGTCATCATGATCAAAAAGTGAGTTGTCCGTATCTATGATCAGATAGTGAGTTCTTTGTATTTATGATCAGATGATGATTTGTTTGTATTTATGATCAAATAGTGAGTTGGTACATTTATTATCAATGTGTTCTTTGTGCTTATAGTCAAACAGTGAGTTGTTTGTTTTTTTTAAATCAAATCGTGAGTTGTTTGTGTTTTCGATCAGGTAGTGAATGGTTTGTGTTTCTGATCAAATAGTGAGTTGTTTGTGCTTCTGATCAAATAGTGCGTTGTCTGTTTCTCATCAATTAATAGTGATTTGTTTGTGTTTCTGATCAAACAGTAAGTTGTTTTTGTGTTTTGATCAGGTAGTGAATTGTTTGTGTTTCTGATCAAATAGTGAGTTGTTTTTGTGTTTCGATCAAATAGTGAGTTGCTTAAGTCGAGGGTCAAAGTGGGACACACTGGGGCGTGTGTCGAAGAATAAATGGAACGCCGTGTTTTGTGGCTACGTATAGGACAAGATGGAAGACATGTGTCAAAGAATAAAAGCGAATGCAGTGTTTTGCGGCTGTGTAGAGGACAGGATGGAAGACATATGTCAAAGAGTAAAAGGAAACCCGTGTTTTGTGGCTGTGTAGAGGACAGGATGGAAGACATATGTCAAAGAGTAAAAGGAACGCCTTGTTTTGCGGCTGTGTAGAGGACAGGATGGAAGACATGTGTCAAAGAGTAAAAGGAACGCCTTGTTTTGCGGCTGTGTAGAGGACAGGATGGAAGACATGTGTCAAAGAGTAAAAGGCATGGCTGTGTAGACTGGACTAGGCATGGCCTGGGCCTGGCCCATGACAGGCCTGGTTCTTGTCTCCGAGGGTCTTGGTCCAATGACAACATCGTTTGAGTGACAGGCAGACACAGAGGGCGGATGACCAAGGGGTTGGGAGAGTGGAGGGGGGGGGGGGGAGAGTGGAGGGGTGGAACTATATTAGAGCAGAATAGTCACTTCCACCCACCCCCTAAAAAACAAACAAAACCCAGATCAATACAACAGAAACAGAAAGCGGTGAGGGGTAGGGAGGGGAGGGGAGTGTACAGCTCTTAATCTCTCGTTTTTCATTCATGACAAAACGATGGTTTCTTCCTCCGCCCTCCCTAGTGGTACAACATTTATTTCGGGTGTCAGTTCTCGCCCTTGTCGACCCCGTTCCCCTTGTCAGAAGTGTTCTCCCTTGATGTGTTTGGATGTTATAGTTTATGGGTGTAGGTCTAACCCCCCCCCCCCCCCCCCCCCCCCCCCCCCCCCCACCTGTTGTCCGCGGTTGTTCAGTGTGGGACTAAGATACTGTGTCACAATACTGAGCTCCCCTTTTCTATTAAAAAAGTCTCTTTGGACATTGGCATATGTACTTCCACTACTCTAGATAAATTACCGACAAAATGTCAGTCTTTTGGAATAGCAAAATTGTTTCAAATGATTTGCAGAAAACTCTCTCTCTCTCTCTCTCTCTCTCTCTCTGTGCGTGCGTGCGCGCGTGCGCGCGCGCGCGCGTTTGTGTGTATATATGTGTGTGTGCGCGTGCGTGCGTGCGTGCGTGCGTGTGTGTGTGTGTGTGACTTGATTTTGACGTTTTCAAGTGTTGTGTGAAACATTTCTAGACTGAGGAGACCACATGCACTCAACATTATTGTTGCAAAGTATATTAAGTCTGACATCTGCATAATTGGAATAATGCTCCAACAATATTTGTTGTAAATCTGTGTCATTATTCGAGGGAGTCCCAGTCATTTGGAAGGAAATATTGTCTGTGTAGAAATTGTCTAGAAATTCGAAAACCTATTTCCAGCACTGAAGATATTCTCAAGAAGAGTACACTAAATGCTCGCTCTAACGAAATTTTCAACTTGGTGTGACTCCTGCGTATATGCAGAGAAACATTTACATGGATTTATGCCGTTGGCATACAGGCCACTCTTTCTTGACATTCCATTCTTATCTTTTAAAGAAGCTCCGTGGTGCATTCCATGTCATGTACCACTCACAGTGAAACATTCTTTTAGAGCGTTTGGACTTGCGTGATGTGAGACACCAACACTTTACTGCAGACTCCATGAAAGCCTTGTTCAGAGATGTCCCACCTGATGTGATCTTTGTGTTCCTGAAAGAGATCATAATTTTTTATCTGATCTAAGATTTTACGGAAGAATTGTTTTTTCTTACAAAGTTTCCTGTGTGTTTTTAGAATGTATATTTCAGAGGGCTGTGTTAAGTTTTCTTCTTTTTTTTTTTTTTCTTTTTTTTTTTTCTTTTTCAAAATGACTTGCGGATTGACTTCGACACGATGACTGATACGACTCTTTGCAGTCGGTTGGGCTATAAGCAGCATTATCTTACCTTACATAGATTTATGCGAGCGAGCGAGCGCACGCGCGCACGTGAGCGAGCGCGCGCGCGCGCGCTCACACACACACACACACACACACACACACACACACAGAGCAGTTACAACAGTTGTGGATGTGTGCAGACGTGATGACAGTGTTGCTGGCCGCCTCCATGATCCTCCCCGTTGCCATGGTATCACTGGGTGAGTGATCCTCCGTCCTGTCTCTTGATGAGTTATTTATCACCCTTCCCCCCCTACCTTGGACCAGTGCACACCGTCACGTGACTCTCTGGGCTGGGAAAGGGTGTGTGTGTGTGGCCGGGGGGGGGGGGGGGGGGGGGGGGGGGGGGGGGGGCGGGGTGCGTGGGTAACAGGTGTGATACAACGTAAAATGTCACAATGCCCGCAAATGTAAAAATGTCCACAATAATAGGCACCAATGCACAAGTTTGGGGAAACAGTGTTACTGTATGAAAAATTGTGACATTTTCGACCTTGTTTTCTAGGTGGATATATATATACATAATTTTTTTTTCTAAACTGAATCCATTTTACGTTGTATATACGAAATATTTGAACCATCGGTACATTTTTTGTTGCTGAACAGAGTTTCGCTTTTTTCAGGTTTTATCATGAGTAAATATTGAACCTGAGGGACTTACAATTGTTGGTCTTGGAGAGTAACACATTATTTATTTCCAGGTATTTGAGCGCGCGCGCACACACACACAGAGATATATATCTGTCGATCTATCTTTCTATGTCTCAGTTTGTCCGTCTCTCTCTGTGTACACGCACACAAAAATATATATATATATATCTGAACGGTTAAATAGTTTTAAGGGAAAACCAAGTGCAAGTCAACAATTTGTCTATGATTACAGTAATTAATTGGCAAAGATTTGAACTTCAAAAATAAATGGGGGGTGAAGTTGAAGAAAGTGGGAATATAAAATTAAGGAAATATAAACATGAGAACATTTCACTAGTTTCATGACAGATCCATCATGATCTCTCTCGAAAGAAAATCTACTTCTATTGCCTGCTTTTTAGGGCCCTTCGTCCGCTGGATCGAACTCATCAGGGTAAACGCGGCTGATCGTATGTGTGTTCTTGGCGTCAAATAGAGACACAGCGTCAAATAGAGACACACCACAGTCCATAATTCTGTTGGTGTTCTCACCACCAAGGGTTCAAAAAAGAATCCAACAGCACCCCCAAAGCAGCCAGCGAAGGGTAGTAGAATGAAACAAAACGAAAGTGTGGAGATGAAAAAAAGTTGCTGAAAAACTAAACAAATTATGCAAAAAAAGTATAAAATGTAGGGGACAATCTTTTAGCCTGTGCTTGAGGATCCATTCAAGGATGCAAGGGAGATCGAGAGATATGGAACAGGCTGAGTGGTCAGCTCTGCTGTTCAATAATCCAAGCATTGTCAGCGGCTTGTGCAGATTAGTGCATAACAACCTTTACTTGGATCACCTGAAAGATACAATCTCCCACTGATTGAGCAAACAATAGAAAATGCTGAACAATTAAGTAGTGGGTGAAAACAAGCGCAGGCCAACAATTCTTCCATCATTATAGTAATGACTTGGTAAAGGTCTGAACTTACACACAGACACAGACACAGACACACACACAGACACAGACAGACAGACACACACACACACACACACACACACACACACACACACACACACACACACACACACACACACACACACACACACACACACACACATATATATATATATATATATATATATATATATATATATATATAGAGAGAGAGAGAGAGAGAGAGAGAGAGAGAGAGAGTGACAGAGAGAGAGAGAGAGAGAGAGAGAGAGAGAGTCTCTTTCATATTTTGCTGTATACTGAAATAACAGAAACCAATAACACCTTTGAATTGTCATATCTGATCATATTTTTTTTTTTCGCCAGGCTATCAATGCTACCTTTATTTTATGTCAGGCGACTGTCCACCCAAAACCATTTTCCCGCTTCTTTATTTTAATTGTCGTCGTCTGTGAGAGAGAAATGAACAGCAATGGCAGTGGACCTCTGGCATTGAAATGAGCGTTTGATTTCGTGCTCAGTATTCGATTCGGTTTAAATGTCACCGGTCAATCAAAGAAAAACCACAAAAAAAACAAAAAAAAAAAAGAAAAAAAAAACCAACCAACCAACCAACAAACAAACAAAAACAACAACAACAAAAAAAAAACAACAAACAACAAAACAAAAAACCCCGAAAAAATGGCAGTCTTGATGACAAAACAAAATTGTTGCATATTCATATATACAGCGTAACGGTAACGGGAGTCGGAATAGCTCAGTTGGTAGAGCGCCTGACTCGTGATCTTGGTGATCCTGGGGTTGCGGGTTCGAACCTCCGCCAGGGGCGTTTCGGTACAGGGGGATTTTTCCCTCGGAGTTTAACATTGGTTCTGACTCCATTTCCCATACAGTCCTTCGAATGAGACTATAAACCGAGGTTCCGTGTGTGAACGCACGCATAACATCTTGCACACACGTAAAATCCCATCACCAACATTCGGAAGAGAAGGCCAGTTTGGCCGTTGGTATGGATGACACGTTACACATAGCATGCACCCTGAGTGAGAAATGGAAAGAATGACGGAAGTAAGGAAATGAGTGATCGATATTGAACGATACTGACTGGATGACACATGAAACGACTGAATGAAGCGCCAGCTGGCAGCTCTTCAGTCGGCACTACCCAGGTAGGCAGCCCGTTTGTAAACGAGTGTTGATTGTAAAGCGCTTAGAGCTTGGTCTATAGCCGAGAATAGGCGCTATATAAGTATTCATTATTATTATTATTATTAACGTTGTAGCAATCTCTACGGGAATTGTCACTATGTAGCAGTCTCGACGAAAAATATATAACTATCATTATCAGTAAAGTAGTTGTCCACAGTTGCTACAGTTTGTGCCTAGACTGCTTCATATTATATTTGACGTGGGGGGATTGCTGCCTTTGTGACATATTGCGTTGTATTACACGTGTATTATTTGTGTCAGGGTAGCAGGCTGCGTCTGCGGTCCTCTGGATTCCCCAACGACTGCTTCTGTAGTTACGGGCCTGAGGTGAGGTGAGGTGAGGTGAGGTGAGGTGAGGTGAAGCAGGATGGAGAGGGGGCGATTCCAGGACAGAAGCATATCAGTGGCAGCATCGCTTCAGTCACAATAACCACCTGGTTGAGTGGGGGAAGTAGTGTCGTAGGGGGAAGGGGGAGGGGGGCGAGGGGCAGTTCCGCAGCCCCAAGCTTTGTTCTGGCAGTATCAGTTGCAGTCCCCATGACTACCTTGATGCCAGTCCTCTCCTTTCAGGCTGTTAGTCTGATAGCCCCCCCCCCCCCCCCCCCCCCCCCCCCCCCCCCCCCCGTCCCGTCCCGCCTGGAAACACAGGAGGAAAACACCTTGATGCCTGGCAGTGGTGCTTCATACATGGGGATCTCTGTGTGTGTGCCCTTGATGCCCGGCAGTGGTGCTTCACACATGGGGATCTCTGTGTGTGTCCTTGATGTCCGGCAGTGGTGTTCACACACATGGGGATCTGTGTGTGTCCTTGATGTCCGGCAGTGGTGCTTCACACATGGGGATCTCTGTATGTCCTTGCCGAGGCCTTTGTGCATCTACCTGCTTCGCATGAGAGTGCACGCGCATCAGAGAGAGAGAGAGAGAGAGAGAGAGAGAGAGAGAGAGAGGGCAACGAGAACTATTTGTATAGGTTTCAAAGGGAGAATTGCAGGCTGAAATTCAAACAATTTTTTAAAGGAATTTGCAGTAAATCTGTCAGACAACAGGGACAAACAACTTACAAGACAAAACACAACGCGTCTCGGCCTCTTTAGTCTTCATCAGGCAAGATAAACACTGTTCAGGACAACGAAAACGAAGAACGGCCGTCTTGCGCCGAATTTGAGAGGAGAAATAATTACTCGTTCGTCGTTTTCATTGCCCTCAACGTTGTTTATTTTTGCCTGGAGAAGACTCAAGAGGCCAAAACGCGTCGTGTTTTATCTTGCGATTTGTTTTTCCATGTTATCTGGCGGATTTCTGTTCAGTTCCTTTCAAAGTTTATTTCTGTATGTGAAAGGTGATAGTTTCAAGGCAGAGAGTGATGATGTCAGAGGGGGAGACAGAGACAACACGTGTCTTGATCATGTGGACAGACACTGGCGTCAGTCCCCACTACCCCGTCAAAGAACACTGCGCAGTTGTACCTTTCCTCCACACGCCCATGCATCCATTTCCCGTATTTCAGAAACGAGAAAAAGACCAACGAGCCAAAAGTGCGCACATCTAGAGCTATATTCTATACTTTCCCTAGCTCTTTAGTACATTATAGTTCAGCTAAAACTGCTTTTTCCGTATTCATGCATTCTCGAACCAGCACTGCCTGTTTTCGACTTTTTTTTCATATATTTTTATTTGCATGCATCGTTCGACATACATTCTTTTTCCTCCCATTTGTTACCGTTCACAGCTTGTGAGTTCAGCTAATCAGATATTTTTTTTTCACTTTTGTTTACGTGTGCTGCTGACCAATATGACAGCCAACTTCCGGTAAGAAAAAATTACCAATGTTGCGTGAGAAAGTGTCAGAATTACTGGACTACCAGTATAATCTGAAACCTGGCAAAGTGACATTGAAAGTCATCATGTAGTTTGGTTTTTGTCGCGATTCGTTCGACTTCAAGAAAGCTTTTGACAGTACCTACTGTGAAAGCGTGTGACAGCCCCTGAGAAATGACAACTTTCACGACATTTTCATCCACCTTCATGGTAGCTCTTTTCACACAGACTCCGCTAACCACATTAAAAGCTTCGTTCTCTCAACGTTAGGAGTGCGCCAAGGCTGCCATCTGTGCCCCAATCAATATCAAGTTGGCGAACACACACACACACACACACACACACACACACACACACACACACACACACATACATACATACATACATACATACATACATACATACACACAAACAGCAAACGCTTCAGAACATTGACACTAGCTTATCTACTGGATGGCATATTCTTTTTGACCCAAACTGTGCATGTAACATCGACTTTTACGAAAGGCAGCGAGCGAACAACTCTCATTTTTAAAGAGCGACAACTTCTCACAGAATGAAGAGCAGCTCAGTGGAGAACAGCATTGTGGTCGATAGGAAGAAAATCAAAATCTAGGAGAGAAGAACACGTCTTTCTCTGTCTCTCTGTCTCTGTCTCTGTCTGTCTGTCTGTCTCTCTCTCTCTCTCTTTCTCTCTCTCTCTCTCTCTCTCTCTCTCTCTGTCTCTGTCTCTGTCTCTGTCTCTGAGTCAACCCAAAATCAAGTTCATGTTGTCATTATATGTGCTGCTGTAGACGATCTAAGTGCAATTTATTCCGATGAAGCGCAAAGGAGTTTTACGTGTCTTTTTTATTTTGTCCATTTTGTTTATTAATGGCGTCAAAGTACTTAAGGATCTGCTGGAAAGTTATACCTACAGGTTCCTTGTTCCCAAGGAGGCATTACTACTTGTGTATTAGTCCATACATACACCACATTGGCTGACCCATGGAGCCCAAACCACTTGCAGGTTCCTTGAAGCCCAGGAGGCATTACTACTTGTGTATTAGTCCATACATACACCACTGTCCATACATACATTGGTTGACCCATAGAGACACAGTGCGCAGGAAAATAAATCAGGGAGTAACAGAAAATTGGCCGAGGGTCTCGGGATCAACCTCAGAAGTGGCTACTCCTGCACACTGACCCATCGAGCACTAGCTCACAAAGTCTGCGTCACCACTCTGTGTGTGTGTGTGTGTGTGTGTGTGTGTGTGTGTGTGTGTGTGTGAGAGAGAGAGAGAGAGAGAGAGAGAGAGAGAGAGAGAGAGAGAGAGAGAGAGAATGCGAGGGAGGGAGGGAGAGAGAGCGCACTGGCGAGATGACGTAAGTGTGTTGTAATATGGATGTGTGTGGGGGTGGGGGGATGGGATAGGTACGAGGGGTGTAACATAGATTGTGTGTGTGTGTGTGGAGGGGGGGGGGGGTTGAGTCGGTATGTAATGTATCAAGGCTATGATTAGATAGGCAGATACTGACATGCTATATGAAAATGATTCAACAGTTACGTCAACAGAGATCAGAGATATTAGCACTGGATGCTCTGATGCATAATACACGCACACCTCCATGTGCGAACGTGTGTGTGTGTGTGTGTGTGTGTGTGTGTGTGTGTGTGTGTGTGTGTGTGTGTGTGTGTGTGTGTGTGTGCATGCCTGTGTGTGTACGCGTGCCTGCATATGTGCGTGCGTGCGTGCGTGCGTGCGTGTGTGTGTGTGTGTGCGCGCGCGCTTCATGTGTGTTTGTGTGTGTGTGTGTGTTTGTGTGTGTGTGTGTGTGTGTGTGTGTGTGTGTGTGTGTGTGTGTGTGTGTGTGCGCGCACATGCGCATGGGTGCGTGCGTGGAGGGGGACGGGGTGTGTGTTTGTGTTGGTAGGGGTGCAATACGTATTGTAGTGCGGTGGAGGACCGTTGGGGAAGAGGGGTGGGTGGTGGGGTGGAAATACCTGTCTGTCCACTTTTTTTTTTTTCACTGCTTCTGCGGTAAGCGCCCTGTGGGTACTCAAGGATTTAGTTGATGGATGGACGCGTCATAGGTCGGATTGCAGGGCTCTGTACTCGTCGATCCGTGAATTTCTGGACATTTGCGCTCTATGGGGGGATCCGAGAGTGACTGAACGGGTGGCATATGTGTATCAGTGCGTGTAGGATCTTGTACATGTGTGTGTGTGTGTGTGTGTGTGTGTGTGTGTGTGTGTGTGTGTGTGTGTGTGTCTATGTACGAGAGATCTCTCTCTCTCTCTCTCTCTGTTTTTTTTTTTTTAGAAAGTATAGTAAGCTATGATTGGTTCTACAGGTTTAAAAGCATATATTTTTCGGCATTAACAAACAGGTGGCACAGAAACTGTCTTGCCAGATTGAGATCAAGAAGTCTTGGCTTAAACGCCCAGAAAAAAAAATAGTTCCATACTGACCCCTCCTCATCGTCACCTTCCCCATCATGTGGTTTCTTTAGGGAGGAGGAGAAGCACGTTTTGTCTCATTGCAAAGAATACAATACTATTCGTGCAGAAAGCATGGTTTTTTGAAAATAAAATAGCGAAAAATGATGACACAGTTCGAGTGCTAAAACTGAACTACGACGATGGCTGTGAAATCTCTTTCAAGGTATATTGCAAAGGCGCGTTGAACATTCGAAGTAAGATGAATAACTCAAACCGAGGTGATTAAAAGATGTGTCGAATTTTAAAAAAGGCTGTAAGACATTTTTTTTTTTTGGATTGTAAATGAATTCCGAATTCTTGAAGGTGCATTATTCTAGATGGTCGGTTTTCAGGCTTATGGCGTGTGGAATAGCAGAATTGTTTTAATTCATGTTTGGTGTAGATTTACTGTTTACGTAATTTGCATTTTGCTTTGCCCCCCCCCCCCCCCCCAACACCCCCCTCCCCTTGTCATCAAGGATGTTTAGCTAATGACATTGAAAACTGTTCAGTGCACTGTGTCTCTCTCTCTCTCTCTCTCTCTCTCTCTCTCTCTCTCTCTCTCTCTCTCTCTTGCACTCACCCTAAGGCTCTGTTTTTTTTTTTTAAGGAGTGAAGTTTCTGGACGACTGCCCCCTGGAGCCGCGCGTGCCGGTGTACCTGCTGGTGGGAGGCTGCGTGCTGCTGCTGAAGCTGACCCTCTGCCTCTGGCGCGCCCTCCAGAGGCGGCGTCACGACAGCTGTGACGTCAGCTATGACGAGAGTGACGCAGAGGCGGGCTTCTCCAGCCGCACCTACCGCTTCATGAACGGCGTGCTGACGTTGTTCCTGGCCGGCTGGCACGTGGCGGGCTCCTATTGGCTCTTCTCCATCTGGGAGCCGCGGTACTCTCCCTTGCTGCATGACCCCAGTCAGTGGTGTGAGCGTGGGGTGTACGTGTTTGGCGTGGCGGTCAACCTCACGCTGTACGCCCTCACCTTTGTCTACCTCCTCCTCCTCGTCTGTCTGGGCATGATGTACCGGCCTCCGGACAATGACGTCATCCGCTGACCTTTCAGTGTTTTTTTTTTTTTTTTCCCTACGTCATCGTCGTCATTATTATGTCATCATAAAAATTATTATCTGGTCATCGTCATGATTTTGTCATCATCATCATCATCATCATCATCATCATCATTACCATCATCAACATCATCACCATCTTTATCAATATTGCCATTCAACAACATCCTTTTGTCGTCATCATCACCCTCTTTATTGTTATCGTCATTCGATGTCGTCATTATCATCTGCACAATCATAATCTTCAGCGTATCTTCAGTAACATTGTTGTCTTCGTCATTATCGTTATTTATTTATTTTTTTTTTCGTCGTCACTTATGATGATATTTGGTCACACTCAATAACGATGTACAGTGACAGTCGTGTCTCCGCGACTCCAACATGTTCTGACACGTATTATCTCTGGTGATAATTATGGATGTATCTTTGTGGACACACAGTTGTTCTGTACCGAACTGCCTCCATCTTTTTCAGGCGTGATGGCATCCGTGGAGCATGCCATGGGCAAAATGGAAGATTCTGCAGAAGAGTTTGTTCTCCTATTAATTTGTGTTATCAGCGTGATTGCCATGTTAATCAAAGCCACGTTAGAAAGGAGAGAAAACATGTCTTGGTATAGGTTGTGACGTTGACGCCTTTATAATGAATTTCAGTCTATAATAAGATACAAAAACAACAACAACAACAAAAAAGTAACGATTGTAGAAAGAAATTAATAGCTGGTATGTCATCCAACAGAATTCGGGAAATTTGGTCATTCTTTCCATGTAAATTTTGTGTTTTGTTTTAATTGACCTCTCCCAGATTTTTGCAGATACGCATTTTGTTTCCAACAGGTAGACAGGATGCTAGTGCAGTGGCGTTGAGCTTTAATCCTCAATGTTCTAAATAAGAGCAAAAGGTTCATCTGTCTTGATCCACACGTTCATCTGTCTTGATCCACACGACCGGCCAGAGCGTGTGTGACTTCATGAATACGCAATCCTTTCTGCTGCCACCACTTGCCCACTCTGTGTGTGTGTGTGTGTGTGTGTGTGTGTGTGTGTGTGTGTGTGCTTTATTCTCCCTGTCCATCCTTTGGTAAAATGAACGGCAACAAGCCCAACCGTCGAACACGTGATCACCCAGTTATCATGTGTGAATTCGTTCGTGGTACAGAAGATGAAATGTCTGTTGATACCTATGTTCTTCATGTCGCTTTATCTCTGTATCTCTGTCTGTCTGTCTGTCTGTCTCTTACACACACACACACACACACACACACACACACACACACACACACACACACACACACACACACAACACACACACACACACACACACACACACACAATCAAAGATATCCGAGTCATATCCCTTTCTGTCCAAAGACCACACACATGGACCGCAACAGCCAGTGTAACGACAGTGACGGTGATGGCTATTGCTGTGCTGTGAAATGATGGCACCAAGGACCAGCCGTCTGTTCCTGCCCGTGTCCATAGCGAATGGTCTGGGGGGTGGCATGTTGGCCACTAATGGCCGAGGGGCCGTTTCCGGCCGGTCCGCCCCGGTCGTTAGTGAACGACGGCGGTTGATAGACTTGATAGACTTCCGGTCCTCCTTCATAACGTCCTTCACAGTCACTGACCATGGCCGTAAAGGCCTTCCTCCTGTTCAGTGTACGTCATATCACGTGACAATCTGATTTTGTTCCATCGACTATACTGTGGATTCCAGTCTGCCATGCAAGCCATAATTCAAACTCACGGTGATCACCTCCGCCAAATACAAGATCACAACACGCATTTAGAAGAGATTTCGGTTTTGGTTTGAAGGGAAAAAAAGTATTATAAGATGATTAGTATTATCAGATGATTAGTATTATAAGATGATTAGTATTATAAGATGATTTGAAAGCGAGGTGGCTGCAGACGGAAACTGAAAAAAAAAGAGAGAAAACTTACTGTATTGCTAAACGAAAGAACAAACATTTTTTTTTGTTTTGTAATTTGTTTGTTCTTTTGTTTGGCGGTGGAGTAATTTTCTATTGATTTTGCATTTCAATATAATATATGTATCACGTGACGTGCTGGGTGGTGACTGCCATGATTGCTGTCCATGTGCCTCAATCTGCCTGCCCGTCAAAGTCCTCAAGAGTTTGCTTCATAACACCTCCCCTCTGCTTCCTGTGCATTTTCGGCTCTTCATGTCTAGTGACAACATATCTTTCCAATGAAATATTCAACGACTCCTGTTGATTGCTGATACCCATCATTCATTTGGATTCATGTACGTTTCTCACGTCCTGCACGTGGTTTTTCCCAACAGCTTAACTTTATCTGCAAAGAATCGGCGGCAGTAGAGCGGAGACTGATTGAAGTGAGTAATGCCACGGCACGATTACAGAAACCATTGACATATTAGAGAAAATCATAGTGAAGCAATTATTGTGTCAGGTATCAAGCTCGATCTCCATCAGTAATGGACGCCATGGGGACGCGAGGCCGGAAGTGTGTGTCTGACTGTCGGATGATGTCCAGGCGGACAGTCGTATCCAAGCAATCTGTGATTACCAATTTCCTCGCTGTGCATGCGATCAAATACGACTGTAGTTATTAGGAGAGAGAACCCCCAACAATACAGGATTAGGTGTGCGGTATCTGAGATTATACGCCTGCGTGCGTTTGCGTCACGTCAAATATCGCTTTGTAGTCGTGAAGAGAATAAAGCAGGAGGCAAAGTATGTAGGGTACAGAGGAGTACTCGTTGAAATGTATTCACCTCTGTTTGTTTTCTACATACATTTCTTGATTTCCACAGCGATTAAAGCTTGTTTGTCAGGATTTTCACACTTGATTTTATGACACTGTATTCTGTTTACCGTTCCTCCTGCTTTGAAAGTAAACACAAAGACACCTTTAGTCATACTGCCCCATAAACGGGTGGACAATCAATCTGAGGTGAGAGGGCCATTTAGAACCCAAGCCTGTTAGAACTTTCCCTTGCTAAGCATGTAAAGCCTGTTGCCACGGCAACGAACAGGATACAGGGACATGTGTTGTGACAATGATATCATACAATTCAATACAATATAGTTCAACACACAACAGCCCTGGCCACTCTCTCTCTCTCTCTCTCTCTCTCTCTCTCTCTCTCTCTCTCTCTCTCTCTCTCTGTGTGTGTGTGTGTGTGTGTGTGTGTGTGTGTGTGTGTGTGTGTGTGTGTGTGTGCATTTACTGACTGCGACACTGGGTTTAAAACAGGTTAGCAAAAGCGTTTTTTTTTTTTTTAATTCATTGAATGTTTTACGACTAAGGGGTTGGGTTTTTTTTTAGTATGTTTACATATAGTTGTTTCATGAAGTTCAGATGTGTTTTTTAAGTTACTGCCAATCTTGGGAACACACCTTTAGTAGAAAATTTTTAGAAATCCTTTATACTACCGCGTCTTGACCATGCCTATATTGTATGGGATAACCATACAAATGCACAATCCAATTCCCTGGAAACTTACAATTTGAAGCATTAAAAATGATAACTGGAGCTGTTCATGTGACAAATCATTCAAAAGAAAAAAAAAACTTTAACGAAAGTCTGTGTTCTGTGGACTTAAGCGATGACATAAACTTATACATTGCTTTGAAATGGTAAACAGCCTACATTCCGATTATCTCACGGCTCTTGCTCCTGAGTTTGTATCAGACAAAAACTGAAGACCTTTCTCTATCGGAATTCATTTATAAACTCGGCTACAAATCTGGAATTTTTCACTTGACTGTTAAAACCACGACTGCGTTAAGCCAGCTAAAACACTAATTATGTGCTAACTACACTGCGATGCCCAATTACTATTGATCTGATGAACGGAAGGAACTAATCGTTCACTACCGATTTAGTCACGGGATAAGCGACCGGTGCAACGATATGTTAAATCACCAGGTAGAAAACACCCCGCTTTGTTTCCTGTGGGACTGCAAAAGGAACCGCTGAACTCTATATGTCATCAACACTTCGACGTTGCACGAACAAACGGAATTTTCAACATTACCTCCAAGCTATACCCACTTCAAATCTTGCTTAATGGCAGCTCTGACCTCCACAACGAGGAAAACGCATTCATGTTTTGAAATGGTTCATTGATTCATTTCTGAGTCCCAAGATTTTTTACTGTAAATTTTGGATTTGTGAAGAAGCACGTGATTGTTATGTTGCCCGTTTGAAACGGCCTGATCATATTATTTGGTGACTGATGTAAATATACCACATGGACTCGTTAGAGATCTGGGGGCCAAAATGTGGATCAATCCGGACTTGCTGTCAATTGCTGTCATCAAAACTGTAGATGCGACATGTTTTGCTCCCGATTCTCACGTTATACCTTTTTTTTAAATTTTGCGTTGAATTTCATATACCTTACCTGTCTATCACACACACACACACACACACACACACACACACACACACACACACACACACACACACACATTCACACACATACATACACACAAGTGCGCGCTCACGCACGCACGCACGCACACACACACACACACACACACACACACACACACACACACGCACATTCACACACACACACACTCAGACACACACACACACACGCACACACACGCACGCACGCACACGCACACAGAGGTTATTTATCAACGGAAAGGAATAGGCAGTCAGTTGCTTCTTTTTTCACCCAGCCTTCGAAGAACAGATATCTGCAAATTTATCAAAGGAAAATATCGCACAAAACGGCATATCAACACACATACTACAACGAATCCATACAAATTTGCAACGTATAATAGAATATGTCTTAAGGGGAAGAGAGCGAAGGAGAGAGTAAGGGAGGTAGGGATGGAAGCAATTCATTGAGAGAGAGAGAGAGAGAGAGAGTCTGTCACACACACACACACACACACACACACACACACACACACACACACACACACACACACATACAAAGAGAGAGGGGGGGAGGGGGCAGGAGGGAGAGAGGGAAACAGGAAAGAGAGAGACAGAGACGGAGAGCGAACGCAATCTTTAACTAAACCGGGTTAGCAGGTATTTCCCACATATCAGACCTTCTTTGCAAAAACGTAATGAATATAAGTCACACAGCTGTGCGCATCCGAACCGTTACACACAAAGAGACAGTCTTCGTACACCGAGACCTAAGGACTTCAGAACGCAAGCAAAAGAAGCGAAGTAAAGACGACCGTTCATTGCCACCTTACTGCAATATTACAGGATGCTATAAGGAAACAAAGCAAAGACGACAGTTGATTGCAACCTCACTGCAATCTTACAGGATGCTATAAGGAATCAAGAGAGAGAGAGAGAGAGAGAGAGAGAGAGAGAGCATAAAAAACTGATATATCTCAATGAAGCAAACATGATAAAGGAAGGGTTACATAAAAAAGAAGAATTAAATCATGCTGATACGAAGATTAAGAAGAAAACTGAAAAGATCAGCGACGTTTATCACAGTAACAATAACAATGTCACGTAGTGATCCAAGTAAAATCAAAATAAATGATAACATGTCATTAAAGAGAACATTTAGAGTGTCACTGCAGTAAACTATGCGAAGATAAAAGATAGAAGAAGAGCCACAGACAGCGTAGACGAGACGAAGGGGATAAAGAGGACGAGGATATAAGACAGCGTACAGGGACGAGACGACGGGGATAAAGAGGACGAGGATATAAGGAGGGGGGGGGGGGGGGGGGGGGGGGGGGGAAAAGGAGAAGGGAAAGGAGAGCAAGAAAGGAGAGGGAGGGAACAGAAGGGGCAGATATAAATGTAGATGACACAGACGGACAGACAGAAGCGACAAGAACAGAAAAATAGGTGCAAGAGAGAGAGAGAGAGAGAGAGAGAGAGAGAAAGAGAGGAAAAATTGACAAAAAGAAGGAGAGAAAAAAAAGGATATAAATAAGGGGAGGAATAAACCGACTGTAGGTTGGAGTTGTGTAGCTATAAAACAAAAACCGATGGACAACATCCATTGAATTTTGTTTTCTAATTCAGTGACTAAGTATGAGTGATCTATTTTGTTTGAAGACGTTGAGACCGCCACTAACGTCGATTTCATACATAATAGCATTCCACAAATAACTCCCTGAGCATGTAAAACTAGTTTTATTTTAAAGATCAATTCTTGGGCGCGGTGGCATTATCCTAGTCGAATGGTTTTTATCTTCCCTTAGAAACAAGGAGGGTGGAGCTCTTGCTAACATTTTGAACATACAAACGGCTCCATCATATTCTAATTTCATTTTCAATGGCAAAATATTCAGCACCATATAATCACAAGCTGAAATAGTTGACAACATGAGAAGAACCAAATTCAAGGCTTGTCTATGAAGACTTGTTAAAAGGTGTCTACTATTTTGGTTTGTTGAATCCCAAACAATTGAAACGTAATTGATAAAAGATTCCAAGTAAACATCGAAGAACATTTCGGCTATGGAAATTCCAATCTTTATCCTTCACTTTAGAGAGTTGATAATTTTTTTTTAGAAATAATTCTACATATTCTTGCAATGTGATGCTATTACATTTTTTTTTTATCAATTACGACTCCAAGAGTCTTACGGCTTTTAATATTTTCAACAATTTTGCCATTTATGTCAAGAGGAAATGAATTAGTAGGAACGTTTTTGTCGGGTTTTATCCGCATATATTTCGTTTTCTGCCGATGTAGACATATGATTCCGTTCAGACGGTCAACTCACTGGTTGATACTCTCCTGAAGAGCTCTTGAGATCTCAACTACATCTATGCTATTGATATATTAAGTCCTGTCATCTACAAATACCTCGCATACTGCCGTAAGAAATAAAGGTAAATCATAAATGTAAACTGAAACTAATAGGGGTCCTAGGACAGAACCTTGTGGAACACCGCACTCAATGGGCAATGAAAATGACTTCCGCCGGACGGAAGAGACACAAATTACAAGACAATACACGACGCGTTTCGACCTCTTTGGTCTTCTTCAGGCAAGACACGCAACATTCAAGACAATGAAAACCAAGAACGAACAATGACTTATCTCCTCAAATTGGGCGCAAACTGGATGTGGATACCACCTCCACCTTCCCCCCCCCCCCCCCCCCCCCCCCCAAACAAACAAAGAAACAAACATACACATACATAAATTGCAGCATTTTTAATAACTCACGTACATTATGTGACTGACGCACCAGCCATTATGTTACATTAAATGGTCTAAACCAATAATTATTACGTAAAATGTGATTATGCCTCAACTATCACATCATCCACCCCCATCACCTCTCTCTCTCTCTCTCTCTCTCTCTCTCTCTCTCTCTCTCTCTCTCTCTCTCTCTCTCTCTGACCATCTGAGACGCAAAAATTTCTATGTTGTCTTCTGCTTTACTTAAAAGTTTCCTCTGAATAATAAAGGCGTTATCACACAAAAGTAAAAAAAAAACATTTTTGATGTTTAGAAATGGCTGGCTTCTGACTAATGGGTAACAAAGAATATAATACACATTCATTATGACAAAGTAGAATATCAGGGGTTGTATAACCTGGACTATTTATAATACATATTTATAGTGATGGAGTAGAATGTCAGGGACTGCATGATTTGGACTATTTATAATACATGTTTATAGTGAAAAAGTAGAATGTCAAGAATGGTATAATTGGACTATTTTACAATACATGTTTATAATGACATGTACAATGCCAGGAATTGTATAACTCGGAAACTGTTTTTTGAGGCTGGAACTGAAGAGGTCTGGCACGAACAGCACACTGTTCCCGCATAGTTAACATTACTGATGGAACGGCATTTGCTCCGTCTGTATGTCACGGCTTGAGTGAAAACAATTTCCGTGACAACCACGGGGTCAAGAGAACGATACAGACTGAAGCACAGGCAATATTTTTGTCAATGATTTGGCCTTATTGCACAGACAGTATGAACAAAGTTGAAGGCGCAGGCGCGCGCGCTTGGAAGCACGCATGCGCGCACGTGCACGTACACACACCTTTGCCACTGAGGAGATGCAGGGAGTCTTTTAAAACAAATAATTCCCCGGTTTTTCACGTATTCTGTGACAGTAAGTTCCTCTTTTCGATTACTCTCTTTAACAGATTTTATTTCTCTCTCTCTCTCTCTCTCTCTCTCTCTCTCTCTCTCTCTCTCTCTCTCTCTCTCTCTCTCTGCTTTTGTTTTTTTTTCGTCGTCTATATTTCTTTCCCTTCATTCTGGACCAATCACTTCTTGCTCTGGAAACTTAAAAAAGAAAAAACCGTTTTGTGGTCCAAATTTATGACTCGCCAGATTTATTTGTTAGTTAGTTTTCAAATTAGCGACCGGGTGGTGAAAATTGTATATGGTCAGCGCTTCGCACCAGCTGTCCAGTCTGTGTGGCTAAATGCCCATTTGGCATTCTTTTATGTCTTGCTTGTTGCACTGACGTGTGATGTTTCATCCTTTTTTATATACTTTTTTTTTAAAAATCTGAAACTGCTAAATGACAAGAACGGCAACTGTTGTCAGAGTGGTGCAGAATTATCAGCCTTGGGGGTTTACTATTTTAGCTATTACATCATTCATTGTTTAGAATATGACCTTTCAGGGATGGACCTGTCTTCCGGATGTAACCTTTTCTTTTTAATCTCTGTTAAGTTGGACTTTCCTGAAAAGCACCCCCCCCCCCCACTCCCACCCACCCCCCCCCCCCCCCCCCCCCCCCCCCCCCTCCGGCCTGTAATCGTCTCGCTATATAGATAAAACCTGTGATCTCTATGAAATGTATGGCAACCTGATTGTGGTTCACGTATCCCACAGATTCAAATCAACGCAAGTATAACTTGCATGGTAGCCTTCACGGATACTGGCAGAATAGCTCAGCTGGTAGAGCGCCGGTGATCCTGGGGTTGCGGGTTCGAATCTCCGCCGGGCCGTTTCGGTACAGAGGGATTTTTTTCCCTTGGAGTGAACATTGACTCCAGTTCCCCAAACATCCTTCGAACGAGACTGTAAACCGAGGTACCGTGTGTGAATACATGCATAATATCTTGCACACAGGTAAAATCTCATCACCAGCTTTGGGGAAGAGAAGGCAGTTTTGGCCGTTGGTATGGATGACACATTATATATAGCATGCACCCTGCGTGAAAAATCGAAAGAATGGAGGAAGAATACTGGGTGAATTCTACTGACTGAATGATACGGAAAACGACTGAGAGAAACGCCGGCAGGCAGCTTTCAGTCGGTACTACCCGGATAGACGGCCCTTTGTGTAAACGAGAGTGTGGATTGTAAAGCGCCTTGAGTTCGGTCTCTAGTCGAGGATAGGCACTATATCACTAGTCTTAATCAAAGTATCCTTAACAACGATAACAGTGTAATAATTTTACACGACTATTTTAGTCCCGTTGCTATCTCTTCCCGTGTGTTAGTTACCACGTGAAAGGTTTGCCCCAAGAATGAAGACCATGAGGTGAGTAACAAACTAACACAGTCTTTCGTGTTCAACCAAACATATCTCGCTGGGGTCTTCATAGACAGATTGTTCCAGATTGTTCCCGCTGTCGCAGGGTACGGCTGCACCTGAGGCCTTCTGTCCGGGTACACGTGGCACAGTTGTCAAGAAAAAACGCACAGTTCGCACGTGCGTGTTGATGATGAAACGTCGCAGGATCAAAGGAGATCACCCAGAAACCCTGTCACACACACACACACACACACACACATACACATCATTGAGCGCAGTGAAGATCAGCCACAAAAGCAGTCAGATGAACGCACTCTATGGAGACAGGTGATAAACCTGTCTCACCCGCATAAAACTCAATGCAGATGAGCCTGTAAGCCGGCCCCCCCCCCCCCCCCCCCCCCCACACACACACACACACTCCTGCACGCACGCATGCACGCGCACACACACACACACACACACACACACACACACACACACACACGCGTACGCACACACCCGCACGCAGGGACGCAAGCATGCACGCACGCACGCACGCACACAGACACACACGCACGCACAGACGCACGCACGCACGCACGCACGCACGCACGCACACACACACACACACACACACATACACTAAAACTCAATGAGATGAGCCTGGAAACTAGTTACACACATAGATTATGGAACTCGAGGGAGAAGCCAGTAAATCTGCCACACACAGATAACCAAAGATGCTCAATCAGTGAACCTGTCATACACAGAGAATAAAATCCAGAGTAGATTGACCAGTAAAGTTGTCACACAGAGATAATAAAACCCAAAGAAAATAAATCAGTAAAGTCGTCACAGACAGACAATAAAACCCCCAAAAGATCGACCAGTAAAGTTGCCATACTGAGATAATAAAACCCAAGAAACATCAATCAGTAAAGTTGTCACCCACGAATAACAAAACCCCCAAAAGATCGACCATTAAAGTTGTCACGCACAGATATTAAAACCCAAAAATCGGCCAGTAAAGTTGTCACACACACAATAATGAAACCCAAAGAAGATCGACCAGTAAAGCTGTCACAGACAGACAATAAAACCCCCAAAAGATCGACCAGTAAAGTTGTCGCACACACATAATTAAACCCAAAGAAGGTCGACCAGTAAAAGTTGTCACATGCAGATAACAAAACCCAAAGAAGATCGACCAGTAAGTTGTCACACGCAGAAAAAAAAAAACCCAAAGAAGATCGACCAGTAAGTTGTCACACGCAGAAAAATAACCCAAAGAAGATCGACCTTCAAAGTTGTCAAACACAAATCATTTAACCCAAAGGTTTGGTTTTTGTCTGGATCACAAGTATCGGCAACGTTATGGGGACTGTCGTCGAATGGATGTACTGGCGCTCTTCGGAGGGAGAGCTCCCTGATGCCATCATTAGCAATCATTGTCGTCAGTAGGGGGCCAAGTAGGTGGTGTCCCGCGTACGTTGGATCAGACCAGGCACCACCGAACTACCAAAGTGACTCGACAGCAGTGCAGTGTCTCCTCTGGTGGGTTGCCTCTTAATTACCTAGGATTGCTCTCTGTGGGTTGCCGTACCGGCGCTGCGGCGGGACGGGACGGGCTGTGGCTGTGGATGGCGGATCGGAATGACGTCACACAGAAGATAAATGAATGCATACATAAAAAAAATAGATAGATAATGAATAAACACACACATACACAAATAGGTATATAAATGAATGAATTAGTTATATGAATAACTTAACACAAAGAAATCAATATCAAGTGGCTATGGAGTGTGGCACTCACCTGCAAAGCAGCCGACCATGAAGTTGGCCAGGTTGCCAGCCACCAGAAGAGGGAGGGACATACTGATCAGCCAGCTGCGGCGGCCAGGAATCAGGGAAACATGATGCTCAACGAGATGAACAACGACAAGATGCCCGAAAACCCGCACAGGCGTACGTTGCTATAGCCTCGGATCGTCTCTGAAAAGGAAACGTAAAAAAAAAAGAATAAAAGAAGTGCAGAAGACAAGAACGTCAAGAATGAAGAATGAGGGACAAGCCACAATATGACACGAGAATTGAAGACTTGACAACACACACACACACACACACACACACACACACACACACACACACACACACAATTCAATTCAATTCAATTTTAATACTTTGACCCCTGTTGGGGCATGGAGGATACAATTGTAACAAAGAGAAATACGAAACTCACTCAGAACACTGTGTGAACATAGTTGCGAAATGCTGAATTCTGGTGAACTGTATGATCTCATTAAACAATCTTCCCATTTTTTAGAAACTTTACTAATATTCAAAACAAATGCGTCTTCCTTTTTGAAATAATTACAAAAGCTGAAAAAACAGACTTTGGGTTTTAGATATTTTTAGGGATGAATTTTTCACGAAGTTCATTATATTTGGGACATTCCATGATGCAATGAAATTCATCTCCAATTTCACCCATTTCACAGTTACGACAAATACGCAATTCTCTGGAACATTATGGTGTCTTCCAATTTCAATTTATGGTTACTACATCTAAATTTTAAATAAAGATATAAATATCTGGTAAGGTAGAAATATAATGTTCGTTTCCAAAGACCGTCTTTACACTTTTATAGAATACACACTTGTTGCTGTTTTCAAGAGAACTGCGCCAATCACGAGCATAATTATTTTGCAACTCCTTTTTAACACACTTACATAAGTTACTTCTCTTTGTGAATGAACCAGATCCCAAACACAAACAAAACCAGTTTCAAATAAAACGTTTTTTAACATAACTAAGCCACACACACACACAAATTAAAGGAATTTGAAATAACACAAATACGCCAGATAACAGGGGCAAGCAAATGACAAGTCAAAACACGAAGCGTTTCGACCTCTTAGGTCTTTTTCAGGCAAGACGTTTAAACAACATTCAGGACAATGAAAACGAGGAACAAGCGATCACTCATCTTCTCAAATTCGGCGCAAGATGGGCGCTGAAAGAAGAAGAAAAGAAAGACGAAAAAGGGACAATCAGAAATATGAGACAATAATTGAAGACCAGACAAGAGCAAAAAAAACAAAAGAGAGACAAGCAGGAATATGAAAGGAAAAAAACGAATTGAAGACTGTACAAGGACGATCGACAGCAAAACTTAACACTTTATAAATCAGTTTGAATATATTAATAGCCAGGAGTGAAACAATGGCTTTGCTGGGAAAAAAATGAGGAAGCCAAGCGTCTATTAAGATCACCGAACATGAAATAATTTTAAAGAGGATTAGGTACGGGCCAGTAAAGCATTAGATACAGATCAAGGTATTGCCAACCTGCAGTCCTCCCTCCAACTCAGTTCGTGAGCCAAAAAATTTATTGTACTGCCAGCGGAAGTAATTCTTGATTTGGACTGAAAAAGTTCTCCATGTACGGTTGGTGGTGGTGGTGGTGATATGTGAGTGTGCGTTAAAGCGCGCGCGCGCGCGTGTGTGTGTGTTAAAACATCCAACAGCCTAGCATATCAAGCATTGACATCACTTGAACCCTTTACCATTCTACAATACTATATTATTTTTTTTTTTTTATAGATAGTTGTCCGTTCGTACCTGTAGCTTCAGTATGTTGGTGTCCAGAGTGGCTAAGGTGTCATTGTCTGATCAAGATCTGCGGTGTGCTGCGTCTTTCTCTTCCTCTTTCTTTTGGCGTGTTTTTTTTTTCCGATTTGTAGTTTTGGTCATCGCCATTTGATCCGATGTCACAGCTCAGTGATCATAACTCTGGCCTGTGCTGATGAGCACGGCGTTAAAAACAAAGCATGCTGGTATGGGTAAACTTTATAAGGGAAACCTGAAGTTCGCTTAATTGATAAGCATTGATGGGGGGAGAGAGAGAGAGAGAGAGAGAGAGAGAGGGAGGGAGAGAGAACGCCTTAACGTTGAATGCATTTGAGGCAAAAGAACAAAGTGAGCAACAAAGGCTTTGGAGCGAGAATTGTGTCATCCGGCAAGTGAACCACCTTTCAACCCCATCATCAACGTCACTGCCCCAACACCAATTAAACCTGACCACTACAACAACAAAGATTCCACCGCGCTCCTCAGAAAGCTGACATAGCTGAAATCGTGTGTTTTAAAACATTATATGCAAAAAGAAAAAGATGCATTCGCAGGGGCGAGTGGGACCCACGGAAGCCCTTAACTGACGAACCAGCCAGCCGGGAGCAATGCTACATCACCCTTGGAAGCCTGTGCTGTATCCACAGAGGATGCGGGCACGTGTGGGACATTCCGTTAAGATTTGTTTACGTACAAGAGGTATGAGTGTTTCTTGTGTGAAAACCACCCTCACATGGTCCTGGGGATTAGAATGAGTTCTGAGCAGTACAACGGAGACACTCACCGAGATGACCCCGTCCACCAGGGTCACGTTCCACTGGTCCAGAACAAGGTGGTCCCCCAGGTGAGACACGGTGGCGTGGGCAGCAGGGAGTACTGCTGGAGCCTCATCCTGTTGCCCACCAGCTGCTGCATCTTCAGCATGGCCACGAAGCTGGAGGACGACATGCGGAAGCCCATCAGCATGGCCACGTTGCGGCAGTCCTCCAGCTCCACCCCCATCAGCAGGGCCAGGGGGTAGAAGATGTAGGACATGATTTTCTGTAGGGAGAAAAAAAGGGTAAGCCACACTTCAGCATGTCTGTATGTTTGTTCCACGAGAGAGAGAGAGAGAGAGAGAGGAGAGAGAGAGAGAGAGAGAGAGAGAGAAGGAGAGAGAGAGAGGACCGAGAGAGAGAGGAGCGAGAGAGGGGGGGGGGGGGGAGAGGAGTGGGACACAGAAGAAGAGAGGAGAGGGAAGAAGAGAGGGAGGAGAGAGGGAGGGAGAAGAAGAAGAGAGAGAGAGAGAGAGGGGAGAGAGAGGAGAGAGAGAGAGAGAGAGAGAGAGAGATGAGAGAGAGAGAGGAGAGAGAGAGAGAGAGAGAGGGAAGAGAGAGATGAAATGCTATTATCAGGGTAGGCCCACAGCCCCATCTAAAGTGGGGTTACACTCAACGCATAGCTTGGTGAGTAAACAACAACTACAGAGGTAATAACACAAAATATGCATGAAGTAACTGAAGTACAATCTATTATACTAATGCGTGAAGTAAAATCTATTGACTCAGATATCTACTTCATTCTAAGATAGCAGTGGTGATATGACATCGGCATATTAAAACATTTATCAGCTAAGCACAACAGCTGTCTCTTAAAAAGCTCTATACCAGTATATGCACAATTTCCTCACCATGCCTTGATTTTAATTGGTCATCAGTAGATTCGCACTGAACTGACATGAGTTTGCACAGTATTTACATGGAAAATATCCTGACCTGGATCACTAAGAACAGGGCAGAAGAAGACAAAGTGTACACCGTCATCGTTTGTCCTTTGACAGAGTGAGCATGTCAAACTGCTGTCAGAATATAACATTGTACCGTTGACGATGCACTGCTATGTCTGAAACACCAACTCAGACCTTCGTCATGTAATTTCTAACATGTTTGTCAATACCTAGAGAAAGATACATTTCGCAGTTACCGGATGGTTTTAAAACGCTGTGTAAGATGTTTTGCCATCTGGTATAAGTGAGCCTCTGATGAAATAGTTGCAAAACATTTTTCACCTTTTCCACACCCTGGTTCAGCCATGCAAATCCAAACCCATTTAGAAATATCTTTCGACCACCTGACGGCCATGGCGCTTGTACCACGTGAATCACCAAAATAACATTTTACAAGCCTTCAAAGGTGATTTGTCATCAGACATCCATAATATCGTTAGTCAATAATTAACATCTCGCGCACGTGAATTTATATAAACAGGATAATGTCCAGTATCTCCATAAATCAAACTGTTAGGTGATTTTACATGGACTCCTTAAAACGTTTTTAGAGCATACAAATGAATCTTTTCAATATGAACCGCGGCTTCATCCAATCTCCCATGATCAATTCTCAAAGGGATTGCCGGTGTCTGGGCTGCTACGGGACAGGCCAGGGTGTCCCTGGAAACGGGAAGTTGGAAAAAAGCAGTCGAGGGATAATGCCCTTGGAGTGGGACAGATGACACCCCCCACGATGCATTTTCCCCAAGACTAGGATTTCCTTGTCTGTTCTGGGCACCTCTTCTCTGCAGGGGTGATTGGTCATTGGGAGGGCACCACAATCAGCATTACTTTGGAGAGTTGTATGTATGTAGTATTTCACACTGTGAGCAGAGCTTATCTTTCTGTCTGTCCCACATTTGCTGTACAAATCTGCCAGCTTCACCATACATGTTCCTTCCCAGACAGAGAACCACAAGGGGCTACCTCCATGGTCAGTTGCAGGATGCCCACGCGGTCGCCGAACCAGGTGAGGGTGGTGTTGATCCAGTTGATGAGGGCGAAGAGGGAGAAGGCGCTGGCCAGCACGTTGGCCACCAGAGTGGTCACGCTTATTGCCCCTGCCTGGGCCGCCTCCAGGAGGGAGGAGTGTCGCCTGGGACAAACAGAAGGGACAGGTAGGACGGGGAAAGGGTGGAAGTGAGCGGGGGGGGGGGGGGGGGGGGGGGGGGGGGGGCTTAGTGAAGTTCTCACGCCGTGACTGATCCACAGAAAACCGAAGATGACGATGATGTCGACAGAAAATCAACCAACAACAACCAACCAACACACAAACAAGCATGCAAGCAAACAAACAAACAACAAAAACAAACAAACAAACAAACAAAACCAATAAAAGAATGATATTGACAAAAAGGCATCTTCAGGAGGGAAGCGCACAGTCTATCATGCCATGTATGTTGTGAGGTTAATTGTGTGACAGCTACTCTTCCAGGTCAAGGCTAACACTGCAGTTGTACAGGATACCGATGCCAGTCTACACGAAAACCATGTAGTGACAGACTTCCTAGAACAAGTGTTGATTAAAAACAACAGAGTCCATTCAGGCTCCCAGAGAGCATGTCATGGACCTACTCGGCATGGTGCAGGAGGGATCATCCGTCCTGTTCTCCTGCAGCATGAGTGGCACGTCATCTGGCATCACACCAAGTATCCTGATGTACTAAATCATCATTGCACGTGATACCTGGCCGCCAGTGCTAGCACATTGCTTCACACCCATCAAGGGAGGTTCAGATGAAGGGTGCTGTCGTTGAGCTGGTTAAGTTCGTAGCGAATCCGAGTTCAACAAATACCAGTTTACTCTGTATTCAATCGTTGGAAATAAAAATCAATGTGTGCTTCTTGGGACATATTTGCTCGTAACGGGCTGTGCCTTCTTGTGATACAGACGTGTTTGAAGATCAGCCAGCCTGGTTTCGCCCAGTCTGCAGGGCACGATAGCAGGAAGTCGACAGGAGGGACAGAAAGAGGGAGGCAGGAGGTTCATGACAGGTAGTGGACAGGCCTGTTCTTAGCCTGGAAACACCGAACAATCCTGTCCTTAGCCAAATCTCAGAGAGACAGGGAACTCCGAACAAGTCTGTCGTTAGCCAAATCTCCGGGACTGGGAACTCCAAACAAGTCTGTTTGTTAGCCAAAATTCAGATGGACAGCGACCATCCTTCGCGACAAGACTGTCCTCAGCCAAATCTCAGAGGATCTGGGATGGCTAAACAAGACTGTCCTTAGCCAAATTTCGGAGGGCTTGTAAAAC
>JADBJO010001662.1:373973-386473 GCA_016801955.1 Conus betulinus
TCGGAGCAACGGGGTGTGCTCACCAGTGACCACTGGAGGGGAGGACACACCAGAAGGCGACACACATGGGGGATGGTGGGGCTTTTCTTTGCTTGTCGTCTTTTTGCTTATGGTCTCCATAAGCAAAGAGGACCAGGCGAAAGCTCAACAGTTTTGAACAGATGATGAGGTTGAAATTTTTTTTGGAAGACTGCTGTTTTTTACATTGCAGCAAAAACAAACAAACAAACAAACAAACAAAATCTCTTGTCACTTTGAGCTATGGAAAGATCCAGTATTGAATTATTGATTTTGTACGAATATTTACTGTTTGCCCCCCCCCCCCCCCCCCCCCCCCCCCCCCCCCCCCACCCCCCCCCCCCCCCCCCCCCCCCCCCCCCACCCCCCCCCCCCCCTGTTGCCCCCCCACACCACCCCCCCCCCCCCCCCCCCCCCCCCCCCCCCCCCCCCCCCCCCCCCCCCCCCCCGCCCCCCAAGTTTTTTTTTTTTTTTCATGCGATGAAACATTAAAAGCGGAACAGTCGATGAATATTTACACTGATTCAGATTCAGTGTTTACGTAGTAAACACATGGAAGGTACTCTTGATTTTATACTTCCATGGTTTTTGTTCTTTGCTTTTCTTATATTGTTCACAGTTCCATGATTATTCTGTGGGAAATATATGACTGAACTCTGAAATCACACACACACACACACACACATACAAACACACACACACACACACACACACACACACACACGCACACACACACACACACACACACACACGTGCACGCACTCACGCACACACACGCACACACGCACGCACACACACGCGCATGCGCACTCATGCAATTACTGAGAGAGACAGAGACAGAGAGAGAGAGAGAGAGAGAGAGAGAGAGAGAGAGAGAGAGAGAGACAGAAGACAGACAGCGAGACAGACAGACAGACAGAAGACATGGCTCATCTCACTCCTTCCATGAAGATGGAGGAAGCCACCCCAGTAGACTCAATGGGGGTAGTGTCCAGAATAAAGACACACACACACACCACACACACACACACACACACACACACACACACAGACCGACAGACAGACAGAGAAGACATGGCCTCATCTCACCCCTTCCATGAAGATGGAGGAAGCCACCCCAGTGGACTCAATGGGGGTAGTGTCCAGAATGAAGTGCATGGTGTTGCCGATCACCCTGACCAGGAACTGCATGGCGCCCAGGTAGTACAGCATGGACAGAGCCGCGTTGGTCAGGAACACGATGGGCAGCGCCTGTGGAGCACACGTCACAGTCAGATGACGTCATCGTTCTCATTGCGCCTGTGGAGCACACGTCACAGTGAGATGACGCCATCTTTCTCATTGCGCCCGTGGAGCACACGTCACAGTGAATTGACGTCATCTTTCTCATTGTGCAAATGGAGCTCACGTCACAGTTAAAATGTCACCATTCTCATTGTGTCTGGGGAGCACACGTCACGGTTAAATGTCGTCATCTTTTTCATTGTGCCTGTGGGGCACACGTCACACCAATCAGGTAGATGACGTCATCATTCTTATTGTCGCTAGCCATGACAAAAGGCCACACGAGTGACGCGAAAAAGTATTTATAAGGCTCCACTGCTAAATGTAGACAACATAATCACAAAACAACAAATCACGACGCGTTTCGACTTCTTAGGTCTTCTTCAAGCAAGATAAGCACCACTTGTCATTTTCGTTGTCCTGAGTGTTGTGTATCCTGCTTAAAGAAGAGGTCGAAGCGCGTCGTGCTTTGTCTTGTGATTCGTTTGTCTACGTTTTTTTTTCGGCGGGGCCTTATAAATACTTTTAAAATGTGTTTAGATTTCCGCCCAGAGTCGCCTCACTTTGCTAGTAGATCTGTCTCTGCTGTCAGGCAATATCCCCGATACTCACGTGCTTTTCAGCTGGACTTTATGGATTCATCAACTGCACCTCATGGCGAGTGGTAGTAGCCCCTTTTCGTACGTAAAGCACCGTAAGTTTTGAGAAAATGTAACCTCCTAACATTGTGATGCCAAGTCTTATTTCACTGACATTGATTGTGTGTGTGTGTGTGTGTGTGTGTGTGTGTGTGTGTGTGTGTGTGTGTGTGTGTGTGTGTGCGGACACGCCGTGCGCATGTGTATATGTGTGTGTTTCATGAATGTCATGAGATGAGTTCCTTCACCCTCATAGAAAACCCTCTGATGAATAAAGCACTCGCAGTCTATTCTCAGTCGCCGTCTACGGGCAGAAGTGTGGTAACCACCTTGTCCATGATGTCGTCCTTCAAGAAGTTCTTCACTTTGTCTCTGATACGATCACCTGTCCACAGTGCCCTGTTAGGTAACCCTGGACAGGCAGCTTTGGTCACATACATGACTGATGCCAGACAAGCCTTCGGTGTCCTGTTACAGCAAGGGAGAGAAAGCTTGTCTGCCGGGATATGTCTGCGCTTGCTGTCGTTCATTTACTTTAGCGATTCTGGTCATTTTGATGGCATGACTTTCGTCAGTGCATTAGCGTGCCCTTTCCGTGGGGTACAATTACTACTGCTCCATGTTTTTATAGCAAGACACGTTAACACTCATCGTGTACTTTTTCGGGTGGGCGCCACACTCGTCATGTATTAATTGTGAGCCACAGACACACTGACCATGTACCGATGCTACTAGGCGCTTAACCGATCGCATTATTATCAATATTGTTCTTCTTTTTCTCATTGTTGTTATTATTATAAGCTTTATTATTATGATGATACAATCACTATAATACTCTCTTTATTTTACAAACTTATGCCAAACACACCCGAAAGAACCAAGACGTAACAGAAAAATTCGCAGCAAAATAATGATCATAAAGGGGTAACATAGAAAATTGTGTAGCAAAAAGAACCATGATAAGTGAGGGGTAACTTGGAGAAAAACACACAACAAAACAACCACGATCAGCAAGAGTCGATATTGAAAAAAAATGTATACCAATCCAACAACGATCAGCACAGGGGTATTACAGAACCACACACACACACACACACACACACACACACACAGAGCAGTGATATCCATGTACCGACAAAGAATACCCTGGAAAAGCAAAGGGAGATAAGTAGATATCAGTCTGCCAACAATCAAAGCAGCCTAGCAGCCTTAGCCTACCCCAAAGACGAGGTAGTGATCTTTGTAGGTCTCGCCAAACATGAGGACGGAGGCGGGTTTGGCATTGTCAAAGAAACCATCCAGGCGTGCCTGGATCCACAGCATCACGTCTTTGCCTCCCTGCCACCTCATCACCACACCGCCATGATGAACTGCAGACCCCATGCTCCAGTAGATCGTGTGCCAGTTCACCTGCATCATCGTGGTCATCATCATCATCATTATTGTCTTCATCGTCATAATTATCATCGTCGTCGTCGTCTTCGTCATTATCATCGCCATCTTTAAAACAGTATCGTTTCCAGTACCATAAGAGTTATTGCGGTCTTGATCATCGATGGCGTGCCCGTTGTCGTCAGGAGTTCCATTATTAAAAAAAAAAAATGAATACACAAAAACGGTGGAAAGCAAAGTTTGAAAATAAAATGAGGCAGGGAACAGTAAATAAGTACGGTAACTCTTGCTCCCATAAAAAAAAACCTGACACAGAGAAACGTTTGTTCAAGACCGTTACAGCCTTTTAACTTGAATTAAGTCAGACAAACACAAAACAATCTAATAGTGGGGTGGGAACAAGCGCAGGCTAAAGAACCCCCTCCGTCATTACAATAATGACTTGGCAAAGATTTGAATTTAAGGCGAAGTGTGTATATGTTTGGTTTTTTTTTTTTTTTTTTTTTTTTTTTTTTTTTTTTGGGGGGGGGGGGGGGGGTGAAGATGAAAAACGGTAATATAAAGTTAAGAAAATGTATTATGAATATGAAAACTCTTCACTGGCTGTGTGAGAGAACCATAGTAATCTGTCTTGAAGGCAGATCTATTTGTATTCTCAGCTTCTATTTGTATTCCCAGCTTCTAGGTCTTTCGTCCGTTGGATCGGAATCATAAGGGAGATACGGATGATTATCAATGTGCTTCTGCCGTCAAATAGAGACACACCACAGTCCATAATACTGTGGTGTTCTCACTACCAAGGGTTTCAAAAAGAATCCAACAGCACCCCCCCAAAGCAGCCAGTGAAGGGTAGTAAAAGAAACAAAACAAAGTGTGGGGAGAAAAAATGTGCCGAGAAACTAAAATCATCATGCAAACAGTATAAAATGTAGGAAACAATCTTTGAGCCTACGCCTGAGGATCCACCCAAGGATGCAAGGGAGATCAAAAAACAAACACAAAGACGGACAGAAACAAATACAAATAACCTCGATTTGATTGAAGTGAAGTCTGAAAATAGAATGAGGCAGGGAACAGTAAACAATAAAAGGTAGGGTAACTCTTGCTACCATAAGAAAACCTACCACAGAGAAAATGTTATTCAAGACCGGCACAGCCTTTTTAAACTTGAATAAAGTCAAACACAAAGACGAACAATCTACAGTGGGGGAAAAACAAGCGCAGGCCAACAACACCACCGTCATCACAGTAATGACTTGGCAAAGATTTGAACTTATGGTAAAAAGCAAAGTTTATTTAGTACAAAATATAAAAACTGAAACGTTTTCGACAAACATCTTCTTCGCGCCTCATCAATCAACACGCGTGAAAAACGCACAAATAACATTTCCCTGATTGCCACTACTGCTGGAATGACAATGTGCGAGACAGAAGTGAGAAAGTGTATACAGAGAGAGAGAGAGAGAGAGAGAGAGAGAGAGAGAGAGAGAGAGAGAGAGAGAGAGGGGAAGGGGAAGAGAAGGGAAGAAGGGGGTAAGAAGTGAGCTGGATCTTGTAAATCAAAAGGTTAATTTTACACAGACACACAGACAGACATACACACACAACACACACACACCACACACACACACACACACACACACACACACACGCACAAACACATATACGCACACGCACGCACACACACACGCACACGCCACGCACACACACACACACACACCACACACACACACACACCACGACACACACACACACACACACACACAGAGGACGGTACCCTGGAGGGGTGTGTGGAGAAGAGGAAGCAGATGAGGAGGAAGACCAGGATCCCGGGCAGAGACCTCAGCTTCTCTGGGTCCTTGATGGCCACATCCACGATGATGTAACCCATGAAGGCCCCCACCCCACCATACAGCACCCTACACCACACACACACACACACACACACACACACACACACACCACACACACACACACACACACTCACCACACACACGTTTTTCACCCACACACTCATGCACGCACTCACACACACACACACACACCACACACACACACACAACACACACACACACACATTCATGCACGCACTCACACACACACACACACACACACACACACACACACACACACACACACACACACCACACACACACACATTCATGCTCACAGACACACAGACACACACACACACACACACACACACACACACACACACCACACACACACAACACACACACACACACGCACACACACACACCACGTGCATACTATAGCAATGTGATCTATCATGGAAAGAAAAAAATTTATTACAGGCACATGACGTGTGTGCCACAACATATGAGAAAGGAAGACTCTAAAAGCACGTTAGAGCGTAGCCCACCACCATGTGATGAGGCAGGAATCAACAGGCACATGACAATATGACCCACTATGTAAGAAACCCTGAAGTGCACGACAGGATGGCCCTCCACGTGATGGAGAAGAGCCCACAGCTGTAGGCGTGTTAAGCGCCATGCAGGAAGAAGACACCCACAGGTATATCACAAGGTAAATCAACATATGAAGAAAGAAGAAGAAGAAGCCAACAGGTATATGACTAGGTAAATCAACATGTGAAGAAGAAAAAGAAGAAACCTACAGGTATATGACTAGGTAAATCAACATGTGAAGAAGAAGAAGAAGACACCCACAGGTATATGACTAGGTAAATCAACATGTGAACAAGAAAAAAACCCACAGGCATATGACAAGGTAAACCAACATGTGAAGAAGAGGAGGAAGAAGAAGAAACCCACAGGCATATGACAAGGTTAATCAACATGTGAAGAGAAGAAGAAAGAAGAAACCCACAGGTTTATGACAAGGTAATCAACATGTGAAGAAAAGAAACCCACAGTTTATGACAAAGTAAATCAACATTGTGAGAAGAAGAAAGAAGAAGAAACCCACATGTTTGTGACAAGGTAAAATCAACATGTGAAGAAGAGAAGAATAAGAAGAAGAATAAGAAGAAGAAAGAAGAAGAAACCCACATGTTTATGACAAGGTAAATCAACATGTAAGAAGAAGAAGAAGAAGAAGAAGAGAGAGAATAGGAAGAAGAGAGGAGAAGAAGAAGAAGAAGAAGAAACCCACAGGTTTATGACAAGGTCAAAAAATCAACATGTGAAAGAAGAAGAAGAAGAAACCCACAGGTTTATGACAAGGTAAATCAACATGTGAAGAAGAAGAAGAAGAAGAACCCCACAGGTTTATGACAAGGTAAATCAACATGTGAAGAAGAAGAAGAGAAAGAAACCCACAGGTTTATGACAAGGTAAATCAACATGTGAAGAAGAAGAAGAAGAAACCCACAGGTTTATGACACAAGTAAATCAACATGTGAAGAAGAAGAAGAAGAAGAAGAGAAAACCCCCACATGTTTGTGACAAGGTAAATCAACCATGTGAAGAAGAAGAAAGAAGAAGAAGAAGAAGAAGAAACCCACAGGTTTCTGACAAGGTAAATCAACATTTGAAGAAGAGAAAAGAAGAAGAAGAAGAAGGAAGAAGAAGAGAAGAAGAAAGAAGAAGAAACCCCCAGTTGTTATGACAAGGTAAATCAACATGTGAAGAAGAAGAAGAAGAAAGAACCCACAGGTTTATGACAAGGTAAATCAAACATGTGAAGAAGAAGAGACGAAGAGAAGAAGAATAAGAAGAAACCCACAGGTTTATGACAAGGTAAATCACATGTGAAGAAGAAGAGAAGAACCCACAGGTTCATGACAAGGTAAATCAACATGTGAAGAAGAAGAAACCGACACACGGTTTCATGACAAGGTAAATCAACATGTGAAGAAGAAGAAGAATAGAAGAAGAAGAAGAAGAAGAAGAAGAAGAAGAAGAAGTAGAAGAAACCAACAGGTATATGACTAGGTAAATCAACATGTGAAGAAGAAAAAGAAGAAACCTACAGGTATATAAATAGGTAAATCAACATGTGAAGAAGAAGAAGAAGAAAACCCACAGGTTTATGACAAAGTAAATCAACATGTGAAGAAGAAGAAGAAGAAAACCCACAGGTTTCTGACAAGGTAAATCAACATGTGAAGAAGAAGAAGAAACCCACAGGTACATGACAAGGTAAATCAACATGTGAGGAAGAATAAACCAAGAGGTACACGACAATGTGACTGAAGAAGAAACCTACAGGTACATGACAATGTGACTGAAGAAAGAAACCCACAGGCACATGACAATGCCCACTCAACACGCAAAGAAAAGGGAACCGACGGGTACATGACACTTTAAAAACGGATTATGCGAGGAAGAAAGAATCCCACAGGCGCATGACTGAGTCACACACTATTTTAGGAAGAAGAAATCCACAGGCACATGACAGTGTCACCAACCATCTAGTGAAGAAGCGCAGGGTTTGGATACGGCGCGCAGTGGCGGGCGGCTTGGGTCCTGTGCACCACGTGACCACACTGGTCCTGCGCAGCACGCGCCACACTGCGTGACGAAAGGCGATGACCACCCCCAGCACCGTGCACCACAACAACCGCACTGACCCCTCGTCCCCAAACCTGACCATCACACACACACACACACACACACACACACACACACACACACACACACACACACACACACACACACACTCACACATACATACACACACACAAACACACTCAGACACACAGACACACAGACAGACAGACACACACACCACACACACACACACACACACACACACATACACACGCACGTACACACCACGCGCGCGCGCGCGCGGCACACACACACACACACACACACACACACACACACACACACACACACACACACACACACATACACACACACACACGTACGCATTCAGGAATAATTTTCCATCATGAAAGTTCAAATATTGCTGAATTCTGCCTAATCAATACGTTTGGCTGAATAGTGTTATGCATAGTGTTTTGCTGTGAGCAGTCCATTGACACATTGTGCTCTATTATCATGCCTGGAACATGGTGATCGTCTACTTCTTCAGTTCTTACACTGCTGATAGAAACACAAGGAACTGTGCTATGTTTTGCCTTCCACGACGGCTTACAAGCATGACTAGTCTTAGTGGGAGCTGTCTCTACAGACAAGAAAACAACACTTTCAGACAATCAAAACAAAAAATGAATGAACGGTCACTTCTCTCCTCAAATTTGGAATGGAATTGAGGCTGTTTCTGCCCCCGACCGGCTCCTACCCAGAGTTGAGTTTGCTGCGGATTCAGTTGGGAAGACTGGGACCACACAGTCGAGTTTCATCCACTTAATGGATGCGTTTTCTGAGAGTGTTGCTCAAATTTCCTGACCAACACTGCAGGTGTCTGTATCTCTCGGGCCTGGTTGACGCGGGATATATTATGAAAGGAAGCGTAGAGTACAGCCCTGTCATGTAGTCTCAGAGCGAAATGGAAATCCGTAGCATCATGTTAATATCATCATCCTCATTGTCATCGATCAGCATTAAAAAAAAGTCTCAAATTCTGTGGCCCTTCATGCCCTGCTCTCATGGTGACCTCAGTTTCGGTGTCTTCTCCACGTCTGTGGCCTTGGTTTGGTTCCGTCGGGGTCACCGGTATCGGCGAGTCCATGGGGGCTGTCGTTGGACGGACGTGGTGGCGGCCTCCGGAGGGAGAGCTCACTCACGCCGGCTCCGCGACTAAGCAATTATTGTCGTCAGTAGGGGGCTTAGTAGGTGGTGTCCTGCGTATGTTAGATCAGAACAGGTGCCACTGAACACCACCGAAGTGACTCGGCAGCAGTGCAGTGTCTCCTCCGGTGGGTTGCCTCTTGACGACTTGACATTGACTGCTCCCTGTGGATTGCCGGTGCCGGAGCTGCGGCGGGACCAGGCGGGCTGTGGCTGTGGACGGGGTGTCGGAATGAGCGGCGTGGGTGCACTGCCTCTGAGATGGCGCAGAGATTGGGACAGCAAAAAAAAAAAAAAAAAAAAAAAAAAAAAAAAAAAAAAAAAAATGATGATGATGATGAAAACAACAATAATGATCATGATGATAATAGCTATAATGATAATAATAATGATAATAATAACAATAATGATAATCATTATGATAATAATAATGATGATGATGATGATGGTGATAATGATAATAATAATATCATCATCATCATCATCATCATCATCATCATCATCATCAGCGGTGGTGATGATGATAAAGAAATAGAAAAAAAAATAAAGAGTACGATTACTACCACTTCTAGTCATAACATGAAATAGTGGCTGCAGTAATAACAGTAATTTAAACGGGCTGAAGGGGAGACTGTAGACAGGTAAGACGGATAGTCGAACCATTGTTATAGCGGCAACAATAATAATGGCGATGATGATGATGATGATGATGATGATGATGATGATGATGATGATGATAACAATGATAATAATAATAATATAGCAATACTACTAATAATAATATGAATTATGATAATAACAATAATAATATAGTAGTAGTAATGATAATAATAATGATGATGATATAATAATAATGATGATGATAATCAATAATTCAAACGAGAACAACAACAACAACAATGTAATAACAATAATAACAACAATGATAATAACTATGATAATGATAACAATAACAATAGCAATAATGATAACAGTTTAATAATAATAATAATAATAATGATAATAATAATAATAACGATGTTTGTTAATGATGATAATGATGGCGATAATAATCGTCTAAGAAGTACACACAATAGTAATAGTCATAATCATGATTATACTCATAAAATAACGATAATAGTAATGTGGGAAATTGGAAAGAGAGTGGGTTGAAATGCAAGATATGTACTAGTACATAATGATGACATTAACATTAACGATAATGATTATAGTTGGAACAGTTATATGGTTAAAACAAAGTTTAAAATTATAACAATAGTAAATTATTAATAATAATAATAGTGATATTGATGATGATGATAATAATGTGGGTACTGATAATGCACTCTCTTTGGTTGAAGAGACAGGAGGAGGAAGGGAGCGGTGATGCTACATGGGGGAAGTGGAGAGACGTCCAGTGGGGCGAGGTCACTGTGGTCACTGTCCCTCTGTGTGGCCATTGCTGTCTGCCTGGTTCCTGGCCAGCAGATTCTCAGCAAGGCACGCCATCCCTTTTCCTTGAAGGCAGAATTGCATTTTGGCACAAAGCCATCCTTAGTGCCCCCACCGCTGGTAGTGAAGAGAGTGCTGTGGTCCCTGTAGTGCACACCCATGCCGTCACACACCTGCTGCAGGTTCTTGTTCTTCAATGACGGTTGAATGTTTGTCCTCTAGCAGAAGCTAGCAGTGACGCTTTGGGGAAAGACCCTCCGGCACTGGGAAAGAAGGTCTTTCCACTTGTCACTGCTGACGACACTGTCGGCTGATGCCTGGACTTGAGCGCAGTCATGGATCCCAACATGAACTGCTGCCAGTCTCACTGTTGGTGAGGGTGTCTGACCACTGAGCCACTCCATCAGCTGGTCCTCACGGTCAGGTCACCGACTCACTTTGGGGTGGGGGGGGGGGGGTGTTGGGGTGCTTACCCATTGGAGGTGAAGAGCGGGATGAACCCCCCCCCTCCCCTTTCACCACATCATCCATGTTCGATAGGATATTAGGGATGGGGGGGGGGGGGGGGGATGATTTGGAGAAAATAATTTTGGAAGGGACTTTGTGATTTGCAGGGTAGGGAAGGGGTGCACTGTGTGTGTGTGTGTGTGTGTGTGTGTGTGTGTGTGTGTGTGTGTGTGTGTGTGTGTGTGTTGTGTGTGTGTAAGCCCACATACCAAGACGCACACGCATACACACATATATGTACACTAACATATGCAGATACGTGCGTATACTCACACAAGCTCACAATCATACACACATGCACGTGCACTTCTGTACACGCACACACATACACATACGCAAACACACACATGTGCGCGCCCGCACACATACACACAAGCTCGCACATACGCGTGCGCCCACACGCACACTCATCCATACGCATACACGCGCATCCTGCCACACACACACACACACACACACACACACACACACACACACACACACATGCGCTCACACAAACACACGGGCTCGTGTCCACACATCCATACACACACATGTGTACATTCACTACACACACATACAATGATAAAAATGACACAACCAATGGTAGGTAGGCACTCAAGGTGTGACTAGCGCGTTGGGCTAAAGCGTAGGTCAGACATTTGCTAAGTCGTGGCCACGAGACCCTCTTCTTCAATTCTCTCAACTTAGTCATTAATTCATTTATCCGTCAGCTTCAAATCATGCGCAGAGCGGTCTCATAACTTAGCGGATGTGGTTGTAGCGTATATGGACTAGTCCGCACGCAGTGACGCCTCCTTGATGAAACTGAAACTAAAACTGAAACACTCTCTCTCTCTCTCTCTCTCTCTCTCTCTCTCTCTCTGTGTGTGTGTGTGTGTGTGTGTGTGTGTGTGTGTGTGTGTGTGTGTGTGTGTGTTGGAATCAACACATTACGCGTGTTGTATTTCCCCATCGTACACGTGTTGGTCTGGTCCATCGTGCACGGCTCCTCACTGGTCACACTGGCTGCCGCTGGGTGTGAGTCTGGCATGCCCATGTGTGTGATGGAGAGTGCATCACGGCATATACTCTAATCCGGCATGTTGCCCGCAGGGCGTACTTTGTCAAACTCGTCCTCCACCCACTGGTCCCATGCTTTTCCTTGGATCAGTACTTTTAAACCAATCGTAAAATAAACACGACACTTCTCAGTACCTTGGCTAGCTCTGTCCTCCTTTCTCCAGTAGACTGGAGGAGGTCAGAGGGAACTGGGAGAGACTAGTACAGTCTTCAACACAGGCCTTTCAGTTTTTGTATTGCACCGTATTTTTTCCATGCATCATGCAATCTCTTGGGAACGAATGTCCACATAGATCTATGATGCAGCGCATGTATCTGTTAGGGCATAGTATCGTCTTGCACTCCCAACAGTTTTCTGAATGGGTGTGATCTATCTGTGATTTTTTTTGAGGCTACCTACCCCAAACACAACTATACTTTTGTTTTGAGCCGTGGATGGTGTCGTGGGTTGCTTGGCTAGTGACAGCCTCGTGTTCGTCCA
>JADBJO010001662.1:391473-394679 GCA_016801955.1 Conus betulinus
GGGGGGGGGGGGGGGGGGGGGGGGAGGTGGGGGGGGGGGTCGAGGTGTGGGGGGGGGGGGGGGGGGTCGAGGTGTATCTAGGTGTTGACTCTTACGGGTTCTCCTGCTGTCGATTTTTGTGTGTGTGTGGATCTAGGTGCAAGGTGAGGCGACTGCAGGCGGAAATCTAACAATTTGAAATGTTAATGCATCGCAAAAAAAAAAAAAAAAAAAAAAAAAAAAAAAAAAAAAAAAGACGTAGACAAACGAATCACAAGACAAAAACACGACGCGTTTCATCCCCTTAGGTCTGCTTCAGGCAAGACAAAAAACACTCGGACAACGAAAATGGATGAAGATAAGTGAGTGTTCGTTCATTTTCGTTGCCCTGAGAGTTTTGTATGTAGTTTGAAGAAGACCTAAGAGATCGAAACGCGTCGTGTTTTGTCTTGTAATTCGTTTGTCTACGTTTTTTTTTGGCGGTGCATTTTCACTCACATTTTTTTTTTAGTTGGCGTGGGAATGAAGTTACATTTATGAACGGTTGAATGTCACAAAGCGTGTCTCTTTTCACGGGAGACTGACTGGCAGCTCTGTCGGATTTGTGTTTCACGTTGCCAGATGTAAGCCTTATGAAGTTCAAACTAAAAAGAAACAAGAGGCGAAGCATATAAACGTACTCCCAGTTTATCTTGAATATGCGCGAGATATTCCATAAAGAGGAAAAATCGTTTTGGGCCGTTGTAGCCGTTAGTAACGGCTATTCTGGTAAACATCGGCCATCATCTGTGACCCATAATGAGCACACCTACTAATTTTCAGAAAGATCGGCCAGGTACTTTCTGAGATTTCCCATAAAGAAGAAAAGCATTATGGGCCGTTATAGCCGTTAGTAACGGATATAACAGCAAAATAAGACATCGGGCATCATCCGTGACCCATAATGAACATACCTACAAGTTTTCAGAGAGATCGGCCAAGTACTTTCTGACATATTCCATAAAGAAGAAAAAAAACCGTTATGGGCCGTTATGGCCTTTAGCAACGGATATAACGGTGTAAAATAAAACATCGGGCATCTTACCTACAAATTTTCAGAAAGATCGGCCCAGTAGTTTTGTCTGGAGCGAGTGGAACACATTTTGACCACGGACACACACACCACACACACACACACACACACACACACACACACACACACACACACACACACACAGCATTTCTTCGTTCCCATTGTAAAGTACTCCCCGTTCTATAAGAACTTGGAATACAAAAAATACTGTTCCACGGAACGAAAGAGACGAACAAATTCCAAAGCAAAACACGACGCGTTTCGACCTCTTTGGTCTTTTTCAGGCAAGACAAACAACATTCAAGACAATGAAAACGAAGAACTAACAGGTAAGGTAAGGAAAGGCTGCGTATAGCCCAGCGAACTGCAAAGGGCCATATCAGGGCTGTCACCACGTTGAAGTCAACTCACAAGTCATCAAAACAAACAAAAACAATCACACATCCCTTTAAAGTACACCTTCTATAAACGCATCAGAAACGTCGCTAAAAATCTTTCTTCGAAAAATCACAAATCAGATGAAAAATGTTAATCTCTCGCAGAAATCCAAAGATCACGTCAGGTGGGACATCTTTAAATCAGATTTTCGTGGAGTCTGCGGTAAAGTGTTCATGGAAGAACGAACAATCACTGATCTCAAACTGGGCGCAGAAAGGAATCCATATTCATTCCACGTGCACCACGGTGCCCAGTTGAAGGCGATAAGTGACCGTCTGCTCGTTCTTCGTTTTCATAGTAGTTTTGAATGGTGTTTGCCTTGCCTGAAGAAGACCAAAGAGGTCGAAACGCGTCGTGTTTTGCCTTCTAATTTGTTTGTCTCTTTCGTTGGGCGGTATAGTTTAATTTTTTTTTTTTAATTTTATTTTCAGGTTGTTTAGATTTCCGTCTGCAGTCACCTGACCCGGAAACTAAATTAAGTTCCCTTTTGTTGCCCCTCGACTTCATCCAGCCGGACAAAAGTCACCTATTCGGAAAAAGAGACTCTCGGATATTAGCCTACTCAGTGCTGCTGATAAACGAAGACACACACACACAAACCAGTCTTTATCACCTTTAATCGAACGACAACCTTTGTAGAACCTACTTGAATGTTTGAGATAATAGTGTGTGTCCAGGTACAAAGCAGTTCTAGTTTGCCTGTGAGCGATAAACGTAAAAATACTGGTAGTCCACTTTCCGACGATTGCTAAAAAAATTGCTCTTTGGATGCCAATCTTCACTTTCAAAAAAAATGGAAAAGTATACATGAAAGAACGTGAAAGATTATACGTGAAATAGATAAAACAATACAAATCAAAACAAAGATGAATTTACAATGCACGTGTAAAAAGGGATACCAAGCACAAAGGAACCATGTACAGCAAGGAATGGAATCCAAACAACGGTTATTTACTGAAAAAGGAACACGAGGAAGGGAGGTTTGAACTGCTGTTAAACTACTATCACTACTCCAGCAACTACTGCGACACCATCACCACCACCACACCACCACCACCACCACCACTACCACCACCACCACCACCACCACCACTACCACCACCAACTACTACTACTACTACTATACTACTACTACTACTGTCACTACTACTAATACACACCACCACCACCACCACCACCACCACTACTACTACTACTACTACTACTACTACTCTCTGCTCTCTCTCTCTCTCTCTCTCTCTCTCTCTCTCTCTCTCTCTCTCTCTCTCTCACACAACCACACACACTATCTTACACACTGACGCACACACACGCACACATACACACACCTAATACACACTTTCACACACACACACACACACACACACACACACACCACACACACACACACACACTAACACACACACACACCACACACACACACAACACACACACACACACACACTAACAACACACTAAACACACACACACACACACACACACACACACACACACACACACACACACACACACATAACATACACCTATCACACCACACACACACACACGCACTAACATACACCCTAACACACACACACACACACACAACACACACACACACACGTCTACTGGCTAAATGGCAGAAGTCTCTTTTCTCATGTCGGAAGTAAGCTTATGTACAGAGCGAGCTGAACTACCAGCGAAAGTGAGTTGTCGGTACACAGAAACATGAAGGCAA
>JADBJO010001663.1:0-2500 GCA_016801955.1 Conus betulinus
GGGAAGGGCAGACACTAAGCCTCATAGACAGAGGACATGAAGCCTGTGGAGGGGATGGGGAAGGAGTCAACTAAGCCTCATAGACAGAGGACATGAAGCCCCGTGAGGGATGGGGAGGCAGACACTAAGCCTCCTCATAGAGGACATGAAGCCCCGTGGAGGGTTGGGGAAGGGTCAGACAAGCCTCATAGACAGAGGACATGAAGCCCTGTGGAAGCCTCACTAAGCCTCACAGAGGACATGAAGCCCTGTGGAGGGGGGGGAAGGGCAAACACTAAGCCTCAGAGAGGACATGAAGCCCCTTGGAGGGGTGGGGAAGGGCAGACACTTTTCTCACATAGAAAGTGGAGGGGTGGGAGTACGATAAAACTGAGGGGATAAAAAGACTCTCAGCCTTGTAAGAAAAAGTCTGAGTGACTGATGTTCACCTGAATGACGGAAAACGACGAATGATCTGCATCAGCAGGGCGGCTCTTCATTCGGCTCCACCCAGGTCGGAAGCTCCTTGTGTAAATACGAGTGTGGACTGTAAAGCACTTAGAGCTTGATTTCTAATCGAGGACAGGCGCTACATATGATGACAAATAATATAATCTGAAAGAACACACTGATACCAGGTACTAAACTTATTCAAGAAACAACAGAGGCCCACATCAGCCCCCTCGACTGAAAGAACAGGCTCACTACACTGGGAAAAAAAAAACGAAAGAAAAGGAAAAGAGAGAGAGATGAGAGAGAATAAGAAGATAAGACTACTTAGCTGTATTCCCGAGTTCGCTTGTCCCGGTCTCCGTTTTCCACGGCCGTTGATGCAGGAAATCTTTGGTCCTGTTGATGAAAACCATATTTTAGCGTCTGATCTCGCAGTTAAGCAATGTTTTTAGGTTCAAGCATGGTGAAGTAAAAATGAACGCACTTAACAATACGTGAAGTAACGTACATTTGATAGACAATAGCAAACGGACCCTTGAATATTTGACTAATGGTATCTTTACACGTTACAAACATCAGTCATCACAAAGCACACAACATTCCTATCCGGGCAATACTATTTATGCATTATTCTGTATCATCTGCTGAGGTGTGCATTTGTCAAAAATTCACGTTTTTCCGGGCTTAGACTAAAGTCTGTTTCAAATAATATAGAAGTTTACCTGTCCAAGTGGAGCAGTAGGCGAGTGCACCTCTTCATTCAGGCCCTCAAAATTGGATGCGCGTCATCGTCCACCCTTGCTGAACGCCACAGAAAAGTGTAGACTGCCACTGCCGGCACTGCAACAGGACGAGACAATGTATCAGTGAATGAGATTGCTGGAATGAGCAGCGTGGGAATACCATCGAGAGAGGATAATAAATAAAAAAAGTGGAAATGGAAACAAGCACAAAAGACAGAGAAAGAGGGGACAAGACAGGAAAATGCGGAAACAGATGAGGAATTACGGTGGGTCATCACACAAACGGCGGCAAGTCATGGTTTGAAATCGGAAATGTAACTTAAAATTATGAATATGGCTCGAAAACGTAAAGAGTCAAAACGGAATGCGGAAAGAAACTGAACAGCAAGTTGTCTGGGTACATGGATGGTTTTTAGTCCGAAGGAGACCAACACGTCACACGAGACTGGAAACTGCCAACGGTTTCTGATTTAGAAGGTTGCACAGGAGAGATCGATCGATGCACTCTCATAGATTTCTTTGCTTATGTACAGAGTGTGACCGCACTGCCAGTCACTTGGGACTGTACATGTAAATCGTCAGAGGCAGAATATCGCTTGGGGCCACATTGCACTTAAAACGTCTTTTTCACAGTACTTGTTCACGAGAGCGATTTTTGCTCAAAGGTTAGATATACCTTTGTTCAATCTAGACATCTATGCAAAGGGAAACTGGAGAGAGCGAGAGAAAAAGGAGAGAGAGAGAGAGAGAAGAGAGAGAGAGAGAGGGTAGAGGTGAAAAGATATGGGAGACTGAAAGAGAGATGGACTTAAACGAATAGAGATTGTGAAAAGATATGCCCGTAAATCATAAAGACATGTGTGTGTGTGTGTGTGTGTGTGTGTGTGTGTGTGTGTGTGTGTGAAAGGATGGGGGCATCATAGTGGGCCGACGACAGAACGGGACAGCAACATTGCGGGTTGGTTATTTGGCGAGAGAGAGAGAGAGAGAGAGAGAGAGAGAGAGAGAGAGAGAGAGAGAGATTGTGTGCGAGTGCGTCTGAGAGAGAGAGAGAGCGAGAGCGAGAGAGAGAGGCGACAGAGGGGGTTGACAGCACAAGGGGTGTGGGGGGGGGGGGGGGGGGGGGGGGGGGGGGGGGGGGGCAACATACGGGTTGGTGCCCTGGCATGATGGTGACTAAAAGGGGACGGTGGCAACCTTTCAAACTGTCCTAAACGGTCAGTTCTCTCCCCTCCCTTCCCATCAAAATTCATACCTTGGAGAGAGAGAAGGGGGGGGGGGGGGTATGGATTCCGTTAGTTGCGGTTTATCGACGGGGGGGAAAT
>JADBJO010001663.1:7500-10000 GCA_016801955.1 Conus betulinus
CATGTCTTTTTGGAGATTATGGGAAGTCACACTGGATGGTGATTGCCGTGAAAAACAAATAACTAGAAATAATACTTCTCCATTATTCATGTCCCTGCGCTTTCTCTATCATGTGAGATCGGTAAATACTCGGAAGGTTCATTTTTGACTCTCTTGTGATTGATAAATGGAGCTAGACGGTTTTTTGTCAATGTGAGGACTGAGTGAGTGTTGCAAGCGCTCTTTCACTTCCCCCCCCCCCCCCCCCCCCCCCCCCCCCCTCCTCTTCCCCATCCTCCTGCCCCTCTCCTCCCCCTGTCCTCTCCTCTCTCCCTCCCTCCCCCCCTCCTCTCTTCTCTCTCTTTCTCTCTCTCTCTATTTTATACCTCTTCCATCTGTGCACACATACTTGTTTTTTTTCGCATGTGTGTTATCTGTCTCTATCCCCCCCCCCCCCCCCCCCCTCTCTCTCCTCTCTCTCTCTCTCTCTCTCTCTCTCTCTCTCTCACTCTACTATTGACTTTTTACACTTCCGTCTGTTCCCACGTTTCCTTGTCCTTCTCTCAAGTCTGTCTGTCTTCCTGTCTGTCTGTCTGTCTGCCTGCCTGTCTGTCTGTCTGTCTGTCTGTCTGTCTCTCTCTGTCTGTCTGTCTGTCTCTCTCTCTCTCTGTCTCTCTCTCTCTCTCTCTCTCTCTCTCTCTCCATTCCTCTTCTTCTTTTTTGTCTCGCCTTTTCTCTTCCATGCTAACACACTTGTTTTTCATCCCAACACTGTTAAAAAAAAAAAAAAAAGCAAGACACTAGTGTAAGGAAAGAGCTATCACGAACTTGTATCTAGCTTTATAGCTCATCCATATCCTTACGGTGTGATATGCCAGTTGCAGACGACGGTTCGTGTGTTTTCTTTAAGCTCGATCTTAAAGCTGTTGTTCCATTCCCATCTCATGGTCCGACAATCTGCTACTGAAATTTAGCACACAGCAAATGAGAGAGCGTGGTGAAGAAAGAAGACATAGTCATGAGTAGGGGGTCAAAAGCATGGATCTGATTTTAAAACTTTGATCTTTTAAAAGACAGGCGGACTGGAAGCTCACAGAACAACACGGAAACATACTGATAAAGGACTTCCCGACGTACAGTGAGCCACGTCTTTTAAATCATGATCAAATATTGATGATATCGCAGTGTGAAGAATGAAATGTTTTGCCGGCAATCTAACGATCGCAACGCTTAAAAAACCTGCTTGAACATTACAAAGCTGCTGCAGTTTTGTTTTTTTATGCCTTCTTACATTGCACCATTGCTCCCCATTTTTCCTCAAATGCTTTCATCGATCAAAAGCTTTGATTTGGTAGCCCCATGGGCTTTATGACAGAACCAAGACAGAGCGGATGTAATGGAAAACGTGGTGGGCATCTGGGGACACATTGTCTAATCGAAGTTTGGTAGCCATGACTACCCACCAACAGCAACGACACATTATTTGTGCAGTTCTCATGATTACTGGAGATCAAACCTTATTCAGAAACGGCCGCATGATTTGGCAACGAGGAACTTCACAGTATGTGTGTTCAAGACAGGCATGGGAGGCGTGACCAAAATAAGACAGCAGAATCGTAACGACAATTTCCATGGCAAGAGACGTTTGCCAAACTAGAAGAAGAAGAAACAAGATGCAAAGCATACATACGTACTCCCAGCTTATCTTGGATACGTGTGTACATGTCAAAAGCACGTTTACTATGAAGATATCCAAGATCTAGCAGTCAGTTATTAGATGTAAAGCTATTTCAAAGTCTGTCAAATACAGTAGTCTACTTTCATAGATAGTTGTCAAATAAAAACGCGTCAATCAAACACGCGTCATAATGTATTTCGTCACTGAGATAAACTGTCATCTCTGAAAGAGTGCATGTAGTTTTAACTCTCTCTCTCTCTCTCTCTCTCTCTCTCTCTCTCTCTCTCTATCTCTCTCTGTGTGTGTGTGTGTGTGTGTGTGTGTGTGTGTGTGTGTGTGTGTGTGTGTGTGTGTTCGTAACGGCTATTCTGGTAAAATAAAAACATCGGACATCATCCGTGACCCATAATGAACATACCTTAAAATTTTCAGAAAGATAGGCCCAGAAGTTTTGTCTGGAGCGTGTGGAACACATTTCAACCACGGACAGACACACAGAAAACACACAGACAGACAGACACACAGACAGCATTTCTTCGTTCCCACTGTAAAGTGCTCTCTGTTCTGTGAGAAATGGGAGCATAAAAACGATGGCAAAATGTTGTCAACCATAAAACAAAAATATAGGCAGAGGGAGAATGGAAGGTCTGTGGACAGATCTTACGTGTCCACCTCAAATAAATCAGAGGCTGCCCCGGAGTCCATGCTCTTGTATCAAGAAAGAACAGGCATGATCTTGACATCAACGAACATTGTCTGTTCAAAAGCGAGCTATGGATGACTTAATAAACGTCAGAGGTAGGATGGGATAATTCTGTTTATGAATCCATGCAGCATTCCACT
>JADBJO010001663.1:15000-20000 GCA_016801955.1 Conus betulinus
ACAAGTATAGATGCAAGACCTGGCATGCATAAAATACGGAGGGTTTGTTTGTGATGTGGGGGTCATGCAAATGTTATATCTGCTCTCAGGAGAGAGTCAATTCTCCACCAAGGTCAAATGGATGTGCCCTTTGAACCCCTTGACCACATGCATACCGAAACATTATCAAACCGTTCTTGTGACACAGACACTTTTCTGTAGAATTTCGTCAAAAAAGGCTCAGTGGTTGTTGTGTAATCAGGCTGACAGACAGAGAAATAAACATGGGCAGATAAACATGTAATCTCCACAGAGGTATAAATAATACCCTCATATACAGCCTGTCTACCAATTATCATTTTAACGGTCTAAGAAAACACAGTTACGTACTCCAGCTCGTTTTCTTTGTTTTCGTACAAGCTCGAAGTCGTGAGACTGTTAACTATCTTTCTTGTCACAGGTACAATAGGATAAGAAGGAGGTAATCTGGGCGGATCTGTAGCTTTGAGGATTAATATGGTCTTAATTTCTTTTCAACCACTTGCCAGGAAGTAAATGCGAGAGGGTATGTATGATTTGAGTGTAACTGTTTCACTGGGTGTAAGGTGGATTCTGTGCTCAGTATCCGCTGTTGCACAGCTGAACAACTAAATCAAGATGTCTTCAAAGTCATTCAAGACAAATTGTTTACACTCTCTGGACATGTGTCAGGATTCATGTCTGATATGGTGTTGATAAAAGCGGAGAGAGAAACATTTGTGTTCGTAGTCCACATCCAGACCAACCCAAGCACACACACACACACACACACACACACACACACACACACACACACACACACATCTCTACAAAACAAAATAAAAAACTTGCAGACATTTTTTTCTAAGTATGTCTAAGTCTGTGAAAGCGTTGTGAGCTGAACTTCAGTCAACAGTTACGTCTTTCATAGGAAAGTCGTCAGTGCAGACTGAAAAAAAAAAAGTATTTTCTAGACTGGCATGTTTTGCCTTGTGTATTTTCCATGCTTCTTGCCTGAGTGTGTGTCATGTGACTAGGCACTCTGTGTTACTGTAGGCGTGGGGTTGTTTACGTTTGACATTGTCCCTTTGGGTGCAAAAGTTACCTACCTTGTTTATTAGCAATCTAGTTCATTTGGATACATTGCTTTAGTTTCCTTTGTACTAGACGACGGCTATTTATTTGTTCTTTTAGTGATTTTTTGGCATTTTGGTTTTTTGTTTGTTTTGTTTGTTTCTTTCTTCTTGTTTGTTTGTTTTGATATATTGCTCTTGTATCCTAAGTTGCAAAAATTCAAGCGAGCAACTTCATACGTGTCACTGAAATTTCTCATCCTTTGCTTCTTTGTCTTCTAGTTTTCCCTCTCATCTTCTTCACTTTTATTCTTTTTTTCTTTCTTTCTTCTCTTTCTCCTTCTCCATTTTCTTCCTTGCTTTCTTTCATTTTCTCTCTCTCTCTCTCTCTCTCTCTCTCTCTCTCTCTCTCTCTCTCTCCTTTATTCTGTCTTTCTTTCTTTTTGCTTCCTATCTTTCTAATTTTCTTTCTTACTTTCTTTTCTCTTGTTCGTCGTTTACGTCTTTCACCCCTGTTCCTTCTTTTCCTTTATCATCGTGATATTGTCGTAGTCCACGTAGACTTTTCCTTTCTGTCTTTCTTCCTGCAGACTTCGGATTTCCTAGGATATGTCCTGAATTACATGCATTTTGAAAGCTTTCAAGTTGTGTTAGGGGCTTTTGTGTTTCATGCTGTATTTCCTTGTTTCTTCTTTCTTGTGATATTGCATGTGATCAGAATGGTCCGTTGGGGATTATCTAATCTGCTGGAAATGGGCGATGTTTATCCGGTGTGAAGCAATGCTGCATGAGTTGTTGTTCTTAGCACTCTCTCCTCGTCCCTGAACACGCGCCACCCGCCCCCTTTCCCCCCCTCTGTGTGTGTGTGTGTGTGTGTGTGTGTGTGTGTGTGTGTGTGTGTGTGTGTGTGTGTGTTCAATATCTAAAGGACACACCAATATTTAATCGATGTTAGTGTGTTTTCATACATATCCACCGACGTTGTTGCTGTTTGTATGACTACATGGGTATACGTGCGAAACTTTGAACTTCTTTATATGGGCAGCGTTCGTGTTTCTTTCATTTCCTCTTGTCTGCATGTGAGTTAGTCAGATGGGTGCCATAAGCAGCATCTGTAAGGAGTTATTTCCCTGCGAAGATTTCACAATGGGAGTAATATGTTTTCTTTCTTTCTTTTTAAATTATTTGTTGTATTTATGGAACTGGCCTTAGAGGAGCAGTATATATCATTTTGTATAGAATTGCTGTTCGTTTTCTGAATTTCTGTTCGTGCCTTCAATGTTGCTTTCATCTTGGTTGAAGTGGTTAACATGATTTGTCTTCAGGTTGGTGTTTTCAACTGTATCATATGTATCAACTGGTGGAGGTAAAACGCTATCTGTTCATGATGATTTTTTTCTCGTCTTACGTTCATGAAAATGTGTCTGCTTTAGATCAAACTTTTCAGCATGCATACGCAGATGAATTGTTGAAACATGAGGTATTCATGCAGGACACGAAAAAGCCCCTCTGAAGGAATAATGATATGATAGTGATAATGATAGTAGCAGTAGTATAGTAATAATAACGACAATAATAATAACAACAAGAACAATAAACAATAATAATAAAAAGAGATAGCATACTTTGATCCTTTCCTGTTCCCCTTCCTTTATACAATTTTTTTTTTAAAATCTTCCATTATTACGCGTTATATTTGGGTTCTTTTCTCTGAATTCTTCCTTCAGTCTTATTTTCGCTCTTTTTCTCCTCATTTATTTCTTCTCTTCTTTCTCCACTTTGCTCACCTGTTCTTATTTATCCTTATACTTCCATTTGTCCTTTTTTTGTTCTTTCATCGATGCTGTGTAGGTCCCCTCCACAAAGATGTACGTGAGTTATGCAATATGGATATGACATTTTTTTTTTAAGCGGTGGTAATGTCTGGCCTGAGGGTATTTCGGCCGGCGAAGATTAAGTGGACAGCACCACTGGAGCGTGAGATGCGGCGACAACAGAGGGGGCTGGGGAGGGGTAAGGTGGGTTGATGGTGGGTGGTCGGGGGGGGGGGGGGGGTGAATTAGGTGAGGGTCGGTTGTGAGACGTGTACATTGAGGTCAGGAGATGGGAGGGATGAAGGCATAAAACAGGGGGGGGTGAAATTGTATAGAACTGAGCGCAGTGGGGCGGAATTGTGGATTAGTTCTGCCTGTTCACAGTTTGGGAGCACGCCATTTAGTAGCTTATGTACATCCAGGATTCCACACTTCCTTCTTCCACACTTCCTGTACTCTCTCTCTCTCTCTCTCTCTCTCTCTCTCTCTCCCCCAATGATTTAACTTTAGCCTAAACAAGCAATCATGAGATGTTTGCTGATGACACAAAAGGGATGCACGTGACTCTGACGTTGATCATGTTTATCTAAATATGCAAAAAAATAGCACTCTCCTTGTGAAATGGACAAAGTTCAAACATACAGAACTTCATCTTCATAAAACGTATTTCATGCTGATCACTACCAGAATCTAATCAAAGATTTGACCAATTATTAGCGTTGTCAACGGGACAACATTATAGAGTTTTCCAATCATAAAGTGTTAAAAGTGAAAATCAATAGACATCTACCCTTGTTGAAACATTCATGAATGAGGTCAAGTCTTGCAGTAAAGATGTCTCAGCGCAGGAACATAGATAATTGTTTTGATTTCCGCGCCAAAATTATCATCTCTTTCACTTCTACATTCCACCAAGCACTGATTATACTTCTACGCTCTGGGACGTAAGTCGCGATGAATTGCTTAAACTGCTGACTAGCATTTATATATAGAGCTGTTAGAGTAACAATTGATCACCCCCAGCCCCCCTCTGGTTCACTCGTATTACAAAGAGGCTGAACTTCCACTCAAGACTAAACTTCTATATACTAAAGGACTCTTCATCCATCTTGACAACACAGAATCCATGTTAATCTGTGCTTGTCAAAACAGACAAAATATGTAACAAACCACACCGAAATTAAACTTTAAATAAGCTGTTATCAAGCAAGTAGGTAAGCGCACATTACTAGGTGCAATCATTAATCATACTTTATTATGGAAGAAACATATTTATTATCTTAGCAAACAAGTTTCTTCTAGTATTTTCCAGTAGTCAGAGATAAAACACTGTTGTATGTCCATACATGTCCATTCAATGTGCTCTCATGTCTCAGCCTTGACCGTTTTTTTTTTTTTTTTTTTTCTTTTATCTTTTTGTTTTCTTATCACCAAACAATTGCATTGAGGCTTTTTCGTGTGCCTGATTCTTTACCATCACAAATTTCATCAAAAAGTAAAGATTCTTCTTCTTCTTCTTCTTCTTCTGTTCTTCTTCCTCCTATTTCTTTTCCTCCCCCTCCTTCCTGTTCTCCCGCTCCTTGTCTCCTCTCCTCCTCCTCCTCCTTCATTCTTCTTCTTCTTCTTTCTTTTTTCTTCTTTTTCTTTCTTTCTTTCTTTCTTCGTCTCCTCCTCCTCTCCCTCCTCTTCTTCTTCTTTTTTCTCGCTGTGTTGCCGATGTGCTTTGGCTCCATATGACCATGCCCTCAATAGCCTCTCAGGCTGGCCAGAGAAAATGAGATGCGTCCAACTGTGAAATTAAGAGGCTCTCTTGTCCTTGGAAGTGCTTTCAGTAATGGCCATTTTTAATCGCCTGTCTCCCTGTGTGTCTGTCCGTCTGCTTGTTTGTGCCCTGATCGATCTCAGTGCACACACCCCTCCCCTCTCTGTCTGTCTGTCAGTCAGTCAGTCTGTCTCTCTCTTCTTCTTCTTCTTCGTCTTCCTCGGGCTAGTGGATGAAAGGAAAAGAAATGAAAAGAGAATGAGAGAGAGAGAGAGAGAGAGAGAGAGAGTCTCCCATCTCTCTCTCTCTCTCTCTAGTTGCTTTCTTTTTCTTCTCCCCAAACTAAGTAAAAAG
>JADBJO010001663.1:22500-25000 GCA_016801955.1 Conus betulinus
GACGCCTGTTTGCATACTGTCATCATATTGACTTCAGTTAGCGTAATGTAGTCTACTGAGACACGCTAGTATGCTATTGTCAATTAGATCTACGCATCATGTCTTGTCTAATGACACGTGTTAGCATGTTCTGGAAATCCATACATCATGCATTATCTGCTGACATCATTCAGCAGAGTATTGTCCACTGACACCTGTCATCATGGTATAGTCTGCTGACAACATCAAGCAGGCCATTGTGTAAAGACACCTTTTAATACAGGCTTGTTATTATGAACTTTGTTTGGTAGATAAAACCACGCCAACAGATGTCACCATGCCAACAGTACACAAACCATGGTGTAGTAGCTGATCGTGGTCAGTACCTTAGTGTGTGTGCGTGCGTGCGTGCGTGCGCGCGTGTGTATGTGTGTGTGTGTGTGTGTGTGTGTGTGTGTGTGTGTGTGTGTGTGTGTGTGTGTGTGTGCGCGCGCGCGCAGAGTAATGGCTACTGACTGACACACATGTTGTCATGGTACTGTCTACAAACATCTGTTATCATGTTTTTATCTGCTGACATCAGTTTTCATCTCATTCTCCACTGACACCTGTTACCAATACATTTTCTAGTGGAGTATTTTAACACGGTTTTGTCTTCGGACAACTGTTACTTTGGTATCGTATACCTACGCTGTCAACATGACATTGCTACAGACATTTGCCACCATAGCATTGCAAATTGACATATGCTGTCACCATGGAGTGTGTTGACACTTGTTGCCATGGATATTGTAATCTGATTCCAGTTGCCGTGCTGAGATTTGCTGACAAGTTTTAGAATTACGTTATCTACTAACAGTCGCATGCATTAAACTGTCTATTTATACTTTTACCTTAGTACTGTATATGAACCTGAAAACAGAGTAGAGTAGATATACATCCATTTTTTTCGGCATAGTCTTCTTAATCTGCTACCATTGTATTGTCTGCTGACATCTCTTGCCATTGTATAGTCAACTGACATCCATTATTATGCTATTGTCAACTGGCATCTGTTAGCACAGAGTTGCTGCAATTTTTTGTATGGTATTATCTAATGGTATCTGTTTCGGTGCTATTTTCTACTAACATGTTACATATCATTAGCTACAGAATATATTTCCATGGAATGCCCCTGGTATCTCTTTCAATACGCCCAAACTGACCGAATGAAGTCCTTCAACAAAAAGACCAGTTTTGAACCAGCGTTATCACAAAGGCCTCTGAGACAATTCGCGTCAAAACAAGGATTCTGGAACATTAAGTAAGAAACAGTGATATTTGGATTTGTCATCATCTCAAACCTGGTTAGAGCTTCAAGTGGGATTCAAAACTGAAATTTACTTATTGACAGAGTGTGGACTGAACGAAACGATGTTTAAGTAGCAGGGGTTTGGGGGGTGTCTCTAATGTCGAACCATTAACTTTTTCAACAACGATAACAGTGAGTCACCTTGACATGAAAATGATAAAAGGACAAGGTGGCCAGATAGCGTCAATCCGCATCCAGGAAATACGAAATAGGGAAGAGGATTGGGGATAGAACGGAAGACAGTCTGTCTTATGTTCTGGCTTACTTGGCATTGCATGATAGAAAGGTCTGTGCTGATTATGGGAGTCAAGAACTGAGTTCGATTTATTCCGGGGAGAGAGAGAGAGAGAGAGAGGGAGAGAGAGAGAGAGAGAGAGAGAGAGAGAGAGAGAGAGAGATTAAAGTGAGTGGGGATGAAAGTGGGATGGTGGGGGTGGCAGTGGAGGGGTGGGGGTGGGGGTGATGATAGAGAGGCAGGTCAAGTCACGTTTTTCAAATGTCACCCCACTCTTTGCCTGGCAGTATATCATGACAGCACGCTACCGTCCACCACGTGATGCGTGAATCTGAGTTACGCTTCCAATCTGTCAAGGTTTTCTTACCCTGTCACCGGGGCGGGCAATGTGGGCCTAGCAATAGCCCCCTATTCTCACCACCACCACTCTCCACCCCTTTCTCCCCTTCAGCTCCCCCCCCCCCCCCCCCCCCCCCCCCTTCCTGCCCTCATACGCATTATCACCACACACACCCAGCCAGACCACTGGCCAGCGGCTCTACATACCTTCCCGGCTAGAGAGCGGCGTGAGGGAAAGGGCGAGGACTGGCCTCAGCAGAAGCACAAAGGGAGCGGTGATCCGCCATCTGGGTATATGAGACAGGAAACGGAGGGCTCTGTCTGTGGTCTGGTTGCCCAGAACCTCAGCGGTGCGCGCGCGCATTGTGTGTGTGTGTGTGTGTGTGTGTGGTGTCAAGAATGTATCAACAGGAGGCGCGCAGGCGTAAAGAAACAGATTCGTGTGTGGTTGCGCAAATGAAGTCAGATTGTGTATGATTTATCACACACACACACACACACACACACACAGGCACTGGCATAAATCATGACACATGTTTTGAAAAAGGGGGGGGTAAACATGAAATAAAGGTCAGTGTACAGACTACGATGTTATC
>JADBJO010001663.1:30000-35000 GCA_016801955.1 Conus betulinus
GGAAGGTAACGAATGTTTCCACTGCAAATATAGTAACCGTTTTGCAATTTTTGGGGTCAGTCAAAATGATCTGGAGAGTCATACATTTGATTTGAAGCGCACGTCAGGATAACGATAGGAAGGCCGACTATTTCCATTTACAGGCGCACCGCCTCATAACCATGTTTTAGTGTATTTTATTTATTTGTTTATTTCATGTTGTTATTGCTTTACTTATTTACTTCTTATGTATATATTCATGTATTTCTTAACTATTTACGTATTCAATCATTCCTTTATTATCGTCATCGAACTCATATGCTGGCCAGTGGGAAAACATGTTCTGGACGTGCTCTCCAGCAACGTCTATCTCATCAAAACGAAGGTGTCACTTTGCTGAACGCGAGCGCTTCGCAGATTATCTCCCTTGCAGAATGATGAACATTGTCTATGAAGGCAGCATAAGTAGAAGGATGGTTCCACCTTCCAGCATGCTGTGCTCCTGTCATGATGAACTCTTACCAGTTCATTGTCCAAGCAGCCACAAGGCTATTGTAAATCAAGCTTATGTAAGCCTTCTTTTATTGTGCTTACAAAATGAGGCTGGAGATTGTGCTTAAAAATGGCTTTTAACAGGTTGAGACAAGGCAAATAAAATCGATATTAGTCTAAACCTGAAGGCTGGCTCAAAAGCCTGAGGGTAAATAACATATATCAAGTAAAAGTTTATTGATATACGCGAGATGATCAGATATAACAGATCCCGTCAATTTCAGGATTCTGCCATCAGTTTCACGGTAGTCCAAAGCACAATTATAATTTATCATCATTGTCGTAATTGGCACACTCCATACAGTCTTCATGAACGCTCCAATACTAGAACTGTTTTTTTTTTTTTTTTTAATCGTGTGTTTCTACATTCACAAAATTCTTTAGAAAGTGATTTTCTTTTCTGTACGTTGGTTTGTGATCTGCTGCAATCATTGTTAGTGCGTTTGTCTGTCCCATGCAACGAGCACACACAACCCGTCTGCAAGGTGCATACCCTCTGTGTCTTTTCTTCTGACTTTTTTTTTCTCTTCCCAATTTCCAGCCATCAATTTGTCCAGCATAACAGTCTACTTATATGCCTATCAATCTATCTTAGCCGTCTATCCCACCCATTCTCTGACTCACTGTTAAATGATCTCTCTCTCTCTCTCTCTCTCTCTCTCTCTCTCTCTCTCTCTCTCTCTCTCTCTCTCTCTCTCTCTTGCCGGCTGTCTGCCTGCTTGACTGTCCAGGTTCTCACTATCTCTCTATCCATGTACCGATATACGTATCTATGTTTCTGTCTATCTGACTATTGGTCTATTTGTATGTCTCTCTCTCTCTCTCTCTCTCTCTCTCTCTCTCTCTCTCTCTCTCTCCGTCGATCTGCCTGTCTGTCTGCCTGCCTGCCTGCCTGCCTGCCTGCCTGTCTGTGTGCCTGTCTGCCTGTCTGTCTGTCTGTCTGCCCCCCCCTCTCTCTCTCTCTCTCTCTCTCTGTTTGTTAGTCAAGATTTCTATGTGTGTCCCACTCACACATGAGGTCTTTGGTTACTCTTTCTTTTATCTGTCTAATCATCCACTTATCTGTTTACTGTATTATTCCTTCATTCGTTGTCTCAAACACAGATGCTCTTCACAGTGAAAGGGAAACAATTATGGCAGGAACGGGATTGGCTACACACACACACAGTGCCCTCCACCGCACCCGTTGTGTCTCTCCCGTGTAATACAATAAAGAGCGGTTGTCGACAGCATCACAGATTGATCTGGCGGCTGGAACAATCTGCTTAATGTTGTGGGCTTTTTCGACCGGGGGGAAAGGGTTCAAATCCCTCCCAGCTGGATGATAAAACTAAACTAACTTCTTGTTATGAAGGATCTGGCCATGTCAAACAAGTGCTGAGCACTCTAAGGGGAAAAAACAGTGCCGCCAGAGTCCAGGGCCTTTCTTAACACACGCTACTCCATGGGTGGATAGTAATCTCTCTCTCTCTCTCTCTCTCTCTCTCTCTCTCTCTCTCTCTCTCTCTCGTCTCTTCTCTTCTCGTTGTTCTTTACCTTCATTGCTTCAAGCATACATTGAAAATGATGGCTCTTTCTTTCTGTCTGTCTCTGTCCCTGTCTCTCTGTCTCTGTCTCTCTTTCTCTTTCTGTGTGTGCGTCCGCCGCGCGCGCGCACGCGCGCGTGTGTGTGTGTGTGTGTGTGTGTGTGTGTGTGTCCGTGCGTGCGTGCGTGCGTGCTTGCGTGCGTGCGTGCGTGCGTGCGTGTGTGTGTGTGTGTGTGTGTGTGTGTGTGTGTGTGTGTGTGTGTGTGTGTGTGTGCGCGCGCGCGCGCGCGCGAGTGTGTGTGTGTGTGTAAATGCAAAACGTTACAAACGTTTTGCTTCAGGCGTAACTGCCATTGATAAGGATTCTGACCCGTTATCCAATGCGCCGTAGTGAAATCAAATCCTTTAATAATGACACTGTTTTTTACAATGAGATTGTGTGGAAGTGAAATTCAAGAGATGAGAAGTTTCGTTTGTAAAAATACTTGAAAGAAAACTTACTATGCCACTGAAGGAACGAACATGTTACAAGACAAATGCGACGTGATTCGACCGCTTTGGGCTTCTTCAGGCCAGAGAAACATCTGTCAAGACAAAGAAAATGAACAACGGATAGATTGTCACTTACTTATTCAAACTGGGCGAAAACTGGGTGTGGAATATCATTTTGTGAAGGAAGCTCTTGAAAATAATTGATAGATTTTTTATACATTCTCACGACACTAACTGAAAACTAAGCTACTAAGCCGTTGGTGACCAAGTGGAATACTATTTTTTTTCTCGCCGTTTCACTTTATTTGGAAAAGACCAGTTTTCCTTAACACCTGATCTCAGATTGTCCCGTACAGCAAGACCACACATGACATGTCTTAATACTAATAACTCCAAAAGGCATGTGTCGCAAACAATGCAACAATCACTGCACGAATTGAAATGGCTATTTCACCATGAAGGTCTTAGTATCTTTGAAATGGTGCTGTATGGTGGCTTGAATAGATGCATCGGAAATTATTGACTGCGTTATTTCACAGCAGTTCATCGTCTGTAATCATCGTGATGAAAAGATATGAATTAAATATATTGCACTGGAGCAGCCCGTCGATGTCTGCAATTATGATACAAAATCTTAACGCAACATCTATGTAAATTCACCACATGATGCCACAGCAGACTTCAAAATCTTTATGACCATCGCACCACCTCACCTTTATATGTATACGTGGTGTTATGTCTGCAAGAGCATGTGGCTGATGATGGCCTTTTAGTTCAATTTGTTATCACTGAAAATCATTCTGGGTGTAGCATGCAGAGTGATCTCCCATGACATTGCCAGCTCCATTTAGTTTTAAAGTTTTCCCCCCTAATATTATTATTATCGATAGAACTCAGTCAAACACAGAGGGCATTTCAGGGCTGCCAAGATCATGTGAAAAAAAAAAAAGAAAAGGTCAAGTACAGGAAGAGAAGCTGTTATCTTGAACGATAAATCATGAAAAAAGAACTAAAGGACAAAAATGATCAAAGATGAGGTAGTTATACAACTGAATGTCCTCATGTCGGATAAGACGTGGTGGTGATGAGAAGGCCCGCTATTTCACTTAATTCATCACGATGTGAACTATTCTGTTTTAATCATCAGAGCGAAGAATACTCCACTTAACACATTGTAATATTAGTTATTTTGCTTAGTACCTTCATTGTTATGCCAACTAATTTGCTTTATTTACAACAATGATAGCTATACCTATTAATTCATCACAATCTCGGCTATTCTGCTTCATTCATCATACCTAAAGCTAATTATCTTAAATTCCCACAACATCACTATTCTTCCCAATTCATTACAATGCTATTATTATTTTTATTTAATAATCAAGATGCCAGCTTTCCACTTAATTAAAGGCAACATCAGCTGTCCTCATCAAGTTATCACGATGCCAGTTTTTCCACCTACTGATAAAAACGTCAGCTATTGACGTCAATGTTGTTGTTACTGTTATCTCTGCTATTGCTGTAGTCCATCATGCACATTCATGTTGATGATTACATGGGATTTTTCCCATTTATTTTTCGCCTGAACAACTGTCATCAAATTATCTAGCACTAAATACACAGAAATAAGGTGTAAGCCTGGCGGAGAAGAATCTTGGCATCAAAACAAACAGTAGGAGTTGAGACTTGCCCTTCATATTATACAGGGAGGGGGTAAAACGGGTGTATGTTGCTATTGATCCTGAGGAAGCCCTTTTCATCATAGCATGGATTTTCATTAATATCCTGAAGTAAAAAAAAAATTCAACTTGTTTTCAAACTACGCATGTGTGTGTGCGCGCACACACACACTCTCTCTCTCTGTGATGATGAGTGTGTATAATATCCCGTTTTCTCCCTGAAAATGTAATCGGAGAAGTGAGTGAGGAAGTGTGTCCGAAGAGAGTGTGATGATAGTGGCGGGAGGAAAGAATGTCTGTGTCTCATATCCCCTTGTTAAAAGCATCGCATGAGAGAAGGGCTGGTGATATAGCGATCACGGTGAAAGAGTGGGGTGATGTGGTGAGAGTGATGTTCGTCTGACAGGGGCTGGGCCCGCCGCAATTGACGCCATAGAATCATCTCCCATTATCTGCTTTCCCATTCTCGTTCTCAGCTGCATAAAATTGATTCAGCAGCTGTGATTTTCCCAGGTGCTGGGGGGGGAGAGAGAGAGAGAGAGCTGTCTGTGTAGGGGAGAGAAAGAAGCGAGGAGGGAAGGAAGAGAAAACTCAAATGACAATCTTTCATAACATGAAATATTCCACTAACCAAAACGATGAAAAAAAATGAAACGAGCACACCTTACATTGTCAGACTTGGCAAGCTGAAATATCAAGTATATTATTCTGACAGAATCAAATACAACATGACAACATTCTCTCTCTCTGCTCTCTCTCTCTCTCTCTCTCT
>JADBJO010001663.1:40000-45000 GCA_016801955.1 Conus betulinus
CTTATGGACCGTAAGGTCCCAATTAGAAAAGACCTGTAAAGGGGCAGAAACGGACGGACCAGATGGACAGAAGAGATCGGACGATTGAAGAAGGAAAAGGGGGAGAGTTGAAGGGGGAGGGGAGAAGGCCTTTGACTCGGTAAATCGGAATGCTCTGTGGAATGTACTCCGTAAAAGTGGTGTTGATAGTAAATTATACATGGCTATTAGAGGGGTCTACAACTCAGTGCTTGCATGTGTGCGTGTGAAGAGTGAGTGTTCAGATTATTTTGGTTTCCAAATGGAGTAAAACAAGGATGCTTGTTAAGTCCACAGTTGTTTTCTTTTTTCATAAACGAACTGGCGGTGGAATTGTCCCGCAAAGGAAGACATGGTATCCAGATGATAACTGGAGCAGTTGAATTAGTTTTACTACTGTATGCTGATGATGTTGTTCTTCTGTCCGGAACAGTTGTAGGTTTGCAAAACCAACTAAATGTATTGAAAGAAGAAGCAGACCGCTTAGGTTTATCAGTTAACTTGGATAAGACGAATATAGTGGTCTTTAGAATGGATGGTCACCTATCAGTGTATGAAAAATGGTCTTATGGAAATGCAGATGTTCAAGTAGTTAATTCATATAAATATCTTGGAATGATATTTTCAACAAAATTAACTTTCCGTTACGCATGGGAAGAATCTCTGATGAAAGGGAAAAAAAAGGTACTATTGAAATTCTGAAATCCCCGAGAAAACTGAATTGTACAGACTGTGGTATATTTTGGAAAATGTTTGATACACAGATAAAACCTCTTCTTACTTGTGCAGCTGAAATTTGGGGCTTACATGAAATTTGCAGATGGAAAAAGTACATACGAATGCTATGAAGCGTTTCCTTCAAGTACCTATTCATTCATCCAACACCGTTTTATATGGAGAAATGGGCAGATACCCTTTGTATATAAGTACATTTGTGAAATGTATTAAGTACTGGTTGAAGATCTTGAAGCTACCCCAGTCCCGTTTTGAGCAGGCAAGCCTATGATATGATGCTTTTAGAAATGGAAAAAGGTAAAGAAAACTGGGCTTATAAAGTAAAGAAAGTCCTTTCAGAACAGGGTTTTGGAATAGTGTGGATGACCCAGGAAGTAGGAAATGAGCAACAGTTCATTGCGGAATTTAAAGACAGGCTTATTTGTTCTTTTAAACAGAATGGCACTCAGATATGGAAAGTAAAGAAAAATATCGCTGGTTTTTCTCATTTAAGAATGTGTTCCATTCTGAAAAGTTTCTCAATGTCATAACAGATAGATGGCACAGAATAAATTACGCAAGATTTAGGTTGAGAACTTCAGGTTTTAATGCGAACAAAAGATGGTTTGAATGTGAAACATCCACGGAATCTCCTTGTCCTGCATATAGACATATTATTGATGACGAAGAACACTTTCTGTCCACTGTACTGCTTATAATGAAGTGCGGACAAATTGTTCATTTTTCCAGTTAGATATAGCGAAAAGACAAAATTTCGCTGCCGTTTTATCATCAGATGATGAACTTGTAATTAAATCAGTTGCGAAATTCATCGCGGAAGCATTGAAAATTAGACAGACGAAGGATAGTGAAGTTTAAGATACTACATTATAAGAGATATCTGAATGAATATTATCATTCATCGCATGTGGAAGAGATCAGTAAAATACAATGACATCATTTAATTGAGTGGATGGTCGAGTCAGTCTTTTTTTTTCATGTGAAGAGATCGGTAAAATACAATGTCATCATTTGATTGAGTGGATGGTCGAGTCAGACTTAACTTTTTTTTGTTGTTGTTGTTGTTGTTGTTTTTTTAAACTTTACTGCATTACTCCTGTGCGTGAGGTGAGGACATAACGAAATGTTACGAATTTTTTTGTTTTTGTTAACTTTCGATTTGAGACACACCCCACACTAGGAATGAAAGTGTACTATTTGTTTGCAGGAGAGGAAGAGGGAAATGTTTTTGTTCTGTTACCTCTCCCCCCTTGTCAAAAGACCTCACTGGCAATGACAATGAAATATCAAAGTGTTAAAGTCTCTCTCTCTCTCTCTCTCTCTCTCTCTCTCTCTCTCTCTCTCTCATCGAGGTTTCCCAGTGATTTCTTCACGCATCCGAAGCATATCCAATAACGAAAGTGCAGGCCAGGTAATCAAATTGGCCGGGCTGACAACACAGTACTTGTTCACTGGTCCATGCACAAAAACCAAGGAATTCGGGGGCCATTGCCTCTGGCGATACATGGAACAAACGAATGACATGAAGAGAGGAAAAGCAATGCTTCAATGCAGACGAGTCTGTCAGAATGCCATGGTCTGCTGAAACTATTTTCAGTGGGCTGTTAATGAGCTGATTTACATATTGTTCAGATCCTGTCGATTAGTGATTGTGTGTGTGTGTGTGTGTGTGTGTGTGTGTGTGTGTGTGTGTGTGTGTGTGTGTGTGTGTTTGCTGAATATGGAGGAGGCCGCCGAGTAGAGATTGTGTATGTGCACAATCATCTTCTTTTAATATTGACACACGTGGTGATGCTCCAGCTCCTTCTTCTGCTGCTGCTGCTGCTGCTGCTGCTGCTGCTTCTCTGCTGCTGCTGCTGCTGCTGCTGCTGCTGCTGCTGCTGCTGCTGCTGCTGCTGCTGCTTGCTGCTGCTGCTGCTGATGATGATGACGACGACGACGACGGCGACTTCGACGACGCTGATGTAAGCGAAAAGCAGGAGTGAAGTAAGCCTTGCCTTGATACAATGAGCAGCTCCTGCAGCGGTGAGTCATTTATACAGACGAGCCGGACTCTCCCTCAGGACAGGCGCCACTGGGGAGGGGAAGGGCAGGGTCAATACCAGGCACGTGCACAGCACGTGGACCTCGAGGGCCTAGGTCACATCGCAGGCAGCCCCTCCTTCTCTCCCATATCCGAGTTTGTCGTGGAGTTGTCTGCGATGTTTGGTTAGAGTCTTACGAGTTGTCTGCGATGTTCAGCTGGTTAGAGTTCTTACGATGTTACCGACATTGACGTCAACCCAAGATGACGTGGCTCTATCGGTTTAGTCATACAACCACAAACAAGATGCAAAGCAAAATAAGCGTACTCCCAGTTTATCTTGAATACGTGTGAGAAATTCCATAAAGAGGGAAAACCGTTTTGGGCCGTTATAGCCGTTAGTAACGGCTATTCTGGTAAACATCGGCCATCATTTGTGACCCATAAATGAACATTCCTACAAATTTTCAGAAAGATCGGCCAAGTACTTTCTGAGATTTTTCATAAAGAAGAAAACCGTTATGGGCCGTTATAGCCATTAGTAACGGATATAACGGTAAAATAAAAAACATTGGGCGTCATCTGTGACCCATAATAAACGTACCTACCAATTTTCAGAAAGATAGCCCAAGTACTTTCTGAGATATTCCATAAAAGAGAAAACCATTATGGGCCGTTGTAGCTGTTAGTAACGGATATAACGGTAAAATAAAACATCAGGCATTATCCGTGACCCATATAGAAATATACCTACAAATTTTCAGAAAGATCGACCCAGTAGTTTTGTCTGGAGCGAGTGGAACACATTTTGACCACGGACGGACACACACACACACACACACACACACACACACACACACACACACACACACACACACACACACAGAGCATTGCTCATTCCCATTGTAAAGTATTCCCTGTTCTATAAGAACTGGGAGTACAAAAATTGGATGGTCTTTGTGATAAAATGAAAAACAGCATGAAAATCAAATTTTCCTCAACAAATCATCAGTTTCTTTCTTTTTTTTTTCTTTTATACAGACTGGATATTAGTACTGTGCTCTGAATAGTAGTACCGTGATTGCATGCATGTGTGTGTGTGTGTGTGTGTGTGTGCGTGTGTGTGTGCGCGCGCGCGCGCGTGTGTGTGTGTGCGTGCGTGCGTGCGTGTGTGTGTGTGTGTGTGTGTGTGTGTGCTCGCGCGCACGCACGATGTGTTTGTGTGTGCACACGCGCGCGCATGCGCGCGCATGCTTACAAGTACGCATGTGTATGTGCTTGCGTGCGTGTGTCGTTGTCGTCGTCGTCGTCGTCGTCGTCGTCGTCGTCGTCGTCGTCATAGTAATAGTAGTAGTAATAGTAGTATTTAGTAGTGGCGGTGGTGGTGATAGTTGTAATGGTAAATGTGGTGGTGATGGTGGTGGTAATAGTAGTAGTAGTTGTTGATGTTGCTGTTGTAGAAAAATGAGAAGGAATATTAGATGATGCAGTAGCAAAAGTGGAAGCAGAGGAGCATAAGCAGCAGCAGCAGCAGCAGCCGTAGTAGTAGTTGCAGCAGCAGCAGCAACAACAACAATAGTATTTATAATCTCAGTCGTAGTGGTGGTCGTAGTCGTAGTCAACGTCGTCATCATCGTCATCATCATCGTCGTCGTCGTCGTCGTCGTCGTAGTAGTAGTAGTAGTAGTAGTAGTAGTAGTAGTAGTAGGAGGAGGAGGAGGAGGAGGAGGAGGAGGAGGAGGAGGAGTAATATCCTCTTGTAACTGTGGCACATGATTGCTGCCTGCTGCAGGTATTCGGGTCACGTCTTTAAGAGTTAATTCAGTTGTGGTGGTTCGTGGTGGTGGTATAATTATGATTGTATCATCATCATCATCATCATCATCATCATCTTCTTCTTCTTCTTCTTCTTCTTTCATCATCATCATCATTGTCATTATTACCATTATTGTTATTCTCATTATTATTATTATTATTATTATTATTATTATTACCATCATCATCATCATTATCATCTTCATCATGGTTGGTGTTATCATTATGCCTATTGGTAGTGGTAGTAGTACTAGTACCGTTGATAGAGGGCGCACACGAGGACGGCAGAGAAAGAGCTGGACCGAAAACAAAAGGACTGGACCAAAATGACCATGCTGGATCTGCTCATGACAGCTGCTAACAGAGAATCCTGGAGAGAAACGGCCGCTGCCTCATCACGTCCCCCCAT
>JADBJO010001663.1:52500-62500 GCA_016801955.1 Conus betulinus
TGTTAAAAATGAAGTAAATGAGAAAATTGTAAACCACCCTTCTCTAGCTGCATGAGGAAACTATGATTGTATCTGTGCTCTTGGCGTCAAATAGAGACACACCACAGTCCATATAATTCTGTGGTGTTCCGACCGCCAAGGGTTCGAAAAAGAATCCAAGCACCCCCAAAGCAGCCAGCGAAAGGTAGTAGAATTAAACAAAACGAAAGTGTGGAGAGGAAAAAAGTTGTTGAAAACTAAAAACATTACGCAAACAGTATAAAACATAAGAGACAATCTTTGAACATTTGCTTGAGGATCCATTTAAGGATGCAAGGGAGATAAAAAGATATGGAACAGTCTGAGTGGTCAGCTCTGCTGTTCAATAACCCAAGCATTGTCAGCAGCTAAGAATTGTGCAGAACAACCTTTTTCCTTGGATCTCGTAAGAGATGCAATCACCCATTGATTGACCAAACAATGTAATGCTGAACAATTAAGTAGTGGGGGAAAATAAGTGCAGGTTAACAATTCTTCCATCATTATAGTAATGACGAAGGTCTGTCAACAATCTGTAATTTATGATTTTTTTTTTGACTGGGCAGAGGGTAACCCTTCACATTGTCAGCGTGCTACATGCTTTAAACCTGTTCTTCAATTCCCCAATCATGAGTCCTTTGTGGTGTACTGCACCGTTTTAAACTGAGCTCATCTTAACCCTTTAGCGCCCCCACCTCTGACCTATTGAGAAAAGTGCTATATCTCTGGCTCTGTGTCTGTGTGTATAGAGAGAGAGAGAGAGAGAGAGAGAGAGAGAGAGAGAGAGAGAGAGAGAGAGATATCTAATCTATCACTCACAAAAGAGACAGAGATCAAGCTCCGCAGCAATTTATCAGTCGAAAACTATCATAGCAAGCAAGAGAGGCCAAAATACATGGCAGTAAAGATTTTTCTTTTTACAGTGTAATCATCTCGAGGTGACGGCCCTCGATCCCCAAAAGACGTACCGCCCATCAGGTCTGTCTTGATAAGGAAGATTAATGTATTTCTCCCCAACAAACTTCAAAATCATGCATGGTTTCTCTTTGTAAATCAATATCAAACGAAATCCTGTTTGGGTCTGACGTTAGTGTAAACATTAAATGGAATGTTGTCCAGATCACAAGTGATTGTTTATATATGTAATGACAAAGTGATCGGTTAATGTATGCAATGGCCGCCGCTGAAGTTGCATGCATGCACTTATGTTCTGCCAAAGTCCTGATGATAAGTCATACCAGCACAGCGTTATAGTGTTTCATTTTATCACTTGTCCCTGCCTAAGGAAATCTCAAATGCTGCATACTCGTCATGATTATAGAGTGGATGGTGCGGCGCCAGGTTCCATTTTTTCACTTCGTGAGTAGTAGATGGAAAAAGCATGAGAGTGAATAGACGGAGAAGACTATGAATTCCATCGTGCTTGAAATTGGATCGATGAATTTCTAGTGGCAGTTTTCACCAGCGACATGAGCCTGTTCTTGGCTCTTATACAACGTGCACCTGCCAACTGGACTGTCAGACAAACTGATAAATCTACGTAGCCCAAACAAACAAAGAAAAGACTCTATCCTGTAAATGCGATGGAAATTGGAGTAACATAACCGATTGGCTGTTTCACTGCCGTCCAGCATGGGACTTTCGTGTCCTCTAAAAAGGTAGTTCCTGATTAAACCCAGCGACAATTCGATAACAACTAGCTACGGCTATTCAAGTACTTTTTTCATCATCAGGATGACTAACTGACACATTAAAATGGCATCATATAAGGGGCCAGGCAACATTTTGAAGAACATAAGTACTTAAGTGGCATCGTGTGTAATGGCGACAGACATTCTCTGGTAGATTTGAACTCGTGTTCGAGAGAGGTTATAGATAAAAGAGATCGTAAATATGAAACTTGAGAGAGAGAGAGAGAGAGAGAGAGAGAGAGAGAGAGAGAGAGAGAGAGTTCTGGTTCACCATCTTAGGTTTCAACTGGAACAGTGAGATCACGTGGTGCTGGGCTCAACACCAGGCTGATATCCCTCTGGTCACACGCCTCAGTTAGATGTTGCTCTCAATCATTTTGCAATCCATGTAAACGTTTTGAGGCGTGGCATAAATTTGAACCCATATTTGAAATTAGCTGATAATTAATGCCCCCCCCCCCCACCCCCACCCCCAAGGAAAAAAAAAGAAAAGAAAAACCCTTACCAATCATTTTCCTTTTTTTTTTTTTTTTTTTTGTTTCTTTTTCTGGGGGGGGGGGGGGGTGGGGGTGGAGGTGTCCACCGACGGCATGATTCATAATCTTCAAATACATGACCTTCCCCTTGCCTGACGTCACATTTAACGCCTTCTCACTCACCCGTGACCCTGCCTTTGCGCCTGGTGGTCCATCCCATTCTTTACGCAAGGTCATGACAATGGAACTGGATCTTCCATGAGGGTGGTCACATTCATACTTTTCACCAGCTTTTTTTTCTTACCTGTTTCGTTGTCAGCTAAAACTGTGACCGTTGGTGAGAACCGTGCACATCTGACTGTTGTTAATCCCATCGTTAACGTAGCCATCCTTCGTCCGTGGGGATGATGTCTAAAAATACGACAACTGTGTGCATACGTTTTTGTTTTTGAGCCATTCATTACAGTACCACACGGTGGCTTATCCAAAGGTGAGATGGGACTGAACGCATGCGAGGAATTTGTATCACACCACTGCTCTGCTGACGCAATATTAATTTCGAAAAAAGACTCTCCTGCAGTCTGGCTGTCTCAAATAGGAGTATAATCCTGGACCAAGGAACTAATTTCTTACTCTTCTCCCCCCCCCCCCCCCCCCCCAAGCAGGCCACCCTGACCCCTCGTCGTCGCTGTCCATCCACTAGATTCAGCATGGTAGGCACCAAGTTTCTCACACCTCAATGTCGTTGAAAGACGTAAACGTAACACACACACACACACACACACACACACACACACACACACAAGCGCGCGCGCGCGCGCGTGCGCTGACATTAACGAATCTGCTGATGTGAAGAAATCTGCAGCATTTGTTGACTAGCCCGGATGTGAAAAGTTCTGTAGATGTACACTTGGGGAAGGTTATAATGGAGAGAGCTGTTTCAGGGAGACGGGCGTTGTGGTGGACCATGAGTGGTGGACTGAATTTATTTCTGTGTATATATATATATATATATATATTATATATATATATATATATATATATAATGTGATATATATATATATATATATATATATATATGTGTGTGTGTGTGTGTGTGTGTGTGTGTGTGTGTGTGTGTGTGTGTGTGTGTGTGTGTGTGTGTGTGTTTGTGTTGATGGAGAGAGAGAGAGAGAGAGAGAGAGAGAGAGAGAGAGAGAGAGAGAGAGTCCTTTATCTATTTATCGTCTTTTGCTTTGATGTACTACAGTTTGCATAGCTATGTGCACGCGTCCCTGATAATCCGTCATTCTGAATATCAGAAAAGACTATCACTCATCCTGAATATTAGAATGTTAATTACAACTAGCTCTGATATGTGGACAATTTAGTGACTATCTATCATTCTGATTACTAAGTTCAAATTAGGTTTGATATGTGAACAGTTCACTGACTGTCTGTCGGTCTGATTGCTAAAATATTAGTCATAAGGATACAGTTTTGTGTATAAATCAGTGTCTGTCCCAACACTCTAAAATTGAGAACATGGTTTACAATTAACCTGATTGTGTGATACCTCTAAGCCACGCTTAATTAATGTCTTCTCGAGAACGTAGTTTGATAAGCTGAAGACCGTTACGTTCTAAGTGCTGCCGTACTGTCTCACACGATCAGCTATCACATTGTAGCTGACTTGTTCTGTTTGTTTCGTACGATCGATCAGCTAGCACTGCAGCTGGGAATCTCCACAGTGTTGGTCGCTGAAATGAGTCATGAGAAGCTCCATCCCACCACCCCTTCTCCTTCTGATGTTTCTTCAGCCATTTCAAACTTCGTTTGTCACCGGAAAAAAAGATCGATGGTTTTCTAGCACGTGGCTGTACTCTCTTGATGTACAGGTAAGCGTTCAGGGCCAGCTCTGTGATATTTGAAATAGAACTGAAAGATCTGTCCACGTCCTTTCCAGTCTCTTTCTGGCTATCTTTTCTTTTCGTGTTATTGTATTGACATCAACGTTTTGCCGTCATTTGTCCTTTCGTGGTATGAAGCTGTTTTTTTTTTATAGTCCTTTTCCACGGTAGTCGGTTACATCTCTTGTCAATACAAATTGTCATTACGATTCTGGCATTAATCCCATGTCTGTCTTGAATGCATACAGTGTGATGGTTCCTCAGGACTGAACATTATCTCTATATAGCAGCTGTTTCTAGCTTTCCTCTTCAGACAAGGTAAGAATTGTGCAATAATGCTTTGATGTGCGAGGATAGTAAAGACGATCTCACAAACGAAAATGGCGTGTCCCCAGATCCGCACTATGTTTTCCATCATCACGACATCTGCTCTATTGTCCTTATCCGATTAAACCCTTAGGGTCATCATATCAAAGCGACTGAGCAAAAATAGATGGCTGCAAATGCAAAGTAAAAAGATAGACAAAAAACAGAGAGCCAGGCATAATTAAGAGACTCTAGACGATGGTTCTAGAAGAAAACTGCCGTTTTTCTTTTAATCATGATCTGAAAGCGGTGGATGAACGGAACTCGGAAAGTCATATCAGGCTTTTTGTTAAATGTGCTTCTGGTCCGCTTTTTTCTGTCTTTTTTTTTTAACTTCAAGTTTGAAATTGAGATACAAGCTCTCTACTCACAGTCATAAAGGTGCCCCTTGTCTTTACAACAACGTTGTCACCTGGTGTTCTTAAGGACAGCGATGAATGACGGACTGTGAGACCGGAATGGAATAAGAGCTTTTGGCTGGAACTGAAGAGGATGAACAAAATACATGACCTGTCATCACAAACTGGTCGATTACATTGTAGGAAATGTGCATGAGCTATACAATGTGTGTGACAGCTCGATTACATTGTAGGAAATGTGCATGAGCTGTATAATGTGTGTGACAGCTCGATTACATTGTAGGAAATGTGCATGAGAAATGTGTGTAAGCTCTTTCATGTGGCATGCAGGATGTTGTGTTATTATTGTCCTTAACAATATTCAGAGAAAGGTAAGTGTGAGTCCATGAGGAGAGAGAGAGAGAGAGGGAGAGAGAGAGAGAGAGAGAGAGAGAGAGAGAGAGAGGAGAGATGAGATGATGATGATGATGATGATGATGATGATGATGATGAGCATCATCATTTTTATTTCCAAGGGTAACAGATATACAAAACATGCACTTTTTTAAGCGGCCCTTGCCCCGCTTAGGGACTAAGCATGACTAGCGATTAGAATTTTAAAAAAAAAAAACAAAAAAAAACATACAAATCTTTAAAATATACATTAAATGTGGATACGTTGTTTCCTCCACCAACATTGACGCATCGGTGAATTAACAAAAAATAAAACCAAAGAAAACAACAAACAAGAACTGATTACGAAGCAGAAAACCTCGGCACACATACAGACACAGGGAAAGCTATCCAATCCTCCTATTAGTTATTAAAGGAGAGAGAGAGAGAGAGAGAGAGAGAGAGAGAGAGAGAGAGAGAGAGAGAGAGAGAGAGAGAGAGAGAGCTATGCATACGTTTGCGCGTATAAGTGGACGTGTTTACTTTCTTCCTTTTAACTTAACGTTATGTTTTCTTCTTTTTGTCCATTGTCATCACTATTACGATTGCTTTCAGCATCACAAAGCTTCATCATCATCATCATATTATTATTATTATTCTTCTTTTATTATTATTATTATTATTATTATATTATTATTATTATTATTCACATTATTATTATTATTATTATTATTATCATCATTGCTCTTGTTCTTGTTCTTGTTGCTCTTGTTGCTTTTTTTCTTATTGTAGTTCTTGATGTTATTCTTGTTGTCTTCATTCATTTTGCAAGGAGGAAGTATGTCTTTTTTATGTATGCAGCATGCAGATCCTAAACATGTCCACGACTGGTTGCCATCCCCTTCCTTTGTCCGCCGATTCTACTTCTAAAATGAGCATATCTAATATCTTTGTTCAACCACCGCAGCACACATCACTGTCATCACAACAGTGGCACATGCATGACGCTGGATACAACGGCTGCAGTGAACAACCGCTGGGTTACTGCGGACAGAACGATCAGATAGGGGAGAATGAGGGCAGAGAATCGGAGATGCGGCAGGGAGTAGGTGGGTGAGGGGCAAAAAAAAAAAAAAAAAAATAGTGCGCTGCAAGAGAACCAGTGTTGTTTTAAGTGAAAAGAAAAGTCGCAATGATGATGTGGCGAGTAGTGAATCTGCATATGCCCCTGTGTCGTTGACAAAGTCGCCAAAGTTTTATGAGTATGCACATCTCACGTACAGACACTAGATGTCTTATTGTGATTAAAATATCATCTTTCCACCCTAGCGTCCTTTTGAAACTATGATGTCAAGCCTGTGCCCAGTCTACGATGAAATGGAGAATGTTCAGTAACCAGCATCAAGAAATCATTATACCAGAAAACAAACAAACAAACAAACAAACAGACGAGAAATAAACCTTGATCGATGTATGAGCCTTGATAAAAGGACAAAAATGTGTCATAACGCTACGGTTGTAGAAACTCAAATGTGAGACCTACAGAACTCTAGAAGTACAAATACTGTTTCACGACTTCATGCATCTCTGCTGCAAAACTTTTGTTTGTTTTTGTTTTGAGCATTTTTTTTTTTTTGTTTATAGATATTTGCACGTTTCTCTTCCAAAGCTTTCCCCTAGTTTTCGCAGTGGTAATATGAGGCGATGTGTTTGTAATGGAATGTAATAACCTACATTTTATTTACCTAAGTAGTGATATCCATATACTAATTTTTATCTTAACATAATCCCTATAGCCAAAAGGATAAGAATTACAAAATGATAACAGTTGTGATATAGAGCTACTGAACAACATAGATATCATTTTGTGTGCATACACGAGCGTTCTCTTCTATGACTGCGGGAGAAGACAAGAAGAAGAAATCTGCAACGCTTGGGTGTGAAGAACGTCATCACTGTGTGTGTTTAGCAAACAGAAGCGAGGCGTGAGGAGAACGACGGATGGAAAAGGGTTCCCGACGTCAGGGATGAGTGTGGAATCGGCTTGTGTGGGTGTGTTTGCCATGGGCTTAGCCGGGGAGTTTCCTTTGAAAGTCTTTAGCTCTGAATTGTGAGGAGCGTGCAGAAGAGAGAGAGAGAGAGAGAGAGAGAGAGAGAGAGAGAGAGAGGGGAGAGGAGAGAGAGAGAGAGAGAGAGAGAGAGAGAGAGAGAGAGAGAAGAAGCAGGCAGGCAGGCAGACAGACAGACAGACAGATACAGACAAAAGTAAGGTAAGGTAATGTTGCTTATAACCAGCCGACTGCACAGGGCAATATCAGGGCTGTCACCGCGTTGAAGTCAGCTCGTAAGTCATTCAAAGAAAGTAGAGAGAGAGAGAGAGAGAGAGAGAGAGAGAGAGAGAGAGAGAGAGAGAGAGAGAGAGAGAGAGAGAGAGAGAGAGAGAGCGAGAGAGATTTACTAACGTCAGAGGGCCTTGGCGGCAGAGAGAGAGAGAGAGAGAGAGAGAGAGAGAGAGAGAGAGAGGTGGAAAGGGGGGGGGGGGGGGGGGGGGAGAGCGAGAGTAAGAGTAGTAAAGAACGGTGATTCTAGTAAAAGGAGATCCTTCTGAGTGTATATTGTAAATGTGCATTTCGCCATCGAAGCATGCAAGAGAGGTCACAACATGTCAACAATCGAAACGGGCAGCTCATCTACTTAGCAACCCAGACAAGGGTGGTTACCTGTAAGAGGTTCACTGTGTTTCGGACATGGCATTACGCAAGGCGGAGTAGATCCGTCTGCTTCCGCCTTCTTACATCTCTGAACTAAAGCAGGCATACTTTTTCTCCCCCCCCCCCCCTCTCCCCTTGCAACGAAGGTTCTCTTTTCCTTTTTGAAACGTTTTACATAAAAACAATATAAATACAGTATTCAATGTATTTCACGTGCACCAAGTAGTATAGGCTATGCTATCATTCTTTAGTAATTCCATACACACCATTGTCCAAATCTATTTGATATAGCAGTCATTCATTACAAAGAAAAAGGAAATTCCCATGTAACCGCAGGGGTATTTGATACTGAGTAAAAAAAATCAACAACAACAAAAAAAAAGAAAAGAAAGAAAAAGAAAGAAAAAAAAAAAGAAAAGATAAACAAAATAATAACAACAAAAGTAAGAAAACACAGCTCTTAACATAAAACAATAAGTATTGTCTATGGCTGGAGAAAGGTTGACGGGAAGGGGGAGAAGCGGTTTGATATGGGGTGGGGGAGAGTGGTGGGTGGGGGGTTGGGGGGGGGGGGGGGTAAAGAATGAGGGATAAAGAGAAAAGAAAAGGTCACAAAACCGCTTTTACAAATCCAAACATATTTCATACACGCTTCAGTTGCAGGAGCATTAGAATGCTTTTTGTACAATAATGTGTACAGTTTTGTTAGCTAGTGTGACAGAAAAACACGCTAATAGGAATGAAAATATTTAAAAAAAATATTAGCAGTGTTTACGGCTAATGTTTTGGATGCGATCTAACAGGCATACTTTTTCTGTTGGGTGGTTAAAGTGGAAAATCTCTGTCCCCACGAACGGCTCCTCAGTACGAAGAACAAGACGGTTGTTGTGAGTGAAAACTGGAGATGACCAACGACTGAAACCCACGGCACACCATGTCAGAGAGACCACGTTATCGGACAAGTTGGTTTTAACACTCACCATTTGCTGAGGATTTGTGTGAAATGATGAAATGAAATGGATGCTTTTCCGTTGGGCCATGATCGCAGCTTTCTGCGTATAATTGTAGTCAGTCACATCAAAACCCTTTGCAGAAGCAACAAACGTTATTCCGTGGAATGTACGTTGTTGTAACATGCATAACCCATTGATCTGCTAAGTGCTGGGAGAGAGAGAGAGAGAGAGAGAGAGAGAGAGAGAGAGAGAGAGAGAGAGAGAGAGTGAATGAGAGGGGTGGGGAGAAGTAGTGTTATTTCATGTCAGCATCATATGCATAATATAAAGGGTAAGGGAATACAGATAAGCTCTCTTCTTGCTGCTTGTCGCTGAAAAGTAGCATTTAGTGTCTTTGAATATTCCAGCTACCCAACGATGTATAAGACAACCAGAGGAAAACTCCGCCAGGGTTGGGGGGGGCGAAGAACGTCATCATTGTGTGTATTTGGCAAACAGAAGCGATGAGTGAAGGGGGGGGGGGGGGGGGGGGGGGAGGAGGGGGGGGCCAAGACGCTTGGGGAAGTGTTTGCCGCATGACGGATGAATGTAAAATCGGCTTGTGTGTGTTTGCGAGGGACTTAGCCGTGGAGTTTCTTTTTGAAAGTCATTAGTTTTGAACTGCGGGAAGGATGCAAGAGAAGAAAAAGAGGGGGATGCATGGATAAAAAGGTGGTGAGCACATAGAAGAGCAGCAGGGTGCAGCATGGTTGATAAAGACTGTTGAGAAGGGAAAGTAAACTCTTTGCCAGTGAGAGAGGCCGGAGAGGTCGGGTGAGAAGGAGGAGAAACAAGCAGACATGGGGGGGGGGGGGGGGGGGGCGAGCTGGGCCGTGGAAGGGATCGTAGTGGGGGGGGGGGGGGGGGGGGGGGGGGGGGGGTGAGAGGCGATGGGAGGGGGGTTGTCCTTGATTCTAACCCTACCCTACTGAACTTCATCAAGTTCACAGCGCTTTCATGTCAACCCATGCAATGCATACTGGGAGAGCCGTCAATTGTTTGGACAACAGAATAAATTATGGCCATGTGGCCATGGACTGACTTCTTGTTTAGCCTGGCAGACAGACGTCCCCAGACGAGACGTGTAATGATATGAAACTCTGGACATGATGTCTGAACATGCAGA
>JADBJO010001663.1:67500-70000 GCA_016801955.1 Conus betulinus
GTACTGTCTGCACATAAAGGGCATTTCTTTTCGGCCGTATATTTTTCACATTTAAACGTGTCAGTAGATTCAGTTGTGTATGAAAACACCAAAGCATTCACACAAGGTCCATAATTCGTTGTAATACTATTCAGTCATTTCAACAACCAGTTCACGCTGAATGGTGTGATTCTCTGGCAAAAAAAAGGAACACATGTTATGATCATCATTTTTTTTACTTGGGACCATCAAGGATCTACCAGAGTCATCCAACAGTTTTGTATTCACTTTGATTAAAATACACCCAAGTTGAGCAGACAGGAATGATTTCTTTAATTAAATACACTCATGTAGCGCAGAAAGAAAAAGTATCTTCGTATCTTTCGTATATTCTGAGTTTCCATTGCACGTATTAATGGCCTTCAGCTATCCCTGTTGGCCCTACGGGCTTAGTTTATCTCCTGTTGTGATCACCACTCTTCTCTGATGGTAGCATCAAATGATCATGTTTGAAGCCAAGGGCAAAAGTTTTTCTTCTTCCTCTTTCGACTCTCTTTAGATGTCCAGCCCAGTGTCCTGGATGAAGGCAGTCGTCTGCCGCAGCTCCTCAGGGTGCCGTACAGCTTGGCCTCCAGTGCTGTCGGTGTCGGCCAGTATTTTTTTGGCAAAAGGGCAAAGGTTACATGCAGGCAGCTAGCTGGCCCACTTCGCTGAATAGCAGCCAAGAAGACGCTGGCATACGTGACTACTTGAGAGGGTGGCCCAGCTAGTCAATGATATTTTGGCCTGAAGAGAATTTATCCTGCTTAAACAAAGAAAGCTTGGACAAAGGCCTATAGCAGAAAAACGAAATGACATTCTCTCTCTCTCTCTCTCTCTCTCTCTCTCTCTCTCTCTCTCTCTCTCTCAACAGCTGGTAGAAATTCTAACATCATCAAACGTCCCAGTGATGTGGTGACATTTGCATTAATCTCCACCCGTCACATATATCCAGAGTATACACTGGACAGCACAGCTAATGTTTTGTTGTTTGAGTATTGACCACTCCCATAACCTTTCTTTGATTGTGGTTGACTTATAGCACTGTGTATGACGTATGCCTGTGTGAACTATGTCAAGAGAAGCTCATCCTACACTTCAGGTTGGGCAACCGTTAGTTTGCATGTCTCTATACATCTGAGTTCCCAGAAAGGAAAGACGTGCGAGTGGGCGTGTATGCGTGCGTGTGTGTGTGTGTGTGTGTGTGTGTGTGCACGCGCGCGTGTGTGTTGGAGCATGTGTGTGTGTGTGTGTGTGTGTGTGTGGGGGGGGGGGGGGGGGGGAGGTGGACTGAAACATTTGATAATTGTGCTTTCTTCTTAGATGGTGTGGAAGGGGATAATGATGCTGTGTGTGTGTTTCGGGAGGTGGGGGGGGGGGGGGGGGGGGGTAATGAGTAGCAGGCTATTTGCCCCCTCGTTTTAAGAGACGCCTGCCCCGCGTTGTGAACAGAACACGGCCAGTTATTGGACAAGCAGGCTTAACGAACCGTGAGCCCCGCGGTCTGTTTGCACTGGCTGCAGTGAGAGAGGAGAACATGGATTTGATTGACTGGGGTGTAAAAAAAAGAAAAGGAAAAGAAACCTGCATGTTTGATCAAGCATAGTTTTAAGTGGCTGTATGAACGGTAAAGCTGTGACGCTAATACTTGCAGCAGACAGCAGCTAATGAACGCCTCAAGCTGTGATGCTAATACTTGCAGCAGACAGCACTGCATGAACGCCTCAAGCTGTGATCCCAATACTTGCAGCAGACAGCACCTAATGAACGCCTGAAGCTGTGATCCTAATACTTGCAGCAGACAGTACTGCATGAACGCCTGAAGCTGTGATGCTAATACTTGCAGCAGACAGCACTGCATGAATGCCTGAAGCTGTGATGCTAATACTTGCAGCAGACAGCACCTGCATTCCACTGCAGCATTCCTGCTGTACAGACACAACCACCACCTCCATGATCACACCCCCACCGCTGCCACCACCACAACCACTACAACAACTACTACTAATTCTACCACTCGTACTGCTGTTACTACTTCTGCCACTATAGCTGCTGCCACTGCTACTGCTGTTACTACTTCTACTACTGCTACTTCTACTACTACTACTACTACTACCTACTACCATTACTGCTATTATTCACTACTACAAACACGATTACAATAATTATTACTATTACTTCTACTACCACTACCACCACCATTACTACAACTGCTATGACTACTATTACTACTACTCCTACAAATTTCTTTGATTTTCTCTTTGTTGATGATAGTAATGAGTTTTGGCTGTGTGTGTGTGTGTGTGTGTGTGTGTGTGTGTGTGTGTGTGTGTGTGTGTGTGTGAGCATGCAAGCGTGTCCCCCGGTAGGGTGTGTGTATTTGGTGAAACCCTTCTCTTGCTGTAAGTTTGATTTATATTTTGGGCGATGTTTTGCATTTTGCATTTATGTGTATGGACCCCTTCTCAACAATAAGCGTTCG
>JADBJO010001663.1:77500-80000 GCA_016801955.1 Conus betulinus
TGATCAAACAGTAAAGGGAAAATAGTAAGAAGTTTTTGGTATGGGCAGTGGGAGCGTTTGCCTTGCCTTCACGTGAGCACGGCATGACTTTAACGATGGCTGTACTATCAATAGCACTGCTATTACCTCGTTTCTCTCTCTCTCTCTCTCTCTCTCCTCCTCTCTCTCTCTCTCTCTCTCTCTCTCTCTCTCTCTCTGTGTGTGTGTGTGTGTGTGTGTGTGTGTGTGTGTGTGTGTGTGTGTGTGCGTGCGTGCGTGCGTGCGTGCGTGCGCGCGCGGGCGTGGTGTGTGTGTGTGTGTGTGTGTGTGTGTGTGTGTGTGTGAATGTGTGTGTGTGTGTGTGTGTGTGTGTGTGTGTGTGTGTGTGTGTGTGTGTGTTCGTGCGTGTGCGTGCGTGTGTGTGTCTACGGTGTGTGTGTGTGTGTGTGTGTGTGTGTGTGTGTGTGTGTGTGTGTGTGTGTGTGTGTGTGTGTGAGTCAGACTCTCGCTCCTGCAATATTAACAAACAACTAGTCGACACCTCTCAATAACAACTGATCTTTTTTTTTTTACACTATTTGCAACATTTTGTCTTTTTACAGAAAACTTTGTTAGACATATTTTCACAATTACATTGACAAATCCTCACGGACTAAAAACACCTTTTTTCTGTCAAAGTTCGCGCTAACAGCACCCAGACATACAAAAAATGGTCATTTCCATAAACAGAGTTTCCGGGTCCACACAAACTTACAACCATTACTTCCCAACTTCCAGTCTCTGTAACTTCTCATCGACTTACAAAACAGACCACATAATGTTCTTAATCTTAAACAAAAATACTTATCTTCCCCCTTTTCACTTTTCATCTTCTGCATCATACTTTCCTGATTTGTTTCCTTGTTATGGCTAATCCTGGCTTAGCCATGGCCTTTACAATTTCACAAGTCACCTGCCGTACCTTTGACAAAAGCTATGAGGTACGCATTCCTGCAGAGCCTTGCTGTCTCTATGGCCTACTTCGAGACCAGTCTCTTCTCTCTGCCTGCTTCAACTACACACCCCACAGGAAACCAATCTCCCTAAGCTCTCTGTTCACAGCATGCATGGCATGGATGGATACTACATGGTTTCCTAGAATAGGTGAGTGCAGGCACACAAGACTCCAAAATCCTTCCCAAAAGGCAACACCGGACTTTGGTGTATGCATCTTCCAGGTGTATTGCCACTGCCAGTGTTTTTAGCCTCCTTTACTTCATAGACTTCACAGACGGAAGTGCCGCTTACCCTTTTTGCTTTCTCTTGTTTATTCTTGAGCTTTCTTGCTATGATGCGTTCCAAGGGCTTCCTAACAACTACATTGTTCATGGTGAGTATGCGGTAGTCACTTAGCTGCTGCTGATCTTTTTTTCTGGTTTGGGAAGATCGTCGGATAACTGCATTCTTCCAAGACACACAGCCTTTATCGAAACTGTCCCAGTAGAGACTGATCAAATGGGCTCTATCGTCTTCTGAGAGCTTTTCAGTATGTGGATAACGTCCTCTGCCTTAGCCTGAAGTACTATCTGTAGTGCATTATTTGCCTCCTCCTGTTGAAGAGCTGACAGTCCTGTGTTATGAGCAGAAGAGGGCCAGCTATTGCATTCATTGCCTCATTCATTTCCGGTGCAGGCGCTGTAATTCCATATTCAGTGCAGTTTTAGGTTGATGTTGACGCAACAAGGGGACATATCTTTTCTTTTCTTCCACATTTCTCTATTTACTCTATTCTATGACACTCTAAAATTCGTCTTGGCCTTTCTTGTCCCGTGCGCATTTTAAATTGTCCAATGGTACTTGTACTGCGTATTTCTTTCACGCGGTGATAAAACTGCCAGAACTGAGTAAGTGTTGTGGCATCATTCACTCACACAGTTGTTGCCATGTAGTTTCTTTTGTTTCTGAAGCTACTGTTTTGAAGCATCTTTTGATCCATGTCTCTGTCAATGTCTGTTTCAGGGTTAGGCTTTCTTCTTTCTCTCTGCCACAGTTTTACAATCTTGCCATCTCTTTCATGCTGTTTCTCTGTCTGTATTCCTGCAAGGGCTTTGAAAATTTTGATACGTTTTAGCATTTGTTTCTTGGCATCTTGTATTCCTCAACGTTCCTGCACCATTTCCTTTATTGTAGTAATGCTGAATTGGGTTCTTTAGTTTTCTTTTTTTATCTGATTGTTTCTGTAAACTGAATACGACAGGGAAAAAATCACACTCATGAGGAAAAGTTATTTCGCTCTTGTCTACTGTGAAATTTGATTCCATGAGTTCGAAATCCACAGAGTCACAGAGAAGATGAAAAGGAGGAGGAGGAGGAGGAGGAGGAGGAGGAGGAAAAAAAAAAAAAGGGGGTGGCGGTGGCAACAACTGTAGAACAGGAACTGGAAGACGGGAGGGAGAAGGAGAAACGAGAAGAAGAAATAAAAGAAACATCCACATATTTATCAAGAAGACGAAAGTAAGAAAACAAGGTCGTAGAGATGTAA
>JADBJO010001663.1:82500-87500 GCA_016801955.1 Conus betulinus
AGATATACACAAATAGGATCACCAGGGTGCAAGAAGTGGCGGAAGACAAGAAAGCTGGAGAGAGAGAGAGAGAGAGAGAGAGAGAGAGAGAGAGAGAGAGAGAGAGAGAGAGAGAGGGGGGGGGGGGTCAAGATGAATTGGGTGAAGGTATGTTGTGTATTGTGTGTAGAGTTGGGGTCAGAGGGGGGAAGGGGAAAAGGAGGGGAGAGTGAGGTGAGGGTTTGGTGTTTGAGGCTGAGTACAGCCGGGCAGATTTATGGATTAGTTCTGCCTGTCGTCGAGCCATCATGTTTGTGAGTGGAGTGGGAACAGGCCATTTCGTAACTCATATACACACAGTTCCCCCGTACCCCATACTCTGTCTGTCTGTCTGTCTGTCTGTCTGTCTATCTGTCTGTCTGTCTGTCTGTCTGTCTGTCTGTCTGTCTCTCTCTCTCTCTCTCTCTCTCTCTCTCTCTCTCTCTCTCTCTCTCTCTCTCTCTCTCTCCCCCTCAGTTGTCTTCTTGTAGTTTTCATCTATCAGAGTTTCAGGGCTCTCGTCTCCATCGACTTCTTTTCCGAAAGCTCCTCTGATTCAGATATGCTTTTTGTTCATCTCCCTCTGTGTGTGTGTGTGTGTGTGTGTGTGTGTGTGTGTGTGTGTGTGTGTGTGTGTGTGTGTGTGTGTGTGTGGCGGGGGGTGGGGGGTGGGGGTGGGAGGGGGGTCCTTGACCTCCTCCCTCTCTTCTTTTTCATACTTGATACTACGACTTTTTCTTCTCTTTTTCTTCTTGTTATATTTTTGGCTGCTTCTTTTATTTCTTCTTGTTTCCCCCTTCTCCCCACCTCCCCCCCTCTAAAGTCCTTCCCTCCAATTCCCTCCAATTCTCTGCCGCCTTTCATTTTGTTTTCTATCCTCCCGCCCCCCTCCTCCTCCTACTCTTTTTTCATTTTCTTCTTCTGTGTGTTTTTGATTTCGAACTCATGGGACCTAATTTTATAGTATAAATGAGTGCAGAAATACTCTTACATCATAAATGTGATCCTTTCCTTGTCATAACCACTTTACAGAAACCATCAGAGGGAAAACCCAACGCAGGATTTTTTTTTTTTTGAAGTAGGTGAAACACTCTGAAAGAAAACCTAACATATGGTTTATACACCACAACATTTTAGCCAGCAAAGGTAACAAACTTAAACGAAAAATTAGTTTTCACCGAACGTAGGACACGAACAGATTTCAATGCAAAACACGACGCGTTTTCGACCTGTTCGATCTTCTTGGGGGCAAACAAATAGCATTCAACCATTGTTATTCCACATCTAAAATGTGCCTGATTTCAGGAGACAGGTGATTGTGTGTTGTTCTTTTTCAGTGTCTTGAGTGTTGTTTGTCTTGTCTGAAGAAGACCAAAGAGGTTAAAACGCGTCGTGCTTTATCTTATAATTTGTTTGTCTCCATCGTTCGGAAGAACAGTCATTTTTCTTTGAACTTTGTTTCAGGTTATGCCTGCAGTCATCTCACTTTGAAAGCCACCGAAGGTAAGTTAGGCTGGGGACACACAGTGAAGCACGAAAGGTGAACTACTCCAGGAAGATAGCGATGCACACAGCTCAACAACATCATGGCCGCTCTCTCTGGGTCCTACTCGCACCTTCGGGTGTATCTTTTTCTTTCGAGCATTCGTCGAGTTTTCGTCAAAAGATTAATTTATGTTACGCTGCCATACAGATAGTATTTGAAGAAGCGTTTTTCCTAACAGTGAAGAGCTTGTTAGCATGGGTCTGGATGGCTTATGCTAGGATTTCGAACATTTGCTTTTTCGTTTTTGTTTGTTTGTTTGTTTTTTTTTGTTTTTTTAGGTTTATGTTCATCTCGCTGGTGTTTCTGACCATACTGAGTATGCTGAATCATCGATCAGGGCGTCTGCAAAGCAGTAAGCTAGTTGCTCTTTGGTCCGCGCTCTAGTTTTCAAAGCGTAGGCCTCTGTAACAATGCGCACTAAATGAATGGGTGTGTATTCCATTAATGTCAGACGATCAATGAAGCACAATGTGAGACAATCGTAAAAGGCAGAGAGAAATATTTATGTCTTCGATCAGCTTATGTGCTGGATCATGGCTGTTCATGCCGCGTCAATGATGCAAAGGAGAGAAAATCTCATCATTGATTGGTTTGAGGTGAGAGAAGAGTTATCTCAAAGTGTGCATGTTATAAGGTCACCTGCATTTTGCATACCGGCCATGCGTGATGCCGCGGAGAAGAATAAAGATTAATAGAAGTAAAATTAAATGAGTAATACAGGAAGAGCATCTGCGAAATAGTACCTAAACGACAAAATGAAAGAAATGAAAATGGAATAATGTTTCACTCTATTTCAAATCTCCAGTAATTGGCCTAACCTGGCAACCAGCAGGCTACCCGTGGATCAATCCCGATCGGCGAAGTTCTAACCTTCAACAATCTTAGTCGAGCAAATGGTCCTGGGGAAGGGGAGGGGGATGGAGGGGTTGTATGGTGTGTTGGGGAGAACTCCCTCTCGAAGGATGCCATGCAAGGAGCTTCAGCGGCAGAATTGGTAGAATGGCATAATGTCATGAAAATGATATTGGCGAGCACCAACGCAACCACTCGTATGACGTCAGTCGAGGAATAAACGTCTCATAATTAACATATCAAAACAAACAAAAAAAAACCCACACACACATCATGGCCCGGCGATAGAATTAGAAAGCAGTGTCTCAAGTGCTCCACCAAACAAGCTTCGAACGTAAGGTATGATACTTACTGATCCACAGAGCTGCTTCAAAAAGTGGAGAGTGGAATGGGAAGCCCAGCCTGGCGTGAAGTTGCATGCTGCCTTCCATTGGAAAGACTCATGTGGGATAAACTGCCCAGGAAATCCGGGTGTCAAAGGAAATGACAGAGTAGAAAACACTAGCAGGCGAGGCAGCGTGAACAGGATTAAAGCTTGACCAATCAGAGGTGATACGAGGCCGAAAGAATCACCTCAACAAATGAGGAAGAACCCCTCAATACCACAGACCATCTGGCAGAGGACAACATCAAGCGAGAAAGTAGCGGCATATCTAGACTTAAAAGAAGTGCCGGAAACATGAGCAAGAAAAGATGTATTGGAATAAATTCAAGGCGAACGTTTTTTTTGCGAAAACTACAAGAAAATGAAATACACTCCTACCTGACCTTTCCAATGGGAAAGAAAAATGACTAAACACACGATCAACTGATATAAGAAATGTTGACGTTCTCAGGATACTCCGCCGCCCAACCCCAACCCCCATCACCACCACCACCTTTTTTTTTTTTTTTTTTCCGCATACGTATGAATGCTGGTAAGTCACACTTATGAAATGATGAAAAAGTGTAAAGTGAATATTCTTAGATGTGACTGTCTGAGCATCAATGTGTGTGTATGTGTGTGTGCGTGTGTGCGTGCGTGCGTGTGCGTGTGTGTGTGTGTGTGTGTGTGTGTGTGTGTGTGTGTGTGTGTGTGTGTGTGTGAATCATTCGAAGAATCATTCGCAGTTTTTCTATTGTTTGATAGATCTATTGATTTATCATTATATCTATTTATTATTTTCATTGGACGGTGTTGTTGTTGGTATGCCATGAAAGAAACACATATTGGCGTACATCACAGAGTCACGGGGCCCACGCTTAGAAACCGTGAGCTTTTGATGTCATTGGCTATGTAGCTGTGGATGGGATTGAGAGAACATGAGATGCTTGTCTTAAGCGCGCAATCCAAAGGACCGCGTGTTTATTTATGGTGGAGGCGGTGATGACTGTAGATGGTATGCATAGTTCGTATGGTTGTGCATGTCATGACGTGTTCTACCTGATGTGGTGGAGTGAAAGGAGGGTGGAGGGAAAGGGGCGGTAGAGAGGGAGGGGGGGAAAGGGGGGGGGGGGGGGGGTAAATCTGTGATGGCCGACTTGAACGCAGTGAATGTGGGTGCAATGTGGGTGCCATTAGACCTCGGCGAAGAGAAACCATTGGTACTACGAAGTGAACCGCCCCCACTCTTGTCAGTGTAGCTGGTATATTCCTGTGGACAGTACTTGCACTGCTGCCATATAAATATAATATAATATATATAATATAATATAATATAATATTAATATAATATATAATATAATATATAATATAATATAAATATAATATAATATAATATAATATAATAGTATAGTATATAATATAATATAATATATATAATATAATATAACAGCGACCGACAAAAAAAAACATGCAGCAAGGTTTTCTTCCTCTCCTTCACTCTGTTGTTTGTTAGGTTGGTTGGTTCTTTGTTTGTTTGTTTGTTTTTAGTGAACTTCTATTACAGATAGGGAAAGAAAGGGACACAGAAGTGAAGGGTCAGTTAAAATGAGAGAGACAGAGACAGACAGACAGACAGAGAGAGAGAGAGAGAGAGAGAGAGAGAGAGAGAGAGAGAGAGAGAGAGAGAGAAGAGAGAGGAGAGTGAAGGAGAGAGCAGTCCACCGCTTGTGATAATAAAAGAGAAAACGGAGTCCACCGCTTCCATAATACAGTGGGGGGAAAACGGACCAGAGGGCACCAGTCAGATCTGCTGATTTGGGCGTTGTGCTTAATAGCAACTTCAAGCGGCCATAGGAGGAAAACTTGGTTCCACTTCTTCACATGGAAGAAGACCTTGAAATCCTTTACAACAACGTAACCAAGTGATGATTGATGCCCTTAGTAATAAGGCCCCTAGGCCTCAAAACAATGGATTCCAAACAACAACATGGGGATGTGTGGCAATAGCAACACCTCAAAAACACCTCAGAGAGAGAGAGAGAGAGGAGAGAGAGAGAGAGAGAGAGAGAGAGAGAGAGAGAAGACAAGAGAGGACAAGAGAGGACAAGACAAGACAAGACAAGACAAATTTTTATTGTCATAGCATTACAGCCTTAAGACAAGGGTGTGAACATGAACAATTGTATGCACATATCAATATTATTTACTGATTTCCCACAT
>JADBJO010001663.1:90000-107500 GCA_016801955.1 Conus betulinus
CCAAATCATTTTATAGTAGCGCTTTCGGTTTTTGCAAACCTTCATCAGCTGACCATGGAAGTCGGCGTCAAAACAAGTTGACGTAATGTGTGTTTTTTACGTCATTAATCCCCCTACCCCAACCCTCCTCATTACTGTATGATAAATAGTGATGCCCGGGCGAAGTCTTGGTTCTTACTTACTTACTTAATCCTCTTCAACCCGCAACCCGAGACATAAGGCGCCAACAAGCTCCCTCCAGCCCTCTCTGTCCTGGGCAAGCCAGCTCAGTTCATTCCAGGTCTTGTCTGCCTCTCTTATCTCCTCATCCACTGTCCTCCTCCAGGTGCCAAGTGGTCTGCCTTGCTTCCTCTTCCCCAGTGGTACCCATCTCAGTGCAGTATGAGGGAGTCTGGTCTTGCCCATCCGAAGGATGTGTCCCAGCCACCCCCACCACCGCTGCTTCACCTCGGCCACAATGTTGTTTATGCCGGTGCGCCTTGACACTTCCCTGTTGGTGACACGCTGCTGCCAGTGAAGTTTCAGGATTCGGCGAAGACACCTTCCTTCCAAGCCTCTGAGCCTACTCTCAATCTTCGTGTCGGTTCTCCATGTCTCTGAGGCGTATAGGAGCACTGAGCGTACGTTGGACCTGTAGATCTTCAACTTGGTTTGGTTTGCAGGACAGATGACTTCCAGATTTTTTCAGCACGCTGAATGCCTTGCTGCGAGTCCTATCCGGATTGAGATCTCGATGTTGCTGTCGGCCGAGATGTAGCTGCCGAGGTACTTGAAGTGTTCCCCTCCTCTAGAGCTGAGCCTCGCACACTGGTCTTCTCTGCGCTCTTCGTCTTCACCTTCATGATCTTGGTCTTGTTGGGGTGAATCTTGAGTCCCACACTGCTGGCTGTTAGGTCCACTCTTGATGTTTTTTCCTGGATGTCTTTCTGGGCGTGCGACAGCAGTGCAATATCGTCGGCGAAGTCGCAGTCTTCAAGCCTGGCAGTCAGTCCCCATACAAGCCCTCTCGCCCTATCGCTGGTGGCCTTCCTCATCACCCAGTTAATGACGACAAGGAAAATTGTCGGCGAGATCACGCAGCCTTGCCTGACCCCGGTGCGCACGTGGAACCACTCGCTTTGCCGTCCATCATGTCGCACACAGCACTGGTTGTCTGCGTACATGTTTTCTGTAGGATGTTGATGACTTTAAGAGGAAACCCGTAGCTTCCAAGATCTTCCACAGCGAAGGATGATGGATGCTATCGAAAACCTTTTGGAAATCAATATAGTTGATGTACAGTGATGAATTTCATTTGATGGACTGTTCCACAATTGTTCGTAAAACAAAGGTCTGGTCTGTGCAACTTCTCTCCGCTTCTGAACCCTGCTTGTTCTTCTCGTAGGGTTCTCTCAATGGCTTGCCTCATGTGCTGTAGAAGGACACGGCAGAAGATCTTCCCTGGGACGGAGAGCAAGTTGATTCCCCGCCAGTTGCCGCATTCAGAGAGGTCGCCCTTCTTGGGGAGCTTCACTGATGTCTTTCTTCCATGTGTCCGGAACTTTTCTCCTCTTCCCATACCTTGTTGAATAGTTTCACTAAAGCCTTTACACTCGTTTTTGGGGTCTGCCTTCAGCATGTCTGCCGTGATTCTGTCTTCACCTGGTACCCTGTTGCCCTTTGTCTGCCTGATAGCCTCACAATTTCCTGTTGGGTGATGCGTCCACGTCTCATCTTTAAGTTGAAACCCATGTCTTCGATTGTGGCTTCCTCATCTGGGTCCGGTCTATTTAATATCTCTCTAAAAGGTTTCTGCCCATCTGTTGAGTTGGCCTTCGTCTTTGTCAAAACTTTCCCGGTCTTTGTCCTTCACTACTGTGGTTTTGCTGGTGAATCCGCCTGTTAGGGTCTTGGTAATCTTATAGACGGTCCTGGAGTCTCCTTTCTCTGCTGCAGCTTGGGTCTCTGCTGCCCAAGTTGTCTGCAAACTGTCGCTTGTCTCTCCTTGTGCTCTTCTTCACTTCCTGTTTTTTCTCTTTGTACGTTTTCGGCGGATGTTTGTCTCTCCTTTTCTGTTCCAGTGAACGTGCCGAGTTTTTGCGATCTTTCTCTCCTCTATGAGTTGCCATGTGGCGTCTGATATCCATTCCTTCCTTTCTCTATTTCTGTAGCCCAGCACAGCCTCGCTGGTGTCTATGAAAGCTTTCTATACATTGTCGCACAGGGCGTTGATGTCATCTGCTGGTGGTGCTGTCCAGGATTTGTTGGAAAGTTCAATGGTAAAATGGCTTTCATCGCCTCACTGGTCACTTTCCTCGAGTCAAAGAGTTGTTCACTTTTCTTTTTTGGTGTTCCCTTGAGCTTCAGTTGGAGTCTGCATAGCACAAGATGGTGATCACTGCTGGCGTCAGCTCCTCGAATGGCTCTCACGTCCTTCATGGTGCTCCTCCACTTCTGGTTGATGACAATGTGGTCTATCTGGTTACTGGTTCTTCCATCTGGTGACACCCTTGTCAGTTTGCGGATGGTTTTGTGTTGGAAGATGGTACCACCTATCACCAGACCGTTCTCAAGACACGCATCTGCAAAACGCTGTCCTTTGTCATTTTCTATCTCCCACTCCATCTTGTCCCATGCAAAGGCAAAGGCAAGGGCAAAGTTCCCAGGGGGCAGTTTGTTCACGTGAAACCAACTAATCCCACACATTGAGACCAAAAGGGTAGTCGGTCTTCAACTTGTATCTCCACATCCTCTCTCTGTCTTTTCTATGCATCTGTGGTCTTTATAGATAGATAGATAGATAGATAGATAGATAGATAGATAGATAGATAGATAGATAGATAGATAGATAGATAGATAGATAGATAGATAGATAGATAGAAGGTATACAAGAGTAAAACAAAAGTCACTCTCTTTTGAAAAAAAAAACTGGCATAAGTGACACCCGTTTTTCCGTCAACACATGTCAGACCCATCAGGGACCTCAGCACCGCTCCTGACACTACCTTCTCATCAACGGTGGGGCAATAGAACCAGACGTTCACCGCAACCTTCCATCTCTCATCCCCCATCGGCGGATAAACTCAGAAACAATGACCGAACACGTCCTCTTCTGAGACCGCCCCTCTTCCTCACACTCGCTCATCTTCTCTTTCCTCAATATATTCAGTTCCCCAAAGGCATTGACCCCGTGAGAGGGTGCGCCCGACATGTTCACTGATTTCTGCAGGGTTCAAACCACTCACATCTGTCCGACAGCTGCCTATCGTTGTCATATAATGACACACCAAACATCAAGCTGAGGGTGAATCATCTTACCAGCCACCAATGATCCACGCAGCGTTTAACTGTTGTTGTGAATGTGTCTTTTTCAAAAGTTGCAATCTTTCATTTGTGTCTTTCTCTTGCAGGAGATGCGATATTATACTCCTGCCTCCGCCCCTCCCCCCCCCCCCCTCCCAAAAAAAAAAAAAGAAAAAAAAAAGCTCCAGCTTGTCAAACAGTGTTGACTGACTGACTAAGCAGACTGACTGAGCTCCGCTACCTATAGTATCAAACCCCAGCTCAGAGCTGTGTTGAAATACAAGGGTTGGTACGCTGCCCTTTGGTTTGCAGCCCAGGACACCGGCGCCGATGACGATATCAGTGTTGCATTGCTAAGTGCCGTGAGAGAAGTCGAGCTCTTCTACCAAGAAGCGTCGGATAGTTCACGGAAGTAACACGAGAACACACAGGAATCGCTACTACTGATTTGTCGGCACATAACGTTAGGAAGTTTAATGATTAGGATTTCAGTTTTTTGACATATCAGTCAACACAGACACCGCGAACCCCACTCACATACCACAAGACCACGCGCACTCACTAACCGCAGCGTGCCACAGCGCGCGCGCGCGCGCCGCGCGCCACACACGCACCCACACACACACCAGAAACCACACACACACACAAGCACACACACACAAACACACTCTCTCACTCGCTCCTCATCTCTCGCTCCCCCTCATCTCCCTTCGCCTCTCCTCCGCCCCACTCCCTCTCCTCCCCTCTCTCTCATCCCCTCTCTCCCCTTCAAAAAAAAAAAAAAAAAAAAAACGCTCTCTCTCTCTCTCTCCTCTCATCCTCATCTCTTCCTCCTCTCTCTCCTCTCTGTTTTTTAACATAAGCCAAGCGGACGGCGCCTGCGCGCACATGCACACACCCACACCCGGACACACCACAGAGACACTTCACACACACACACAACCACCACACACACAGCCACAGCACACACACCCACCCTCTCGCTCCTCTCTCTCCTCTCTCTCTCTCCTTCTTTTAACATAAGCAAGCGGAACGGCCGCGCGCACATGCAACACATCACCCGTATCCACACACAACACACACAGAACACATGCACCCAACACACACCACACAGCCCCCACACACACACACATCCCACACACACCCACCCACACTTCTCGTTCTCATCTCTCTCATCTCTCTCTCTCTCTTCTTTTACATAAGCCAGCGAGAACTGACCCGCGCGCGCTGCTGCGCGCGCGCACAACGACACACACACACACACACACAGCTGCAACACCACACACACAGCGGACAACAACACACTCTCCTCGCACTCTCTCGTCGGCAAACACGACACAAACTCGCTCTCTCTCCTCCTCACAGTCCTCTCCTGAAAACACTCTCTCTCAACACTCTCCCTCTGCAACACTCCTCGCCTCTCATCGGCACTCTCTCGCACCCACTCTCTCTCCGATACACGGGGGGGGGGGGGGGACTCTCCTCTCCCTCTCTCTCTGTCACCTCTGAACGTCTCCGCTCCTCTCCTGTCTCTCCACAACAACACTCTACTCACCTAACAAACCCCACCATTTCAATTTCGCCCTCCTCATCCCCCCATCGCAGGAGCTCTCTCCCTCCGGTCCTCTTCCCCTCCTCCTCCAACCTCTCTCCCTCCCTCTCTCTCGTCTCCTCCCACAACCTCCTCCCTCCTCCTCCCCTCTCTCTCTTCTCGTCCTCTCTCTCGGGTCTCCATAACTCTCGCTCTCCTTTCTTCCAGCAAACACTCAGTCTCTACACACTCTCTCTCTTCTCTCTGCTGTCACCGCCAAATCCTCCTCTGACACAAGGACTCTCCGCACTGCCCACACTCTCACACACGCTGCTACTCTTCATCTCTCCAAACCACTCGCCTCTCCGAGCTCTCTCGCTAGGCCTCTCCCTCTCCACTTCCTTCTCTCTCCCTCGTCTCCCTCGACTTCATCTCTCTCTTCTCTCTCACCTCTCTCTCTCTCGACTCCTCTCCTCCTCTCTCTCTCTCCAACTCTCCTCTAGACCCCCGGCACACGCTCTCAGTTCCTATCTCCCAGGTCCTCCTCTTCCTCCTCTCCCTCACCTCCTCATCTCAATCTCTCTCCTCTCTCTCCTCTCCCAATCTCTATCCCTCACTCCTCTCCTCTCTCTCCCTCACTCTCTCTCCCATCGACTCCCCACCTCCCTCATCCTGCTCAGCACAGCCCACTCTCATTCATCGTCTCCCACCCACACAACACAACACTCTCAAAACAGCTCCCTGACTCTCATCCAATCTCCCCTCTTCAAGCCTCCCATCCCTAAGGAACTCACATATCTGAGGCTTTCTACCAGTGTATTGGTAGCAAATAGAGAAAATATTAAAGGTTCCCGCTACTGTATCGAGAAGAAATATGGAGGGGAAAAGCTTTCCACTGACGTATATGCAACGTGTAAGACATGCAGCTGTAAGAAAGAAGCAAATGACTTAAAACACAAGAGAGGAAACCATACAAAAGAAGCGAATATCATACCCACAGTATTGTAGTAGGGGTGAAGGTACTATAAGTATGAATGCGTACGTACGTGCTCGTGTGCACGTGTTTGCCATTTTATGTAGAGTTGTTGAACCGGTGTGCACGTGATGTAGGAACGGGTGGGGATGGGGGATTCCAGTTTGTTTTATAGGAGCAGGGTAGCTTGATAGTCACTGAGTAAGTAATCGTGTGTATATGTGTTTGCGCGCGTGCGTGCGTGCCTGTTTGCATTCCTGTATGTGCGTGAGAAACAAAGAGGGGAGAAAAAGAAGACTCCGCTTTCGGTATACACATAAAACAGAAAAGAAAACCTCTTTCTTCTTGGAATGAAATGAGGCAGGGAACAGCAAACAATAAACAGCAAACAAGTGGGGTAGTCTTTGCTCCCATGAGGAAACCTAACACAGAGTAACTTTTATTCAAGACTGGCACAGCCTTTTAAACTTGAATAAAGTCAGACAAATACAAAGACGAACAATCTAATAGTGGGGGGAAAACAAGCGCAGGCCAACAACTAAATTGTCTTCATAGTAATGACTTGGTAGAACTTTGAACTTAGGAGGGCGGAGGGGGGGGGGGGGGGGGGGGGGGGGGGGGGAGCAGGAGGGTGAAGATGTAAAAACTGGGAACATGAAATTAAGAAAATATGAAAACTCTTCACTGGCTGCATAAGGGAACCATCGCAATCCCTTTTAAAGGCAGATATATTTGTATTGCCTTCTCCGAGGCCTTTCGTCCACTGGGTCGGGAAACTCATCAGGGAGACACGGCTGGCTGTATCTGCGCTCCCGGCGTCAAATAGAGACACACCACAGTCCATAATACCGTGGTGTTCTCACCACCAAGGGTTATTTGTATTTGTTTCTGTCTGTCTCTGTGTTTGTCTTTTGATCTCCCTTGCATCCTTGGTGGATCCTCAAGCGTAGGCTCCAAGATTGCCCCCTACATTTTATACTATTTGCATAATATCTGTAGTTTTTCAGCAACTTTTTTCCTCCCCACACTTTCGTTTGGTTTCCTTTACTACTCTTCGCTGGCTGCTTGGGGGGTGCTATTGGATTTTTTTTTGCACCCTTGGTGGTGAGAACACCACGGTATTATGGACTGTGGTGTGTCTCTATTTGACGCCGGGAGCGCAGTTACAGTCAGTCGTGTCTCCCTGATGAGTTTCCGACCCAGTGGACGAAAGGCCTCGGAGCAGGCAATACAAATATATCTGCCTTTAAAAGGGATTGCGATGGTTCCCCTTATGCAGCCAGTGAAGAGTTTTCATATTTTCTTAATTTCATGTTCCCAGTTTTTACATCTTCAACCTCCTGCCCCCCCCCCCCCCCCCTGCCCGCCCTCCTTAAGTTCAAAGTTCTACCCAGTCATTACTGTGAAGACATTTAGTTGTTGGCCTGCGCTTATTTTCCCCCCACTATTAGATTGTTCGTCTTTGTATTTGTCTGACTTTATTCAAGTTTAAAAGGCTGTGCCAGTCTTGAATAAAAGTTACTCTGTGTTAGGTTTCCTTATGGGAGCAAAGACTACCCCACTTGTTTGCTCTTTCTTATCGTTAATATAACACGTGTAAAACTTCTGCTAATTATAAAGAGCCCTACAACTGACAATGAGTTTTCATTTGTTTAGCTTTTCCTCTCGATCAAGGCCAGTGGTTCCGCTTAGGACATTCTATGCAATGTCTGTTGTTGACGGAAGGGGGATTACTCTATTTTTCTAATACCCTTCTGCACTGACGGCCATGACAAGTTTGCGGCCTTGACAAGTTTGCGGCTAATGGGGAAAAAAATCAGAGTGTGAAGCTGTGTGTGTGTGATATAACACACAAAATATAAATTTTTTTTTCCACAAATGAGTCTTTCTCAATCGTTACAAATTACCTACATAACACTACATATAAGAGTGTTCCCCTGACTGCAATCAGCGTAAGATTGATTGTTTCTAACGCAGGAATTCGATCCTGCTCAATTGGAAACGAGTAACGGTATTCTGCTGAAAAAAAAGCAAAATGGGAGTTTTTTTTTTCTTCCTTTATCTAATTGATACTTAATCAATTGTTTTGAAGTTTTCAGGCTGTTATTATTGTTGTTGGTTGTGGGGGTGTTCTTGTTTTTTTTGTTGTTCTTGTTGTTGATGTTGTTGTTGAAAAGAAGTAGAAAGAGACATTATGTGTTGGCATGGATGCCTGTGTACGTGTGTGTGGAGAGAGAGAGAGAGAGAGAGAGAGACCATGAGAGACAGAGACAGAGAGAGAGAGAGAGAGAGAGAGAGAGAGAGATCTCAAACTCTGTCGGATGCATTATGTCCAGTCGAAGTCTACATACAAACCATACTTAGCTGAGGAACAAACGGTAGCCTAGTCTGCCAATGGACCTTGAAGACCAGTAACACGTTCAACATTCTCAAGTTCCCAAAGACTAGGTCCAGTCTAACATCCAGTGCCCATTGTACAATGGAACTCTCCGTTTGTGAGGCTCCTTAGTGTTGCTTCCATTGCACAATGCGTTGTGAGACAGTTGGCAGTAATCGGATTGATGGTATATAATCTGATTCACCGATGTACTGTATCTGACCTGTTTTTCCCCTTTGTTTTAATGTCTGTGCCTCATTTTGACCAGCCTCATAGCATGTACTCTAGATGAACACCGTTTGGATGTCCTCTTCACAATGCGTTCATGGCCAGGACGTCGTTGGTGTTGGCAAATTCACAGAAAAAAAAGATATGTTAACGATTTTGTCTTCACTGGCCATACGTACATAGCGTACGTTTCAGACTAACATCAGTCACTGTCGGCGACAGGCTGGGCCCTTAAATCAGAACGTGCATTGCTGCTGGATACCGACAAAGTGACTCCGCAGGGTCTACGATGGGAAGTGGCTTCATGGTGACCCAAGGTGATATTGTGTGGTGTCCAGAGGATGGAGGTACGGACGGGTCGAATAATTATGACTGTCATTTGTGGAGAGGATGAACCATGCTAATGAGAAAATCTCAACGTCGTATAGGATTAAAAAAAAAAAGCTAATAGATATAAAGGAAATGTGCGGAGCTTGGGAGTAAAGGCTGCTTCTCTTAAAGGAAGAGATATGTTCGACTGTGTCTTCGCTATCATTATTATTGTTTTTAATTTGTATTGAAGATGATTATCAGATGACCGTTCAGGAGAGCACATGCAGCCAACTCAGTGTCACGTAACGACAGGTACGTCTCTCTGTCTGTCTGTACAAATTCTTTGTCTGCCTGTCGGCATACTTTTTTTTTTTTTTTAATCCTGTTTCCCACCATTTGTTAATACATCCTTCCTTCTAGCTCTCTGCCCATTTGTCTTTAAGCCACTTGGTCTTATCCACAAGCCTAGGCAGCCACATCAGAGAGAGAGAGAGAGAGAGAGAGAGAGAGAGAGAGAGAGAGAGAGAGAGAGAGAGAGAGAGACAAACAGACAGACAGACAGACAGACAGAAAGAAAGACAGAGAGACAGAGCCAGAGAGAGACAGCGACAGAGAGACAATGAGAGCGAGAGACGTAGCAAAAAGGTAAGCGGACACATTTGCCACTTGATGACCAACCTTTTACAACACATGACTGACATCAAGCTTGTTTATTATACAGAAAGAAGGAGAACATGCTGCAACGTAGCGGAATGAATCGTTACCAGAGAAAGAGAATGAATACCACTCCCGCACGCGCGCATACATCAATAACTGTACGTGCACAATCTACACTTGTGCCTATAAAGACACCCCCAACACCTGCACAAACACATGTTTATATAGCGCTTGCACACAAATTGAATCCAACACGTGAGTCGATGTCAGAAAATGTACTATCCAAGCAGCTACACAGCATAAAAACCTTTTGAAAATACTAGTACTATACAGCCTTAGGGTGTTATTGGTGGCTTACAAAAACAGACATCAATAAACCTGCAGTACAAAGTAAACTTGCATGCCTGAGTGCAGCCAACGACAACACTTCATTAGAATTTTTTCAATAGGGAGAAGCTGACATTCTTTTTAACAAATCATACGCGCACGCTCGCGCGCGCGCGCGCGCGCGTGTACACACACATGCACACACACACACACACACACATGCACACGCACACACACACACACACACACACACATGCACGCACGCACGCACGCACGCACGCACGCACGCACACACACACACACACACACACACACACACAAGCTCTCACGCACGCGCGCGCACGTACACACACACACACACACACACACACACACACACACACACACACACACACACACACACACACACACACAGAGGCGCGCGTGCGAGCGCGCGCTCGCGCGGGTTTGAAAACGGTTCCACTAAGAGTGCGTAGCTAAAATCCACTTAGAAGGCTATAATTCGAAAAGCAATACTAAAAATCTTCAACAGTCTTTCGAAAAAAAAAGTATTTCCGGGAGATGAAATACAGACTAAAGAAAAAAGCCTACTTTTTTGTTGTTGTTGTTGAAATAACAGACACCCTCTATGTAAAATGACATGATTACAGTTGGTGTTATCAACGATTCCTAATTGACAGTCAGTGTTTTTCTCTGAGCGGAAAGAATCAAAAACACAGGAGAATTAGATCTCGAAAAACAACAACAAAAAAAAAAAAAAAAAAAAAAAAAACGGGAAGAAGTGGATCGCTATATTGGATACAGCGTCTCTGCAAATAACATGCTGGTAAGGTTTACCCAATCTCTGACATTTTGGTCATCTCACAAACTGCATGTGAAAGACAGAAAGAAAGTACGGACAATAGAAAAAAGCGATGTCATTACACACACACACACACACACACACACACACACACACACACACACACACACATATATATATATATATATATATATATATATATATATATATATATATAATAAAACAATAAATTCCAAGGATACGTTCCGAGCACCATTCCAGCAACTTACAGAGCAGCTAGGTGTTGCAATGACTGCAGAAATATTGAATTATAAACAAAGCTTGCTCTTATGTCTCAGATTGTAAAAATAGGAGGGTGATAAGCCTTCATATCTGCAGTGGTAGATTATTCTGCCTAACTGACAGTATGTGTTTTGAGTGGGTGAGTGGGGAATAATAAATGCTTCTCAAAAATGAACCTTCAGCAAACTTATAGTCTCCTAAGTGAGAGACCATCTCCAATGGGGAGGAAGCTCACAACATATAACTCCTGGTCAGATACCGGTATTTCGAAACCTGATTGATTCTCCTCAGTGACCGCGGAAAGTGGTAATTTGACTCCCTGCCTTTTCGGTTTTAGAAGAATGCTATACCAGAAAAAGGGTGATAGCCTTCATATCTGCAGTGGTAGATTATTCTGCCTAACTGACAGTATGTGCTTGAGTGGGTGAGTGGGGAATAATAAATGCTTCTCAAAATGAACCTTCAGCAAACTTATAGTCTCCTAAGAGACCATCAGAAAAAGGCTGGTGTGCAATTTGCTTCTAGGTGGCACCTTTGGTTAGTTTTTTGAAAACTCATCAAACATATTACGGTATTGCACACCAGCCTTTTTCTGGTATAACATTCTTCTAAAACCGAAAAGGCAGAGGAGTCAAATTACCACTTTCCGCGGTCACTGAGGAGAGAAACAATCAGGTTTCGAAATACCGGTATCTGACAGGAGTTATATGTTACTGAGCTTCCTCCCCATTGGAGATGGTCTCTCACTTAGGAGACTATAAGTTTGCTGAAGGTTCATTTTGAGAAGCATTTATTATTTCCCCACTCACCCACTCAAACACATATTGTCAGTTAGGCAGAATAATCTACCACTGCAGATATGAAGGCTTATCACCCCCCTATTTTTACAATCTGAGACATAAGAGCAAGCTTTGTTTATAATTCAATATTTTCCTGCAGTCATTGCAACACCTAGCTGCTCTGTAAGTTGCTGGAATGGTGCTCGGAACGTATCCTTGGAATTTATTGTTTTATTGTAATTTAGTCCCTTGTGGATTCATTTCCAGAACTGGCCCTCAGCACTTGTGTCTTAAGAGGTTATCTTTTTTATATTTTCTACTTTTCACAAAGAAAATGTAGCTTGTTTTGCTCTTTCATGATTTTCTTTTGCTTCTTAGGTGGCACCTTTGGTTAGTTTTTTTTTTTGAAAACTCATCAAACATACTACGGTATTGCACACCCAGCCTTTTTCTGGTATAGCATTCTTCTAAAACCGAAAAGGCAGAGGAGTCAAATTACCACTTTCCACGGTCACTGAGGAGAAACATCAGGTTTCGAAATACCGGTATCTGACCAGGAGTTATACGTTAGTGAGCTTCCTCCCCGTTGGAGATGGTCTCTCACTTAGAAGACTATAAGTTTGCTGAAGGTTCATTTTGAGAAGCATTTATTATTCCCCACTCACCCACTCAAGCACATACTATCAAGTTAGGCAGAATAATCTACCACTGCCTATTTTTACAATCTGAGACATAAGAGCAAGATTTGTTTATAATTCAATATATATATATATATATATATATATATATATATATATATATATATCAAAGCATAATTTTTGACGAAGGGGAAAGAAAAGCTGTACGCTTTGTCGGGAAAACGTGTATGGTGAAGAGACACACTGCAGCCCGCAGTAAGCCATCACAATATTTGAATGAAAGTTAGTCTGTGGACTGTGCTGCACCATAAAGAAAAGAGCCACAAAGACGAATAGTGTAAGAAGACGTAATTTTTGAAGAAAGAAAGAAAAATTTGCGCGATTTCTCAGGGGAAAGAACTGTGTCGTGAAGATACACAATGTGGTCCGCAGAAAGCCTTCACAATATTTGGATTATAGTTAATGTGTGGGCTGTTCTGTATGATTAAGACAACAAACAAACAAAAATTATAGTTTCTGCGTTTGATATCTCTCCCTTAAGGGTACAAGTCCTCTGTAAAACATCGGAATGATATATCTCAGTGTGGAATGAGGTGTATAAGAGGTGGTTTCCAGAGGAGCTTGGGAGCTCTGCCCCAGTGTTGGTGAGAGGGAAATCACGCCAAAACTCACATTCTTTTCCACCCAAAAATGGGGGGGGGGGGGGGGGGGGGGGGGGGGGGGGGGGCGCGGAGGGCACGTGCGGCCCTGAATCTGATCATTGAAAATAAATACACTGTAGACGCGCGCGCGCGCGCACACACAAGAAAATGCAGCATTGAAAGTTAGTATCAAAGCGGGAAATGTAATAGCTAACATTATTCTAGTGTCTGGAAAAGCTCACACACATTCTGAAATTCGCGTGAACTCTCAAAGACAGGGGAACACGTCATCGGAAATGACAGTTAAAAATAGAACGAAACGGTTTAAAAAAAAAAAAAATCTGTGGAAAACCAATGTAGTGAGTAAATGAAAGACTTTACGTATCCCCGGGATCACCAGTTCAGTCGCTGGGGGAAACAGTAGTATTGCTCACACAGCATTGAAAATAACAGTGTATGAATAAAAGAAGTATACATCGTCCATTGAAAAGAACGCGATGTCTTGAAAATGGCAGCGTAGTCTGTACGGCATATGACACAGTCATTATCTGGGAAAATGCGAAGGAAGACATCTCTGATGTAAAGGCAAAATAATGTTGTTGTAGTTTAATAATTTTTTTTTTTCAAAATCAGTAAACACTCCATACGTTTACCACAGGACGAAGAACAACGGGTGTTGCGATGGACTGGGTCACAATGCACTGAACGACAACGAGCTTAAAGCAGCCACCTGTACTCCGATTCTGGCACCATCAGTGAATCTTAGCACGTTCCAGTTCATCGGGAGGAAAAGGACTACACTGCCCCGACACACAGGGGAGACAAGTCAGCAGGTACTAGGTGTAGACATTGTGTCAGCAGGACTACTACTGACACATAGCAGGCCAGAAACCATCATGATTTTGAGAACACACTGCACGTGAGCGGATGAAACAGGATAGTGGCCAGAAGAAGAGACACAATTCCTTCTACAACATCCCGACCTAACAAAGAAAAACCTCTGGCCTGTCAGACACCCTAGGAAGGGGCGTTGAAGGTCCATCAAACAAGGCTAAAGCCAGTTGGTTTTGTTTTCGAAAAGTACAGACAGAATTCAGGCCGAAAAATAGCTTACCTGATCGTATACTTAACATCAGAACGATGTTTGAGGGGAACGACAATGTGATCTCAACGCTTTTGACGATTTTTGTTAAGGTTTGTGAAGGTCACGAGTAGCTTTTTTTCTTGCTTTCTTTTTTGTAGTAGTCTCACTCGTTATAGCCACACGCTAAAAGATACAAACAGTACTGTTCTTTTCAGTAACAGGCTCAACTCTCATAGCATGAGGAGCATAGAGAAAAGAGCAAACAGGCTCTGAATGTGGACACTGTCTTTGGAAAACATGTATTGGCTGGAATTGACAACATAGTCTCTGGAAAGTTGACAGAGACGCGAGAAAGAACATACATTGTCTGAAGTAAAGACGACTATTTCTGGAAAAAATAGATGATCTAAAGAAAAGACTACACTATTCTTCTGAAAACTGGTCTTTAGCAGATGTTACTATTCCTTTAACGAAAACACTGGTCTTTAGTATATGACACTATACCTTCAATAGACTGGTCACTGGTAGATGACACTGTACCTTTTAAAAAACACTGGTCTGTGGTAGACAACATTGTACCTCTAAAAGATTGATCTTTAATAGATGACACTAGTCCTTTGAAAAAAGACTGATCTTTGGAAGCATTGTCCGCAGTGCCTGTAAATTAACGAGAGTTTTTTCATATTCAAAAATGCGTCGAGATTCTTCTCAGATACGTTGACACATGAACTGGAATGAGGCATCGTCAACTATCAAAACCTTGTGATTTAGAAAGTTGAGTCCTTAACGAGCATGTAAATGTAGAGGCGGATGGAACAGATTGCCACTGCTCTTTATTTAAAGAGGACACTCGCCTCCTCCTCTTTTTTGAAGGACTGTCATGGGAAGTTTCAAACTGGAAGTCTGCCCATTAGCCAACGTGTGATGTCGTAATGGTACTAGACAGTGTACCAGCTGTGTCGCATACTGCCATGGGCGATCAACGCCGACAAGAAGAGGAACACTTTGACCGATAGAGATTCCAGACTCGACGGTTGCAGGTATAGGCCAGGAAGATCAGCAAACCCTGCAGAACTGCGCGCACAACTCAGTCAGCACCAACATCCACTCACTGCGAGACATCTGGCCCAGCACTGCTAGCACCCAGCTCGCCCCCGTCACTGTGGACAGCTTGGCGTAAATCAGCACCTGACGACTACCTCTGCCACTACGATCCTCGGCCCTCAGACGCCGCATACGCACGATGGCAACCACCGTGAAGAAGAAACAGACGAGGTTGGTGAGGACCACCACACCCAGAGGCACCACAAAGGCCAGGATCAGCAGTCGGTGCAGGCTGGTGTCAAGGAAGCACATCCAGCCTCCGTACCCGATGCTGGAGCCACCCGACACAGAAGAAGATACCACGATGGTGATAATGACGATACCTGCAGACCCCAGCACTGTGAACAGGATATTGTGCAGGAAGGCCTTCTTCGTTTCACGCTGAGTCAACGTATGCCCTTTTTTTAGAGGTAAAGACTTGCCTCATGTGCAGGCAGCAAACACCCATCCACAAGATGGCCATCAGCAACAGCCAGTGGGTGAACACACCCAATGAGATACATAGTGGCTTGGTGCCAGGGTTCCGGAGCCAGTCAAACATGGAGCTCAGCTGAACTGCTGCCAGGCTCAGTGACAGACCCATGTTGTTCAGACCGGGGAGAGAGCGCAGCTCCCTGAACAGGCAGTAGGTGAAGAAAGTGAGTGCCAGACAGACCACAGACACACTGCAGCACACCACTCTCACGACCTGACGGACCTTAAACACCCCAGGACCTGGTTTGATCGCCGTCATGTTTTGAGGAAATACCTCTTGGAACGTGTCGAAGCATATGAAGAGCTGCTGGTTTTCGTCTAACCATACTTCGTTCGGGTAATTCATGGCGCTAAAAGACAAGGGTTTCATTTCAGAATCCAGATAGAATGGAAAGGATATTTGGAAACCTCTTCCAGACTTTTTCATTTCAAACTCGTTGTCACTAAAGCTGAGATGTGGGCAAAGCAGGCTTTTAGACAGCGGCAGGAAAAGATGCTCCAGGCCTACAAGAGGATTTTCTTGCTCGACCAAGTTACTATATGTAAAGCGAGCTATGTCCCCAAGCAGCGCCTGCTCCACTAGAAAGTCGTGAAGGCCCGTAGTCAAGTCAAGCGCCTTCAGTTTCATTTCATATCGATCCACGAAGACAGTCCAATGATGCTGGAAAATAGCTTTAAGAATCTCTGTTTCAAGGGGCATCCCGGCTCACGCGTGGTGAGCTCACCATGTCCATCTCAACGATGGCAGCCAGGAATAAAGCAGCGTGACGATTTTCGTCATCAATCAGCAGTTCGCATCGCTCCTTTGTTCCGTCAAGAGGCCAACATGTCTTGTTCCCGCTTGTCCATAACCTCTCCATATGGAGCTTGTACATTGTGAAGAAGCAGGTGTCATTTTGGGTGGGCGTCGTGGTGATTGTAACTGATCTGAAAGTGTCCTGGGAAGAAAACTTCTCTTCCATTGCTTGTTCTATGCGGCGACTGTAACTGCAGAAACTCAAGTTCTTTCCATGTGTATGTGAGTCACCTACCACCATCGGCGGTGGCGGCGGTGGTTTCGTCCAGTTTCCTAGAGGTACATGGGGTTCAGAGGGCGCTCGGGGTTCAAGGGTTATCCAGGGGGGAGGTGTGAGAGATTTGGGGGCTTTTGTGGAAGCAGGGGATGTAGGGAATTCAGAGGGTTTGGGGGGTGTAGAGGATGTTTGTGGCACTGGGAGTTCAAGGTTTGAAGGCGGTAATGGTGGTTTGCTCTTTAGGTTTATGGTGGCGAGACTGAGATTCACGGTCACAGAGACAGGCAGCAGCAGCATTCGGAGTCGATAACCCAGACCAGTGATGCGTTTGACAGGTGTGATGCACATGTTGTCAGGGCCAAGGACCTTGCCGGCACTGCACTGCAGCTTCTGACAGCCGTCCTGCAACAGTCCACCATCAGTAGTCGTGAGTATGACCTATGCAGATAGCACTCCACAATGATGGCTGTCAATGTGACCTATGTTGATAACAGTCCACCATCAGTAGTCGTGAGTATGACCTATGCAGATAGCACTCCACAATGATGGCTGTCAATGTGACCTATGTTGATAACAGTCCACCATCAGTAGTCGTGAGTATGACCTATGCAGATAGCACTCCACAATGATGGCTGTCAATGTGACCTGTGTAGACAATGGTCCACGTTCGTTGGCGGTCATTGTGACGTGTGTAAAGAATCGCCTGCAACCACCAGCTGACATATCATGATCTATGTCGACAGCAGTTCACCATTACTTACACGCATACACACCCAGAGAGAGAGAGAGAGAGAGAGAGAGAGAGAGAGAGAGAGAGAGAGAGAGAGAGAGAGAGAGAGAGAGAGAGAGAGAGAGAGAGAGAGAGAGAGAAAGAGAAAGAGAGAGAATGAATTAATGAATTAATGAATGAATCGGATATTGTGATTAAGCTTTTCAAAGCCCTTATGCAGGATAGAGGGAGTCGGGGGGAGGGAGAGGGGGGTCGTGGATATAGGG
>JADBJO010001663.1:112500-120000 GCA_016801955.1 Conus betulinus
TGGTTCCAGACAATTGCGTATGGGTTGTGTGGGTCTGCGTCGTCATCTCCATCATCCCCATCATTTTGAGGCATTTCACTCGCCAAAGCAAAGGTTTCAACGCGTGAAACAATAAAGGAGATGTACCATCCAGTCCAAAAGCAAAGGGTGAGTGTCACTTGGAGATAAACAAATTTCATGTTCATTAAGAAGAAACTACTTTCTGAGAGTGCTCTTCCGCTTAAATGCTGATCTGGTATTGTTTTTCCTGTTGCTTTCTCTAGTGTCCACTGTACTAGCTTCTTGATATAGAACCGGGTTCTGTCCACGACAGTTTCTCTGTTACCTATATTCGGGCAGCTTGAGACTTGATTTGTGATATTAAAATCCGTCCACGCTTTCTTTCAAACCGTTGTTCCTGACCAAGGGAAGAAACGGGAGTTGCAGAGTAATCTACTGTCCTGAGTCAACGAGCACACAGATCACTGGCTGCCAATACTTTCAAAACGCAACACTGTGAGACTCCTTGCTGCCATGGTCATGTCAACATCATTGACGTGCACAGAGTGAGGTCAGTTAGCCTACAAACACAATGATACAGCGTTTGCAATCGACCTGCGATGCACAGTGTTTCGTGAGGCAAGAGTTGTTTGTATATCATTGTCGAATTATTGGAGAAAAAATAAAAACGACATTACAGTAGTATTCTGTATGGGAAAGCCATGACGTCGGTCGTTGATGTTGTATTAATAATGCAAAATATCAAACCGATCTCGCAGACTGGGCATAATATCTTTTTTGGTATATTTTCTGAGCCACGGGACGGCGTAACCTGTCAGTTGTACTCCCGAACCGAATGTCGTAGGGGTCGTTTTTTTTCACAAGCAGTATACCTGTTTAAATGCCGTGGACATCTTTTGCAGACGTGACGTGCGATCAGACTACTATTTCTTTTAATGAGTGTTCCTCTCCGAAATGAAAGGAAAAGGGGGGTATTTTGTTGTAGGCATAATCTCTTTCAAAAAAGCCAACGGGAAACAAACAAACTCAACGAAATTGTCACAGTTAGTATGATCTGATCGTGGCATATTGAAATCCTTTCACAACCCTGTCCCCGTCTGTACTTCCTTTACTATTTTGTGCAATACATTACTTACATTGGGCCAGTCTCACTGTGTTGTAATCTACTGCCGCTACGCAAAGCTGAAGCTGCCACAGATGTTTATCCGTGAAAAAATGAAAAAATTGGTAAGTTACCAGACGTGCTTGACGACTCTAGAACAAGGGCTGTGTTATCAAACCAGGGCAAGCTAAAGACTGTAGAAATAGTTCCAAAACAAAGAGACAACGGAGCCTCTCCCTGCAAAATAGAAAAGTGGCTGAAACAGTCACTTTCACTGTAGCCAGCCAAGCCATTCTAACAGTTGCGTAAGAAGCGGTCATGAGCCTTGGGAGGTGGTTTAATTACTCCATAAAAGAAACACACAAAGTGGGGAAAAGAAACCAAAGAAATGGCAGAGGAAAACTTTCAAAAAACAGACCAGTATAACTTCATGCTAAATTGTAGTTCATTCTTATCCTGTGGGTTCCTCTGGCGTCCACTCAAATACTATTACATCACCGTCACGGTAGAAATAACAGAGGCCAAAATCAAAACGAATATGCGGGAAAACGGCTTTGAACCCCACGGGTCTCAAAGACGTTGTGATCTACCGCCGCCATGCAAAGTTGAATTTGTCCCTGAAATCCATCCTGGAGGAGTGCCAAGATTACTAACCATGCTTGAGGACTGGGGACAAGGTTGTGAGACCAGCCCAACCCAGGTTAAAGGCTGCGAAGCTGCAATAGCTGGTCGGTCACTTGTAGCCTGACAATTACAACGTGGTTTCTGATATGTTAATACAGTTACTGCGTTTTACCAGGAAAGTGCCCAGTGTCACTGAAGACATAAATCTCATCACAGCCTACAAAGGTAATAAAAAATGAGTTGCTGTGTTTTGCCAGTACCATTATCTCGTAACTCAACCGTTCTTAACTAAATGTAAGGTTTCCATTTTTCAGACTTAGGATGCGTAATGTAGCTGACATGGTGAACCAAAAATCGCATTTTTGACAACAGTGGCTCCCAAACCATTGTCCTTGCCGTTGAGATTGAAGCAAGGGGGTTGTAAGTTGTGAGTTTATCACAGTGTTATCTCATGAAAATGTGAGAATTGTGGTAAAAAGAGGACCCGAAACGTAGAAACAATAGCAGAGGTAGCTGAAAAGAGATTCGGCTAGGTCTGTTGGAGGAGAAGAAAAGTGAACCCCATAAAGCTTACATTTCGCAACTTTGAAGAAGTGCCTCCTAACTGCATTTGTATGACATCCATGTAAACATCCAACTCTTAAGATATCAGCCATCCGAAAATTGCTGGCTTGAATCCCAGTTGGATCAAAAACAAAACAAACAAAACAAAATCTGATGGCAGAAGGGTATCTAGGAGTGAAGACCTGGATGTGACCGGCCCCTTTAGTGTGTAAGCAGTTGAGGGTGGAAGCACTTGTCTAGGGAGGTAGGGAAGGGGGTCATTTCTTAAGATCTTCTACCGTCAAGCTGTCCCTATAGCTTTTTTTTTTTACTGCACACTCGTCTGTGCCAAGCAGAGAGTGTGTTCATTACTATACGTGCTCCTGTGCTGGGTAAAGCCAGCGTTTTCCACGAGTGACGCGCTCAGCATCTTGTAGTAAGTGTACATAGGGGAGGGACGAGCTAGAAATATTATTTGATAGGATAATACGGTAGGACATCCTTTCATGCCTTCTTCATTCTGTGTACGAGATCATCTTATTTCTCTGGATTTGAAGTTGTATTCTTCTCGTTCCCTCTCATCTTGTTTCCTCTTAATTTCTTTTCCTCTAGCCTGATTATCCTTTTTTGTGCATGTAAAGTCACATTGAAAACTCTTTTCTTTTATGAACAAATCTTAAATAAATGTTAGCGAACCGCCCAGAGAAACGTGGACAAACGAGTCACAAGATAAAAACACGGTTATGGTTATCTGTGTGTGTCTGTTGATAAACTGGGAACATCAGAGGGTGCGCTACACTTGTCTATGGTGCACAGAGAGACCAGCGTTTCCGATTAACACAGCTAGGGTAGTAACCATCCCGTTAAGAGTCACATGTGTCGTTCTGTTCTGCTCGTGAAGAAATGTCATTGGGAGAGCAATGATGACAATCACCGACAGTGTATTAGTAATACACAAAGTAGTGTCACTCACTTCATGAATTGAAATGACAGCAGTAGCCTGTTTCCACACACTTCAGATACATATCAACGCCAGATAGAAGAAGTAATCTAGTTCGGGGAGACGAGTCGATTCATGCTGTGCACTGTTCAGAGGTCTAGAAACTGAGGAAGATGCAGGATACCCTGGCATTGCAGATACGGATAAAAAGAAAGAAAATAAAAAAAGAAAGAGTGGGGGTGAGGGGCAGTGAAAGAAAGGGTTGCCTTCCTTGGGCCTTATACCACCCTGTACAGTCACGGTTCAGCTTCATTTGAGTCCAGCCCCATTATGGTGCAGTTTCATTGGTACTTAGTTCCATTACGGCCTGGTGCCATTAGTATCCATTTCCATTAGGCCCAAAATACACTATATTGTTATCAGGCTATGTGTATATGTATAGCGAGAGAGAGAGAGAGAGAGAGAGAGAGAGAGAGAGAGAGAGAGAAAGAGAGACAGACAGACAGACAGACAGACAGGGACAGAGACAGACAAAGTCAGAGACAGAGACAGAGACAGAGAGAGAACCAGAGTCAAAAACATCGGCAGAGACACACAGAAATGCTCTCTCTCTCTCTCTCTCTCTCTCTCTCTCTCTCTCTCTCTCTCTCTCTCTCTCTCTTCTTTTGTTTGAGTGGATGGTCGAGTTAAGCTATAATCTTACACTTTTGGTTTGTTTATTTGTCTTTTCTAATATCATTACGGCACTATTATGTACAAAGGATATCCAGGAACTGATCGTCTGTAATGTTTTGCTAGCTTTTGAGTTGATTTATACTGGATTTAACTGTAATACTTGCTCGTAATGAAAAGAGGTAAAGGTTATTGTCCTGTTAACCCCCCCCCCCATCCCCCTTGTCAAAAGATTTTTTTTTGTAATGACAATATATATCAAAGTTTCAAAGTGTTATAATAATCGGCATGTTCAGACGGCACGGAATTACGTTCAAGCTGTCAAGAAAGATGCTAATGTTCACCAACAACAAACGCAATCGGTCAAAGTCGAAAACAGCCCACAAGACGAATTCTTCAGACCTTTAGTCCCTTTCGAGGATCTTGTTTTAAAGTCTTTCCTACTGGCAACAGGACTTCCGCTGTGGTCAATATCACTTTCCTCACTGTCACTGGGCCATTTTCCAGAGTCGGCCGAAAGGTAGACAAAAAAAAGATACACCCGAAGGCGCAAGTGAGACCAAGTGAAGCACCGGAAGCTTGCGCTGTGTTCCCATGGTGTGCTGACGTACACAGGGCATTCCATTCAGACGTCAAGGGACATAATTGTGCCATGGGGTAATGGCCTTTAGACATAAAACGACAGAGCCTCCTCAAGAGCGTACCCATGGGTGCATCAGCCTATATTTCATGGCCGTAGAGCCGACCGGCAAGAAACACTACCATCAAGCAACTGCCATGTGCATCCCACAGCCTCACTCGTTCCTGTTCCACTGACAGGCGAGGACAGTATAACTCCAGACACAGCCAACTTTTCGCTGTGAGGCATTTCGTGGCACTTGAAGCGGATCCTAGGTTAGTCTTTCCTGCTGACAAAAGGACTTCCCCTGCAGTCGTTTGATTCTTTTTTCTCTGTCATTGGACCTTTCCCCAAGGTTGGCCAAAGGCAGACAAGAAAAAAGATACACTCGAAAGTGCGAGTGGGACCCAGGGAACTACTGTCTTCAACTTCCGAACCAGTCAGTAGGGAACGATACTGCACCACCTTTGGAAGCCCACGCCGTGTTGACATAGGCCATAGGGTGCAGGCATGCACATCCATTCCATTAAGACGTCAAGGGGATCATTTCTACCTTGTAGATGCCATCGTGTGATGTCCACTGGACTCGACATCACAGAACCTCCATATGAGCGTTCCCATGAGTGTACCAGCCCATATTTCATGTCTACAGAGCCTACCGGACAAACGAACTCTGACATCAAGCAACTGCCGTGTGCATTTCGCAGTCTCACTCGCTGAGAACCGTGTAACTCCAGATACGTCGACCTTTCGCAATGAGGTCTTATGTGTCTTCTGAATAGGATCCCGGGTTACAGTCTTTCACGCTGGCAACAGGACTTTCCCTACGGTCAGTGGCTCGTTCCCCTCAGTCACTGGACATTTTTCCAGGTCAGCCAAAAGGCAGATAAGAAAAAGTACACCCAAAGGTGCAAATGGGACCCAGAGAAATCCTGTCTCTGAGTGCAAAACCAGTGAGCTGGGAGCAGTTCTGCACCACCCTTGGAAGCCTGCGCTGTGTTCACATATGGTGCAGGTATCCACAGGGCATTCCTTTAAAACACCAACGGACATACGTGTTCTCCTAAAGATGTCTTTGTGTAGCGGCCACTTGACGCGAGATAACAGAACCTCCATGGGAGCGTTACCATGGGTGCATAGCCTACCGGCAAACACCAACATAAAGCAAATGTATTATTTATCCTGCAGCCTCATTCTACAGTTTTTGACGATCAATAATATAGTTTCTTTCCCATAATACAAACAGGACCCAGCCGTAATTCAGATCTTATCGTTGCTTTTCCTGCCAGTGTGTCTGCTCTCTCATTTTCTTTCACAGCTGCATGTCCTAGGCTGTCCCTTCATACGAGTCTCTCCAATGGAAAGCTGAACATACCTTTATGCCAAGCAGCGTTTTGCATGCCACTTTCCAGATTTTGAAGTAGATTCTTGGAGTCAGTCAGTATCATTGCATGCTGATTCTAAGCTGGTCTGTGGATGAGATCCAGTGGAGTGCTTCTATCTCCCGTGTTAGACTTCAAATTATCAAAATGTACGTACCATTGTCTACCTGGATAGTTCCGCCATTTATCTCATTTTGGATTCCAAGCTTGACTAACCTTGACGGAACCATCATGTATATAACAGCGTATTTTCTTATGTTGAGGGTTTTCCATCTGCATCTGAGGTTTTGCATTGGTTTGGCCGTCTGTCCATTCTCGACAGTATCTTCGAAAGCTCTAAAGCAGTGGCATTTTGGTAGAGATTGTTTGAAACGGTAAGAGTACCTTTCCCTGTTTCTCCGTTTCTTTGAGTTCTGATAATTGGCATACAGGTGTAATTGTGTCCCATCCATGATTTCCACGTCCTAGACGAGTGCATTTTGTTTCCCTGATTGCCACATACAGTGGGTTTAGAGGATTTGTAAGTGCTTTAAAATATACCTTCACTGCTCCAGCTTGTGTGACCTGCATTGAAGGAAGGCCAAGTATGTATTGCATGGTTTTCAGCTGGTGTGTCCTTTTTACATCCCAAGATCAGCATCATTGCTTCAAAGTAACTTTGTTTTTGATTTAAGAAGTGTAGAAAGCCCTAATATAAACCAATCAAGCTGAAGAGAATTGCATGATACGGTCAGCAAAAATGGCGTTGTGTAATCTCTCTGGCTATTATTGCATTCATAACAGGCAGGCTCTAGGTCCCATCAAAGCCTGTACCCAGTTAGCGTAGGTTGTCATTTGATTCAGTTTGTATTCTTTTGAAGAGACGTGAGGGCAATGGTCCCGATGTCTTGTCATTAAGAGTGCAGCCCATTGTCTGGGCTTTTGTAGGGTTGATGGACGAACCAGTTTTTTTTTTACCCATTGAGCAATATTGTTCAAATGCTGCTGAGCTGTTTTCGTTTTTTCTTGAGAGCATTCTTTCATGTTTCTAGACAGCCCACCATCTGTTAGTGTGTCAATAGTCGAGCAATCCGGCTTTTACTGAGATCTGCAAAGCCTTAAGTATAAATATTGTATATATCAAGGGAGAGAGAGGAGAACGATGAGGTTGTCCCATGGAGAATTTATAGCGTTCAGACATCCAGTCTCTAAATCGTAAGATGACAGTTTGCTCTTGAAACGGCTTCGATCCATCATGTAAAAATGTCATGCTGACTCCATGCTCAAGAAATAGCTCCATGAGAAACGAGAACCGGATTTTGTTGTGTGCATCACCCATATCTAATGCAACTGCCAATGTTTGTTTCTTTATTTGGAATCCTTCACATACCTCACAGACAAAAGGTGCCGTATTTTCTCATGTACTTTTATCAGTTCTGTAGCCTGCTTGATTTTTGTCAGGGGGGATTACACCTCGGCCGATCTTACAAGATAAGAAATCTAAAGAATGACCTCAACAAATGACCTCAGATCAAAACCACCTTACCATAGACATCTTTCAGAGCTCATCATCATCAAGAGAAGAAGTGGCAGCGCATCCAGACTTAATGTTGCACATTACTTCATGCTAATCAAGGCT
>JADBJO010001663.1:125000-132500 GCA_016801955.1 Conus betulinus
TCTCTAGGGCGATGCCTCTCCTGTTCGATACGTTCTTGTGGAGTCTTGCAGCACTAGCTTTGGCGAGCCGGGCATTCACCTCATCGTCGAAGACAGTGTTTCTGGACAGAGTGCTGCCTAGGAAGTTGAACTTATCCACCGTGTTCAGTTGCTGTCCAGTGATGGTGAGAAAGTAAGGGGCCACTAAACGTTATGTTTTCGGGAGGACAGAAGAAAGAAAGAAGAGAGTGCGATTCGTAAGTAGTGTGCGAATTTGTCCTCTAGGAATCCTAGAAAACCGGATCAAATGCTTAAGACTTGCCCGTTTGAGTCTACCCTCTGGTCAGCTCAGGCTGGTCGAATTTCCTTTCGCCCCCCCCCCCCCCCCCCCCTCCCCTTCCTTTCCTGTACACACCTCTTCATTTAGCCGTAATAATGTTCAAATTTTAATGATAAAATTGAGGAGTTGTGATCTCTGTTTTTAGGTGTATATTCACAATCATGAATAAACTTTTTCTTATAATCCTGATTATCATACGAACCAGGAGAGAGGTGGGGGGGGGGGGATTCTTCACATAATCGGCCCCAGCCCATTCCGTTCAACTCGCTCTTACTCGTTCCCACATCCATCCTCCACCCCCATCCTCACCTCACTTTTCCTACGTTTTCTCTTTATTTAAAATTTATGGTAAATTAAACCTCCCCCACCTTCTCGACTCCCCGATTTCCATAGCCAACCCTTCCAAACACACTTACTATTCTGCCCCCCCCCCCCCCCTCCGCCTCCGCCAGTTGGAGATCTGTTGACACTGGCCTTCCTGATCATCCTGCGCTGCTCAGCTGCGCAGTTATATTGCTTTTCACAGATCTCTGCACCTTTGCGGACAGCTGATCGCCACCCGTCTCTGTTCGGGGCAGTCTGCTCCCATGTTGTGTGGCTGATGTTGAAGGCCTTCAGGGAAGATTTGAGGCTGTCTTTGAAACGCTTCCTCTGGCCTCCATGAGAGCGTTTGCCCGTTGTAGTTCGCCAAACAATAGTTTCTTTGGCAGCCGATGGTCTGGCATGCGAACTACGTGACCTGCCCAGCGAAGCTGTGACTGCATCAGTATGAGGGAGATGCTAAGCAGGCCAGCACAAGTGAGGACTTAGGTGTCCAGGAATCTTGTCTTGCCACTTAATGCCCATGAGTCTCTGAGGCAGGTGGTGTGGAAATGGGTTCAGTTTCCTAGCGTGACGCAGGTAAACCGTCCATGTTTCACAGCCATAGAACAGTGTGGTGAGAACTATGGTCCGACACGCCTTGATCTTGGTCTCTAGGGCGATGCCTCTCCTGTTCAATACGTTCTTGTGGCAGAGTGCTGCCTAGGAAGTTGAACTTGTCCACCGTGTTCAGTTGCTGTCCAGTGATGGTGAGAAAATAAGGGGCAACTAAACGTTATGTTTTGCGGGAGGACAGAAGAAAGAAAGAAGAGAGAGGGTGATTCGTAAGTAATGTGCGAATGTGTCCTCTAGGAATCCCTAGAAAACCGGATCAAATGCTTAAGACTTGCTCGTTTGAGTCTACCCTCTGGTCAGCTCAGGCTGGTCGAATTTCCCTTCGCCCCCCCCCCCCCCCCTCCTCTTTCCTTTCCTGTACACACACCTCTTCATATAGCCGTAATAATATTTAAATTTTAATGATAAAATTGAGGAGTTGTGATCTCTGGTTTTTTAGGTGTATGTTTACAAACATGAATATAAACTTTTTCTTAAATCCTGATTATCATACGAACCAGGAGAGAGGGGGGGGGGGGGGGGGGGGGGGGGGATTCTTCACATAATCGGCCCCAGCCCATTCCGTTGAACTCGCTCTTACTCGTTCCCACATCCTTCCCTCCACCCCCATCCCCACCTCACTTTTCCTACGTTTTTCTCTTGATTTAAAATTATGGTATATTAAACCTCCCCCACCTTCTCGACTCCTCCCCGATTTCCATAGCCAACCCTTCCAAACACACTTATTCCCCCCCCCCCCCCCCCCCCCCCCCCCCCCCCCCCCCGCCGCCTCCGCACCTTCTTAGCTTAATCGTGCGAGACAGAGAAATATGAACAAGGTATTTCTTTCCTTTCCCGACCCTCCTCCCTCTCCAGCTCCCCCATGCCCCTGGGCGCTCCACTTCCCCCGTCCACCCCCATCCACCCTCTTGCTCGATTCACTGTTGTAAATGTATCGATGGGAGTGTCGGACTGATATTTCCTTTCTTCGCCTTCAAATTTAGATATAGATGTCTGAAACCTCATTACTGCAACCGAGCAACAGCTACCCATACACAAAATGGTTTATCTTGATAGTTTGTACTTGCAGTTTAGTCCAGAATCTAATGACCCATCGATGATATTGAACGTAACCTGATTTTGTGGTGACTTGGTCAGTTGACCATGTAAACTGATTTAAACCTTATTTCTATCAAAGGCCACATGCATAATGTATCGCTGTCACAGTTCTACCCAGTAGTTTAATCTGTTGAAGGAAGAAGCTTGAATTCTGAAAGCGTTGCTTTTCCCGTCTAAGCGAAATGTCGTGTTTTTTTCCGGAGGTGTACTAGGATATAGCCATAAAGTCGGGCTTGCAGAATATCCTTTCTCTTCCCTCATTTAATGTCAGAAAATGGTAAGTGTTGATTATTGAAAGTGATTATTATAAGTTTACTTTAATCCGGAAAGGAAAAAAAAGCACGCACACACACACGGAAACAGTGTCGGAATGAAATGTTAAGCGGACCAGCAGAGGGGGTTGAAAGGTAATCCTTCCCAGTCCAACACTCGCCAAACACGCCATCCCCAGACGCCGCACGTATCCCAATCCATTCAAATTTATTTTCCCCCACCCCCTACACTTTTTTTTTTTTTTTTTTTTTTGCTAATTTAGAAATCAACGTCCGGTAAGCCGAAACTAACGGAATGATACCGTATCCCCCCCCCCCCCCCCCCCCCCCCCCCTCCCACACACACAAATATTTAGAATCTCCTAAAATGCAAACGAAGGGTGCAGTGCCCTTAGATTTAAGTAGATCAGCTTTTAACGAAAAGAAAACTTCTCTGTGAAATCGCAGACACGAAAGGAAAACTTTCCATGATTTATTTTTCTGCCTACCTACCTACTTGCCTACCTACCTACCAATTATTACTATCATTGTTATCATGTTTATTTCATAATTGTCTATCGATCGATCTACATCTCTTCATTTATTATTATAGGTAGTAGTATCGTTATCAGCTGGTGTGCAGATTGACAAAATGATTGGAGAAAGACAGGAAATGTCTGTCCATCATTGTTCAGCCATATAATACGTTAAGTCTTGAAATTATATGTTTGAGGAAAATCGGTACTGTGCCATAACTTGAAAACTTAAAAAGAAATCGGAAGGTTCTGAAAACTTAAAAATGCATATAGCGTTTTCAAAGAACTTTACAGGGTGGCATATACAGTTTATTCGCAACGTAAACATACAGCAGTACAGTTTTCCTTATTGTATATGATGCACTTTTTTTTTTTTCAAAATACAATCAGTCCCACTCCATGGGCAGCTGTGTGCGTATGTATTCATGTTTTAATTTCTACGGCGTGTTTTACGGTTTTCAAACAAGTGATGGAGATATGTGCACAAACCAAAAACACATGAAGGGGTTTTGTCGAATGTCTGTAGACACCAGAGACAATCATACTAGATTTTGACGGCAAAGACTTGTGTGTCGTTAAAACTTCAAATCGTAGAGTGCACCACAAAAAAAAAGTTGATGGCGTTTGTTGAAGGCAGATTGTTAAAGAAAATCAAAATCATTTTTTTTAATCGATTTTGATTTGTGATTTGGGCTATATATCTTTATATTTACGGACATATTTTTTTCGCAATCTCTATTCGTTTAAGTTCATCTCTCTGTCTCTCCTGTCCCTCCCTCCCTCTATTCCCCCCCCCCCCTCTCTCTCTCTCTCTCTCTCTCTCTCTCTCTCTCTCTCTCTCTCTCTCTCTCTCTCTCTCTCCATTTTCTCTGTCACTCCAGTTTCCCGTTGCATAGATGTCTAGATTGAACAAGGGTGTATCTAACCTTCGAGCAAAATCGCTCCTCGTGGAAAAAGGACTGTGAAAAAGACGTTTAAAGTGCAATGCGGCCCTCGAGCAATATTTCTGCCTCTGATGGTTTATATATACGATCCAAGTGACTGGCAGTGGGGTCACATTCTGTACATGAGAAGCAAAGAAATTTATGAGAATGCATCGATCGATCTCTCTTGTACAACCTTCTAGATCAGAAACCGTTGGCAGTTTCCAGTCTCGTGTGATGTGTGGTCTCCCTCGGACTAAAACCAGTCCATATACCCAGAAAATGCTGTTCATTTTTGTCCGCATTCCGTTTGGACACTTTACGTTCTCGATCCCTATTCATAATTTTAAGTTATATTCCGATTTCAAACCGTGATTTGCCGCCATTTGTTTATGATGCACCACCGTAATTCCTCATCTGTTTCCACATTTTTCTGTCTTGTCTCCTCTTTCTCTGTCCTTGTGTGTGCTTCCATTTCCACTTTTTGATGCATTATCCTCTCTCGGTGGTATTCCCACGCTGCTCATTCCAGCAATCATACACTGATACATTGTCTTGTCCTGTTGCAGTGCCTGCAGTGGCAGTCTACACTTCCTTTCTGTGGCGTTCAGCAAGGATGGACGATGACGCGCATCCATTTTCGAGAGCCTGAACGAAGAGGCGCACTCGCATACAGCTCAACTTGGACAGGTGAAGATTTCTATTATTCTGAAACATTTCATGTCTAAGCCTGGCAAAACAGAGTTAATTTTTGACATGTATACTTCAGCAGATGATAACAGAATATGCATAAAACAGCATTGACCGGATAGGATTTCGTTTTGAGTTTTGGTGATGTCTAATGTTTGTAACGTGTGAAGAAAACAGTCAAATATTCAAGGGTCCGTTTGCTATTGTCTATCAAGTGTACGTTACTTCACGTTTTGTTAAGTGCGCTTAATTTTACTTCACCTTGCCTTAAACTAAATCATTGCTGATTGTGAAGATCAGATGTTAAGATATGGTTTACATCAACAGGACCAAAGATTTCCTGCATCAACAGCCGCGGAAAACGGAGACCAGGACGAGCGAACTCGGCGAATGTAGCTAAGTAGTCTTCTATCTTCTTATTCCTCACATCCTCTCTCATTCTTCCTTCGTTTTTTTCCAGTGTAGTGTACCTGTTCTTTCACAGTCTAGTGGGCTGATGTGGGCCTGTATTGTTCTTGAATTAGGTTCGGAAACCTGGTATCAGTGTGTTCTTTCAGATTATATTATTATCGTCATTGTATACGCCTATCCTCGATTAGAAATCAAGCTCTAAGCGCTTTACAGTCCACACTCGCATTTACACAAGGGGCTTCCGACCTGGGTGGAGCCAAATGAAGAACCGCCTGCTGATGCTTTTTTTTCCGTCATTCAGGTGAACATCAGTCACTCAGACTTTTTCCTACAAGGCTGAGTGCCTTTTTATTCCACAGAGTTTCATCCCCACTTTCTATGAAACTTGGTGTGTGCCTTTCCCCACCCCTCCACAGGGCTTCGTGTCGTCTGTCCATTAGACTCGTCGACTCTTTTCCCAACGCTGGATTTCGTGTCCTTTATAAGTGTTTTTGTCCACTCTCTACCCCCACACCTGGGTTTTGTGTCCTCTTCAAATGAGATTCGGTGACTCCGTCCCCCGCGCCCTCTCCCTCCCTCCCCCGCAGGTTTCGTGCCCTCACTCCATAAGGTTCGGCGTCTCTTTACTCCAGTTTCGTGTGTTCTTCATTAAGGTTCGGTTTCTCTTCGATCCCTCCCACCTCGCCCCAGGTTTCATGTCCTATGTCTTCAGGGTTGAGTTTTCTTTTTATCTGTCCACAAAATCTGTCCTCCTCTACAATTTTCTGTATTTCTTCACCCCCACAGGGTTTCGTGTGCGTGTCCTCGTTCTGTAAGGTTCAGTGTCTAATCCTCCACACCTCCCCTACCCTCCTTCGGTTTCATGTCATCTTTCTGTAAGAATCGATGTTGTTTCTTTTTCCCGGGTGGTTGTGACTCCCTTTGTATAAGACTCGGTGGCTCTTTCCCTGCCAGATGGTTTCGTGTCCTCCATTAGGGTTCGTTTTTGTTTTTTTTGGTTTGTTTTTTTGTTTGTTTTGTTTTCGCCCATTCAGGATTACGTGTTCTTTCTTTAAGGTTCAGTGTCTCTCATTACCTGCGGCATTATTTCGTTTCTTCTATCTATAAAACACGGTATCTCTTCCTCGCCGCCTTTCCAGGATTTCTAGTCTTTTACTAAGGTTTGGTGTCGATCCTCTCTCTCGCCCCCACTCCACGGTTTTCCTTTTTGTGTGAGGATCGGTGCGTCCACCCCCTCTCCCCGATTTCTTATCCTCTTTCTTTAACGTTTGCCAGTTCTTTTCCCAGCCTCCAATGTCTCATGCCCTCTTAACATTTTGTTTGGTTTTGTTCATACCTACCTCCCCTGCTCCCTGGGTTTCTTGTCCTCTTTCTTTATGACTTGTCGCCTCTTTTCGCGTCCACAGAGTTTCGTGTCTCTTGCTACGAAGTTCGCGTCTCTTATCCCCTCTCCACGGTGTTTTCGGTCATCTTTCTACAAAGATGGTTCTCGAACACACACCCAGCCCCTCCTCCCCCCCCCCCCCCCAGCCCTCGGGGTTTTGTCTCCTCTTTCTACATTGTCCTGTATCTCTTATCTCCCCACAAAATGTCCTGTCCTCTTTCAACAAGGTTCTTTTTCCTTCACCCATCCCCAAGATTTTTGTACCCCCCCCCTCCCTCCCCCCCCCCCCTCACAAAAGGTGTTCTCTATCGGATTACTTTTTCTAAAAAATTTCGATGCCTCTCTTCAACCGTCACATGATTTTGTGTCCTCTTTCAATTAGTCTCGGTGTGTCGTTTCTCTTTCAATTAGTCTAGGTGTGTCGTTTCTTTTTCAATTAGGCTCTGTGTGTGATTTTGTTTCTCTTTCAATTAGTCTCGGTGTGTTGTTTTTCTCTTTCAATTAGTCTAGGTGTGTCGTTTCTCTTTCAATTAGGCTTGGTGTGTCGTTTCTCTTTCACTTAGGCTCGGTGTGTCGTTTCTCTTTCAGTTAGGCTCGGTGTGTTGTTTCTCTTCCAAGGTTCCGTGTTTTATATATAAGGCTCTGTTTAATCCCACCCACCTCCCACCCTACCCCCAGCCCCCACCTTCCAGGGTCTCCTGTCCTCTTTCTAGAATTGGTCTCTTTTCTCTATGAGCAGTTCTGTGTCCTCTTTCTACAATATTCAGTGGCTCTATTACCCCATCACAGGTTTTCGTGTCCAGTTTCTGTAAAGTTAGGTGTCTGTCTCTCCCTCCTCCTTCAGAGATTTTGTGTTTTTATGTTTCTAAAGTTAGGTGTCTCTTTATCCACGAAAAGGTTTTGTGTCTTTCTCAAAGGTTCAAGATCATTGTCACTTTCCCCCACCCCCCAC
>JADBJO010001663.1:137500-172500 GCA_016801955.1 Conus betulinus
GACTTCTCCCCACAGTGCTTCATGTTCTCTTTCTATAAGGTTCGAGTTCATTCTCCCTGTTCCCTGTTTCTTCAGGTTCTGTTTTGTGACTTCTCCCACAGTGTTTCATGTTCTCTTTCTATAAGGTTCGAGGTTCATTCTCCCCTTTTTCTTCAAGGTTCTGTTTGTGACTTCTCTCCCCACAGTGTTTCATGTTCTTTTCTATAAGGTTCGAGGTTCATTCTCCCTGTTTCTTCAAGGTTCTGTTTTGTGACTTCTCCCCACAGTGTTTCATGTTCTCTTTCTATAAGGTTCGAGGTTCATTCTCCCTGTTTCTTCAAGGTTCTGTTCTCTGGCTTCTCCCCACAGTGTTTCATGTTCTCTTTCTGTAAGGTTCGAGGTTCATTCTCCCTGTTTCTTCAAGGTTCTGTTTGTGGCTTCTCCCCACAGTGTTTCATGTTCTCTTTTCTGTAAGGTTCGAGGTTCATTCTCCCTGTTTCTTCAAGGTTCTGTTTGTGCTTCTTCTCCCCACAGTGCTTCATGTTCTCTTTCTATAAGGTTCGAGGTTCATTCTCCCTGTTTCTTCAAGGTTCTGTTTGTGACTTCTCCCCACAGTGCTTCATGTTCTAGGTTCGAGGTTCATTCTCCCTTTTTTCTTCAGGTTCTGTTTCTGACTTCTCCCCACAGTGCTTCATGTTCTCTTTCTATAAGGTTCGAGGTTCATTCTCCCTGTTTCTTCAAGGTTCTGTTTGTGACTTCTCCCCACAGTGCTTCTTGTTCTAGGTTCGAGGTTTCATTCTCCCTGTTTCTTCAAGGTTCTGTTTGTGACTTCTCCCCACAGTGCTTCATGTTCTCTTTCTATAAGGTTCGAGGTTCATTCTCCCTGTTTCTTCAAGGTTCTGTTTTGACTTCTTCTCCCCACAGTGTTTTCATGTTCTCTTTCTATAAGGTTCGAGGTTCATTCTCCCTGTTTCTTCAAGGTTCTGTTTGTGACTTCTCCCCACAGTGTTTCATGTTCTCTTTCTATAAGGTTCGAGGTTCATTCTCCCTGTTTCTTCAAGGTTTCTGTTTCTGGCTTCTCCCCACAGTGTTTCATGTTCTCTTTCTATAAGGTTCGAGGTTCATTCTCCCTGTTCTTCAAGGTTCTGTTTGTGGCTTCTCCCCACAGTGCTTCATGTTCTCTTTCTATAAGGTTCGAGGGTTCATTCTCCCTGTTTCTACAAGGTTCTGTTTCTGGCTTCTCCCCACAGTGTTTCATGTTTCTCTTTCTATAAGGTTCGAGGTTCATTCTCCCTGTTTCTACAAGGTTCTGTTTCTGGCTTCTCCCCACAGTGTTTCAGTTCACTTTCTATAAGGTTCGAGGTTCATCCTCCCTGTTTCTTCAAGGTTCTGTTTCTGGCTTCTCCCCACAGTGTTTCATGTTCTCTTTCTATAAGGTTCGAGGTTCATCCTCCCTGTTTCTTCAAGGTTCTGTTTCTGGCTTCTCCCCACAGTGTTTCATGTTCTCTTTCTGTAAGGTTCGAGTTCATTCTCCCTGTTTCTTCAAGGTTCTGTTTCTGGCTTCTCCCCACAGTGTTTCAAGTTCACTTTCTGTAAGGTTCGAGGTTCATTCTCCCTGTTTTTTCAAGGTTCTGTTTCTGGCTTCTCCCCACAGTGTTTCATGTTCTCTTTCTGTAAGGTTCGAGTTCATTCTCCCTGTTTCTACAAGGTTCTGTTTCTGACTTCTCCCCACAGTGTTCATGTTCTCTTTCTGTAAGGTTCGAGGTTCATTCTCCCTGTTTCTTCAAGTTGTGTTTTCTGGCTTCTCTCCACAGTGTTTCATGTTCTCTTTCAATAAGGTTCGAGGTTCATTCTCCCTGTTTCTACAAGGTTCTGTTTCTGACTTCTCCCCACAGTGTTTCATGTGTTCTCTTTCTATAAGGTTCGAGGTTCATTCTCCCTGTTTCTTCAGGGTTCTGTTTCTGACTTCTCCCCACAGTGTTTCATGTTCTCTTTCTATAAGGTTCGAGGTTCATTCATTCTCCCTGTTTCTTCAAGGTTCTGTTTGTGACTTCTCCCCACAGTGTTTCATGTTCTCTTTCTATAAGGTTCGAGGTTCATTCTCCCAGTTTCTTCAAGGTTCTGTTTCTGACTTCTCCCCACAGTGTTTCATGTTCTCTTTCTATAGGTTCGAGGTTCATTCTCCCTGTTTCTTCAAGGTTCTGTTTCTGACGTCTCCCCACAGTGTTTCATGTTCTCTTTCTATAAGGTTCGAGGTTCATTCTCCCTGTTTCTTCAAGGTTCTGTTTCTGACTTCTCCCCACAGTGTTTCATGTTCTCTTTCTATAAGGTTCGAGGTTCATTCTCCCTGTTTCTTCAAGGTTCTGTTTGTGACTTCTCCCCACAGTGTTTCATGTGTCTCTTTCTATAAGGTTCGAGGTTCATTCTCCCTGTTTCTCAAGGTTCTGTTTGTGACTTCTCCCCACAGTGTTTCATGTTTTCTTTCTATAAGGTTCGAGGTTCATTCTCCCTGTTTCTTCAAGGTTCTGTTTGTGACTTCTCCCCACAGTGTTTCATGTTCTCTTTCTATAAGGTTCGAGGTTCATTCTCCCTGTTTCTTCAAGGTTCTGTTTGTGACTTCTCCCCACAGTGTTTCATGTTCTCTTTCTGTGTAAGGTTCGAGGTTCATTTTCCCTGTTTCTTCAAGGTTCTGTTTCTGACTTCTCCCCACAGTGTTTCATGTTCTCTTTCTGTAAGGTTCGATGTTCATTCTCCCTGTTTCTTCAAGGTTCTGTTTCTGGCTTCTCCCCACAGTGTTTCAAGTTCTCTTTCTGTAAGGTTCGATGTTCATTCTCCCTGTTTCTTCAAGGTTCTGTTTGTGTCTTCTCCCCACAGTGTTTCAAGTTCTCTTTCTGTAAGGTTCGATGTTCATTCTCCCTGTTTCTACAAGGTTCTGTTTGTGACTTCTCCCACAGTGCTTCATGTTCTCTTTCTGTAAGGTTCGATGTTCATTCTCCCTGTTTCTTCAAGTTGTGTTTCTGGCTTCTCTCCACAGTGTTTCATGTTCTCTTTCTATAAGGTTCGATGTCTCCTCTGTCTTTCTCTACAGGGTTTCTTGTCCTTTTTTTTGTAAAGTTTGCTATCTCTTTCAGTCCCCAGGTTCCGTGTACGCTTTCTGCATGATTGGTGGTGGTGGGGGGGGGGGGGGGGGGGGGGGGGCTCTTACCTCTCCTATAAGGTTTTGTGCTTCCTTGTAAGGTTTGGTGTCCATTTTCCCCTCTGCAAGATTTCGCGTTCTCTTTGCTGTAAAGGCTCAATATCTCTTCTTCCCCCACCCCCCCCTTCAGAATTTCACGTCCTCTTCTTTCAGGTTCTGTACCCCCCCCCCCCCCCCCACACACACACACACACACACACCCGCTGCAATTTTTGTGTCCGCTTTCAATAGGAATCGGTCTCTTTTACTTCCCACCCTTGGGGTTTCATGTCCTTTTTCAATGAAGTTCGGTGTATTATTCCCGCAGTCCCCACCACCCACCCCACATCTCATTTGTTTTCATATTCCTTTTACGTAAGTTCCGATGTTTGTATCCCCCCTAACAGCATTTTTTGTCCGTCTGTAAGATTCGGTGTTCCCCCTCCCCCACCCACTGCCCCTATCATGTTTCGCGTGCTCATTCTACAAGCATCAGTATCCCCCCCCCCCACCCCTGTTACATGTCCTTTGTCTATAAGATTCGGAAACTTCCCACCCGTCCATCCACCCCACCACCAGGTTTCGAGATTGTTCTACAAATGTTCTGTGTCTCCCCCCCCCCCCCCCCCCCCCCCTCCTCAAGATGATGGTCACTCCACCCCCTCCCCCAACAGGTTATGTCCTTTTTACAGGTTCGGTGTCCCCCCAGCGCCCCTCACCCCCCCTCCCCCCCCCCCCCCCCCCCCCCCTTTTTTTTTTTCCATATTCCTGTCCTCTGTGTCATCTTTCTTTAAGGTTCGGTGTGTTTCTTCCCACCTCCTCCTCCCCCCCAGTGTTTTTGTGTTTAATTTTACAAGGTTAGATCCCCCCCCCCCCCCCCCCCCCCCCCCCCCCGGTTTCTTGTTTTTTTGTGGTTTAAGGTCGTCTTTCACCACCCAACCACCACAGGGTTTTAGGGCCTACTGTCTGTCGCCTCACCCCCCCCCCCCCCCCCCCGCCCCATCGATCCCCAGCCCCCAGGCTTTAGTGTCCTTCTCTAACAGTTAGTGCCCCCTTCTGCTCCCCAGGCCTTGTGTCCTACCAGGCTTAGTTTGTTCCCCTCCTTCCATGGATACTTTTTATGTGCCTGAGTATCTTGACCCACACAGGATTTAATGTCTTCTTTAAATACGGTTTCGTGTTTCTTCTTCCCTCCCTGACTCCCATCTCATGGTTCAGTGTCATCTTTCTGTAGCATTCTCTGCCCATACCCCCACCCGCTCCCCCTTTTATCCATGTTTCCCCAAAGCCTCTTTCGTATCCTCCTTGTACGAGGCTTAGGGTCTTTACCCCTCATGGAGTTTTCTTTTTTCTTTCTATAAGGTTCGGTTCTCTTTGCTCAGCCCACAGGGTTCGTGTCTTGTTCCTGTGAGGATTGATGTCTCTTCTCCCAAACCCTCTGTGTTTCGTGTCCTGTTCCTGTAGAAATTGGTGTGTCTTCCGCACCTATGCATGTCCTGCAGGGTACCAGTCTCTGTTTCCGTAAAATTCACTGTCGCACCCATCCATCCACCCCCCGCCTCTCATGTCCTATTTCTATAAGGTTCAGTGTCTCTTTACCCCACCGGAATTACACGTCCTCTTTCTGTAAGGTTTTATGTCTCTACTCCCCCCCCCCCCCGCCCCCCTCCACCCATTTCCCCCCCCCCCCCCCCCCGCTTCCCAGGGTTTCGTGTAATTTTTCTTTAGGTTCGTTGTCTCATTCCCGCTCCTGTCCACATGGTTTCTTTGTCTTTCGATAAAGCTCTGTCTTTCTTTTCGCCACCTAGAGGGTTTTGTGTCCACTTTGTACATAGTGTCTCTTTCTCTCTCTGCCCCAAGTTTTGTGTTCCCGTTTTTTTCGGTGTCTTTTTTCTTGTAAAAGTTTCCTTACTTCCCCCACCTCCCACTTCCCTACGCCACCCCCCACTCTCTGTCTCCTTCAGGGTTTAGTGTCCTCTTTTTATAAGGTTTGATGTCTTTTTTTTCCAGCCCCCCCCCCCCCCCCCCCAAAAAAAATGTGTCAGCTTTCCATAAGAATGTATCTCTCCCAAGCCCTCGCCCCACAAGGTTTCTTAACCTCTTTCCGCGTAATTCTCTCTTTTCCCTGCCACAGGATTTTGTGTCCTCAGGGTTTAGCGCCTCCTCCTGTAATGTTTGGTCTGTCTTTTCACACTCTTTAAGATTTTGTGACTCTTTCTGTAAGGGTTGGTGTCTATTTCATGCCTACCATACCGGTTTTGTATCATTTTCTTATAATCTTTGGTGTATCTTTCCCTCCACCACGACCACCACCCCCCCCTCCCGGATTATTGTGCCCTGTTCCCATAAAGTTCGGTGTCATCTCCCTCCTCACACGTAACTTCTTGTCCTGTAAGGGTTCATCGTTTCTACCCTCCATCCCATTCCACTGTTTTGTGTACTTATTCTAAAAGACAGTGGGTGCACCCCCCCCCCCCCCCCCCCGCTCACTCACTCCCACCCACTCAGTGTTTCGGGTCTTTTTTACGAGCTCGGAGTCTCCCCACTTAACCCCCAAGTTTCAAGATCTCCGTCTATAAGTTTTCGGTGTCTCTCCAGTCCAGAATTTCTGTCCTACAAATGTTGGTATCTGTTTTGCCACCATAAACTTATGTGTCTTGTCTTTTTGAAGTTCGGTGCCATTCTTTCCGCCCGCCCCACTCCGTCTCTTTACTTAGAGTTTGTGTCTCGCGCTTCAGTTCACCGGGTTTCGTATCTCTCTATAGGGTCCGGTGTAAACCTCCTCGGTTCTGGTTTTTTTTTTTTCTGTTGAGGTTTGGCGTGTTTCCCCTTTCTGTCCACTCTAGTTTCGAGAGTTCTCTTTCTGTAAAGGTTCGATGTCTCTCTCTCCTCCCTCCGCAGTCTGCGGTTTTTCTTTCCTTTTTTTTTTTTTAACGAGAGTTTTGTTGTGTCCCCCTACATTCTCCCGCGTATCCCCCCCCCATCCCCGGATTTACTTACTTTTTTTCTAATAAGTTTGGTTATCTCTTACGCACATCCACCCCTGCAGTTTTCGAGTTTTCTTTTTGCGAGGGTCGGTATTTCTCCCTCCACCCTCCCACACCTCCAGCTTTATGGTCCTCTTTTGTACAAAGTTCGGTGTATTTCGATTCCCTTTCTTTTATGAAGTTGGCTCTATCTCTCTCTCTCCCCCCCACCCCCCCCCCCCCCCCCCCCCCCCCCCCCCCCAGGTTTTGAGACCTCTTTTTTAAAGATTCGTTGTCTCTCCCCCGAACCCTGCATCTCCGGTTTCGAATCCTCTTTCTACTACAAATTTCGGGTCCCAATCCCTGCTGCCCCCCTCCCCTCCCTTCTGGGTTTCGTGTCATCTTTTAAGAAGGTTCGCTGTCTTTCCACACCCATCCCCCTTCCAGTGTTTTTGCTCTGTTTCTAGAGGGTTCGCCATCTCTTTCCTTCCCTTAACATCTTGTGGTTTCCTTCCATACATGTCCTCATTTGATATAGTTTATTGGGTTTTTTTTTTCTCTCTTTTTTCTTTGAGGGCATAGTGTAAACAAGCTATTAGCCTCTCCATTCTGCCCCCAATACAAATATTCCTATTCATATTCCTCCCAGAGGGGGTTTCATGTCCTCTTCATATGAAGTTCGATGCCTGACCCACTGCCACCCTCCTCCACAGTTTTCGTGTTTTTCTACGGGGTATAGTGTTTCCCCCCCCCCACCCCACCCCCTCCTCCCCCCACTTCGTCCACAGAGTTTCGTGTTCTTCTATAGTTGTTAGTTTCTCCATTTCTTTTCATTTTTCTCTCGTCTTTTTCACACGGTGTTTCCCTTCAACGTGTCGTGTCTTCTTCATTACCTTTGAGTTTTCTCATGGGATGGGATTAACTGTCTTTTTTAAGGTCTAGTCCGCCCTTCAGGTTTGCTTTTCTCTTGTTACTGACTTTCAAGCGTCGGCTTTCCATCTGGTTTAGCATCTCTTTTCAGAGGGGTCTTGTGTCCTTTCATACAGTTAGGTGTTCTCTTTTCGTAGAACTGATCTTTTACTATTTGTTCAGATTGGAGTAGGTCTTTTCATAGGGAGTTTTTTCTCTTTAATTTACTGCCCTGCGTTCATATGGTTTGATGTTTTGTTTTTGTTCAACCTAATGTCCTTCTTTCATAGTGCTGAGTGTTCTTTTTCTAAGGGTATAGTAACGTCCTTGCATAGAGTATAGTATCTTCTTTTCGCAGCGTTTAGTGTTCTTTCTGTTGTTTAGTGTCCTCTTTTCATAGGGCTGTGGATCCTTCCTTCGTGTAGTTTTTGAATGTTTTTTTTTTTTTTTTTTTTTTTTTTTTCAGAGTGTATGGTCTCCGTCGTTACAGTTTAGTGTCCTCTCTTAAAACGTTTTTTTAGCGTTTTTTTTTTTTCCCCACAGGGTGCACTGTCCTCTGTCATCACACGCGTTGTCGTTTTGGTAGGGCTAGTGTCCTACCTGAGTAGGGTCTAGAGTAACATGTTAAATATTTTCGTTCTCTATTTCAAACGGCTGTTCTGTGTAGGACATAGATTCAGTTCATAAGATTTAGAATGTCGTTATTTCCCATTGTTAAGCGCCATATTTTTGTAAGTCTTCAGTGTTAGGGATGCGTGCGTGCGTGCGTGCGTGCGTGTGTGTGTGTGTGTGTGTGTGTGTGTGTGTGTGTGTGTGTGTGTGTGTGTGTGTGCTTCCCATCTGCTGCAGAGAGAAGAACCGGACAGCTGGTCAGTGGGAAGACAGTGCTGACGCTGGCTGTACCATGCTGAGCTGAAGTTGAGAACTTATGCCGGATGGGTCGGTGGTGCTCCAGGTGCCTTGTGAATCTTCAGAGGACACCACATTCCTCTCGGAGAGTGCGGTTGTGACGGTAGACCAGCAGACGGCAAGTCCAGGGCTACACAGCAGAGATAAGGTAACACACCACTTCAAATGGTGAAGACAGTAAGCTTACCCTAAAACAGTTATATTCTCGTTAGGATCAAATTAAAAGAAGCGGAATGGTTTTCAACTTCAAAACCACGCCTGTTTGACGAACACAGCAGTAAATACTATACAGACACTCATGGATGAGTAGAATGGGAATGTTGATAGACCCTGACAACTTGCTTTCCTCTTTTTTTTCTATACAGACTATTGTCACCTTGTATTTCAGCACATGAACCTTTCAGTTTGATAAAAAAAAAAAGCGTGACAAAAGTTGTGACTGACAGTAATACTATGCTTTTCTCTCACCACCTTCACATTGCTGCTCCCTCTCTCCAGTGAACACATCAACATACATATGCACGCGCACATGCGTGCACAACACACACATACACACACTGTGTGTAGCAGGTCTCCTGTTTCAGGGATCTAAAACATGGACGCATGTTTTCAGATCATCTGGAACTGAGCTGCAGAAGTGTTAAGGAAGTACGTAGAGCTCTTCCAGTAAATATTCCCTAGTGCGCACCTGGTACCTCCTGATCCGAGTGTCTAATGCACATACCTCTGTGGCAGGGTTAACATGTGGATCTTTTCATTATGTTCTGCTGCCCTTCTCAAATTACGATTTGGTGTCATCTTTCAAATAGTGTTTAGCGTTGTCTTTTGTGGGGATTAATATGCTCTTGTTTAATGTTCTCTTAATAGGGTTGAGTATCCGTTTTATGTGGCGAGTGTTGTCCCTCTGGATGGCCTAGTTTCCTCTGTTCACAGACTTCATTGTTCTCTCTTCCTCAAAGGTCTAGTTTCCTCCTTTCATGGCAATTGGTTATACTTTGCTTACAGTGTAGTTTCATACTTTTGTAGGGCTTAACGTCATCTTTCCCAGAGGTTTAGTGCTCTTTTACATGTTATTTTCTTGGGGTTTAGGGCCCCTCCTTTTATGGGTTCAGTGTCCATTTTTTAGGTTTTTATGGTCTCAATTTATAGTTTTCTTCTGTAAGTTTAGACTCTTTCCTCCACAGGGTTTACAATCCGTTTTGCCATAATGTTTAATTTCCTCCTCTTCGTTGGTTTTAATGTCCGTTGCTCATACAGTTTAGTGTGCGTGGCAAGTGGAGGAGAGACGGCACGGCATGTCCGACAAGAATGCCCAGGCCATGCCGACCTGAGAGACAGTGCCCGGCCAGAGGTGCGGCGACGTGCCGGTGCATTGAGGTTCTCCAAAGGACGCCCCAATTCCTCTGACGGGTCTGCCAGTGAGACGTCGACCAACAAGAATCGTCGTGGGCTTCAAGCCAGACTGTATAAGGTACAACACCGACTTCAGTGGCAAATTCAGATAGTTTATTGTAGAAACAGTTACGTTTTCAATGGGATCAAGTGACAGGGGTGGAAGAGAATGCAACGTTGAAATCGATCAGTTACAAGAGCGGTGCATGAAACATTTTATTAACAGCTGTAAAATTGGGAAATTGCTAGGCTCCAAGCTTCCATTTAATTTTGTTTTCTGTTGAGAGTGTCGGCACTCTGTATTTCACACAAATTAATTTTGTACAATGGGTGACTGATTTCAAGGGAACCCCCAAAACATGCTTTCTTCTGCCCCCCCCCCCCCCCCCCCCCCCCCCCCAGCTTCCCCTTCCCCTGCTGCCCCCTCTCCTTGAAATCTGCTCCCACTACTAACATGTGTATGCATTTACGCGCACTTAAGCACACACGCGCGCGCGCGCACGCACACGCACACACACACACACACACACACACACACACACAGAGCACACACACGTCGTACCCACGCTCACATATTTACGAAGCAGGTCTGCTTGAACATCCTTCTCTACAAAATACTGCTCCAGTCGTACAGCCAAAGTCCCCATTAACATGACCATTCCAATGATTTGGGCACTCACCCACTATACGTAGAGAGTGAATCGCAGTTCAGGCGACTTTAAAGAGCTAAGTTGCAGAATTTGCTGAAAAAAAATTAATACATTTTTGTAATGATCAAAGATGATGAGAATCATGAGAGTGTCACTGGTATTATTCTTGTCTTAGACTCCAGTACAGGGATGTTTGATTGTAATTAGTGGCATCTACCAATCTTAGGTTGAGCCACACATGTAGAACTACTAGGCAAGTGTGATATTACAAAATGAAAACACTGTTTACTTCTATTCTCTTCATGTGAAATGAACCATGATTCTGCTTTCAGACATTCCATTCGGACCCATAGCACTCTCAACGTTGGACAGGAGCCGGCTGGGGCCAAAGTCTCCCATAATACAGGCTGCTGATGGGATTCGACCGTCCAGCCCGTAGCCGTACGTCCGAGACACTAACTGCTGCACAACGATGACTGGTCGGTTACATGAGGGTTTTTAAAAGATATTTTTCAGGATTTTCTCCTTGAAAGTAGTTTCTAGAGGCGAAGAGGTATATAATGACCCGTGCATATCCACTATATATCTTTTGAGATCAACTTATCCTGAACATTAAGCAGCAAAATATCGAAATGAAATGAACATCTCCAACCGTACGCAAACAAAAACAAAAACATAAACATTATCTGAATTTTGCATCCCCATCGTCAATTCTGTCTCTTTGGATATAAATTTTTTAAACATCTTATAGTCTGTATTTTATAGGGGTGTACGTGTTTCTTCGCCACTGCAGATATGACAAAAGTAGTGTGTATTTCAGGGCTGCTTGAACAGTGACGCATGTGCCAAAGATGTTGGAAAAGGATTCGTTCAGCATTTGGACTGGTCTCGTTCATTGGCGTTCATCGGTTTTCTAGGCACGCTAATGGTAGCGCGAGGAAGGAAAGACTTGTGTTGAACACGAGGGTCTCTCTCTCTCTCTCTCTCTCTCTCTCTCTCTCTCTCTCTCTCTCTCTCTCTCTTCGAATATAGCGCGCGCGCGCGCATGCACGCACACACACACACACACACACACACACACACACACACACACACACACACACACACAGTTTTTTTCAACCATGAAACACAAATGCATTAAAACTGATCTGAGACAGTTGCAGAAGAAACCGATATATGGCGATTCTGATAACAGTTGCAAGAACAGTGCTCAGATAACTCTCGTGGTTTGAGGAGCAAGGAAAAAGGCAGTGGGGGACAAGGTTGGAGGCGGGATGAATGTCGAACATTTTTGCGTTTTGTTTCGCATCCACCCAGCATATGTATGCATCGATTCTATCCCTTGGCTTAAAGTATTAAATATTGTATGAGTACACCACTGAAACAGCTTTTTCCTCATGACCCCCCCCCCCCCCCCCACCGCCCCCGAGCTTCAACTGGAAACAAATGCCTACTATCCTATCGCCTAAACACTCTGTAACACGCGCGCGCGCGCGCGCGCGCGCACACACACACACACACACACACACACACACACACACACACACACACACGAGGTGAGAAGCTGAGAAACTTGAATGACTGGCTTGCCATGCGTTGCTAAATGTTCTTCCGTCGAATATCCAAACGACCACTTCGTTGATAGCAGTCTCTGTCTTAATTAAGCTATGTAAAACTGAAAATGGAGCGTAAAAGGATACTGCACTGTTTTCTGATGGAAGATCGTTGAAACCGTTTATGATGTTCACATAATGTACAGTATTAACTAAATATTGTCAGATTGCAAGATAATGGAACGAAGGTACTTTCTAAACTCAAAATCATTTCGCTGAATTTTAGTGAGTAAGAATCGTTTTTTTTTTGCAGAGTAGTCAATGTTCACAGAAAATATCGATTTTTTGTCACCAGGAGCAAGGCACTCGCGCATCAACGACGACCGTGGAAAACGGGGAGCAGCAAGAACTCAACTCGTGGGGAAAGCAACACAGAATACAAGGAGAGTGGTGGCGAGCTTTTGTTTACTTTTTTTTTTTTTAATATGCATGCTCTGTGCCACTTCAGTGGTATTTCACCCACACCGCTCAGTCCGACACAGACACAGCCCTGCCTAGCCCGCCGCAGCCCCGGCACTGGCAATTTCACAGGGAGTAATCAAGGTCATGCCGTCAAGTGCCAACCCACCGGAGAAGAGGCTGCACTGCTGCCGAGTCACTTCAGTTGTCGTTCAGTGGCGCCTGTTCTGATCCAACATACGCAGGACACCACCACCTCAAAGCCCCATATGGAACGACAATAATTGCTTAGTCGTGGAGCTGGCTTGAGTGAGCTCTCCCAGAGGGCGCCACCACGTTCGTCCAACGACAGCCCTTATGGACTCGTCGATTACTGTGACCCTGTCGGAATCAAAACAAGGCCACAGACGTGAACAGGACACCGAAACTGAGGTCACCATGACAGCAGGGCATGCCAGGCCACAAAAACTTGCGACTTTTTTAATACCGATCAATGAGAATTAAGATTATGCTACTGATTTTTATTCCGGTCTGAGACTCCATGGCAGGGCTGTATTCTACGCTTGTTTTCATAACATATCTCGGCGTCAACCAGGCCCGAGATAGAGACACCTGCAGTGTTGGTCAGGATGTTTGAGGGCATTCATTAAGTAGATGAAACTCGACTGTATGGTTCCAGTCTTCCCAATTGAGGCCCTAGCAAACACAAATGTGGGTGGGAGCTGATCGAGGCATAGAACTCCCACCTGACTCTGATGGGAATCAAACCTACGACCTCCCGGCTGGGAGTTCGCGGCTCCAAACACTTGGCCACGGTGGTTGGTAACTTCTCTTTATCCGACGCTTCAAATGATGTGCAGAGTCAAAATATTCTTGCATAGTGTTGAGTTCGTGGTTCTTTGGACGTCATGGACGTGTTCTTTCAGATGGCTTGCATAGAAATTAACATTAGTTCAGTTCAACCTGGTTCCGACTGCTCGTTGATTGTAGATGACTTTACCCACTGTGCAACGGGAAGCTTGTTCCCAAGTGTCCAGGGCAGGATCCAGCTTTGTGTAAATAAAATACATTTGTGGTCAGAAGAAAAATGGCTTTTCCTTTTCTGCTACTAAGATCCAGTGGATTCACTTTCACAATTTTCTTCAGTTCTTTGCTGATCCTGAAATCAAAATGAATCTCCCATTCCACTTGTAAAGGAGGCCACATTTCTGGCAGTTATTTTCGCTCAAATGTTCAACTTCCTTTGTCACATTAAGCGGTTAAAGACTTCTTGCTCGAAAGCTTTGAATATTCAGTGGGTCGAAGCAAGCAAACACTGACTGGGGCGCTGATGAGAAAACTGTGCTGTACCTCTACAGAGCCTTGGTGCATACGGCTCTGTGAGACCCTTTTATCTGAAACTCGTGGATCCTACACCTCATCAAGGGCTTCGTCTCTGTCTTGGAACATTCCGCACCACCCCTGTGTACAGCCTGTATACAGAGGCAGGTGAACCCTCATTATACAACCGCAGGCTGACACCATTCTTAAAGCACTATATCAGATTGTTCTCTAAACTGGAAAATCATGCTTGTGACTGCGATTTTAATCCATGTTTTTCAAAGAAAATTTGGGGAAAATCCCAACTATATTCCTCAACTGAGTATGCAGCCCCATGCGCAGAAACTTTTGATCTATGAGTTGTGTATCCCAAGTGTCCAGGGCAGGATCCAGCTTTGTGTAAATAAAATACATTTGTGGTCAGAAGAAATGGCTTTTCCTTTTCTGCTACTAAGATCCAGTGGATTCACTTTCACATTTTCTTCAGTTCTTTGCTGATCCTGAAATCAAAATGAATCTCTCCCATTCCACTTGTAAAGGAGGCCACATTTCTGGCAGTTATTTTCGCTCAAATGTTCAACTTCCTTGTCACATTAAGCGGTTAAAGACTTCTTGCTCGAAAGCTTTGAATATTCAGTGGGTCGAAGCAAACACTGACTGGGGCGCTGATGAGAAAACTTTGCTGTACCTCTACAGAGCCTTGGTGCATACGGCTCTGTGAGACCCTTTTATCTGAAACTCGTGGATCCTATACCTAATCCAGGGCTTCGTCTCTGTCTTGGAACATTCCGCACCACCCCTGTGTACAGCCTGTATGCAGAGGCAGGTGAACCCTCATTATACAACCGCAGGCTGACACCATTCTTAAAGCACTATATCAGATTGTTCTCTAAACTGGAAAATCATGCTTGTGACTGCGATTTTAATCCATGTTTTCAAAGAAAATTTTGGGGAAAATCCCAACTATATTCCTCAACTGAGTATGCAGCCCCATGCGCAGAAAGCAGCTTTTGATCTATGAGTTTGTGTATGGCTTCTTCAAATTTCCAGGTAAGCCTTCATGGATCTTTTTCACATCAGGAACACGCTTTGATGTTGCTGTTTTTAGCGAAGAATTCCCCAATCGTCAGGCATACACATGCTTTCAGAAAATGTTTACTGATGATCCAAAGTCCGATGACAGAGCGGCTTTGTGCAGCCTATTGCCTAAGTGTTCTTTCGCAAATGTTGTGAAAGTATTTTCCATCTGATAGTTCTGTTTATTCTGGTGAAATTAATGGCTTAAGTTCTAGTGCTGAAGATGATTTCTTACTCAATGAACAAGGACACTGTGATTTTGTCTGATTCGCTGTCAGCTTTGGAGGTTGTAGCTGGCCGTAACCTCCATCATTCTGAACTTTTAAACTCTTTTGAACTTTTTACCTCTTTGAAAGCGCAAGGTCACAACATTGTTTTAACTTGGAATCTGGGTCATGTTGGCATTCGGGGAAACGAAATAGCGATCGTTTGGCCAGGAATGCCAGAACAATGAAACTGTCCATCAGTCCCATCCCCTACTCAGATTTGAAACCGAACGTTAATGTTCATATCAGAACTCTTCATCTAACTCGGTGGTCGTTCGTTTGTAACTCGTTTGTTTCTTCCATGCTGCATTCCACGTTCACAGTGAAACATATTTTAGAGTGTTAAGATTTACATAATGTGAGACATAAGGATTTTACAGCAGACTCCATGAAAACCTTGCTCAGCGATTTCCCACCTGATGTAAGAAGAGATCAACATTTTTCAATTTGATCCAAGATTTTACGGAAGAAAGATTTTTTTAACATTTCCAGTGTGTTTTTTAGAATGTGTTTTTTTAAAGGGCTGTGTGAATGACTTCATCGTGGTGACAGCCATGATATGGCTCTCTTGCGGTCGGCAGGGCAATAAGCAACATTATCCTGCCTTTCAGGTGGTTTGGTAATTTTTGTTTGTTTTTTCCCCCCTAAGAATTCAGGGTCCTTTCGTTCACAGGTTTGTCTTTTTCCAGGTTCGGTGCCTTCTCCATACAAAGGGTTTAATGTCATCCTTACCTAGCTGCAGTGTTTTCTTCCTTCACAGATTTTAGAGTATTCTTTCCTTGCCTCAGTATCTTTACTCACATATTTATGCGGCTTCTCTCTCTTGGGGCTTAGTCTTTTCTAGGTTTCGGTATCTATTTTTCATATGGCCAAGAAGATAGGACAGCTTCCTGTGTCGGTGTTCTGGGGAACAAGGACACAAAATGGGGAGTACCAGAGGGAGTATTTTCGGAAAGGCATGAAAGGCCGACTCGAGCTGTGGGAGCAGGTCTTGTGAACCGGGGGATCTGGAGCATGAACGCATGCTTTCAGATCATTTTGGTTCGTGCTGCAGAGCTCTTGAGAAAGTCTTTGATCCTCTTCCTGAAATGTTTCCTATATTGCGCACCTGGTACTCCTGATCCGGAGTGTCCCGTCATGCACAGAAACCTGACATGGTAAGCATTGAGCATATCGCATGTGAATCCTCTCATAGGGCTTCAAATTTGAAAATAATTCTTAGTGAGTTTCAAATTCTGTAGTGAGTCCGCCCAAAACGAGGCCAAACAAATCGAGACAATTATGCTTTCCTACTTTTGCGGAGCTGGTGGTCACTTTTTAAATAGTGCAAGTATTCTCGACCTCCTGTGATAGCATTTTTGGTATCCTCTCCTTGGTGTTCTTTCATAGGATTTAGTGTCCTTTTTAAGTGGCTAGTGTAGTCGTTCTAGGTGGTTAAATCTCCCCCTTTTAAAAGTTGTGTTTTCACTCCATAGATACAGCATCTTCCTTTCAAAGGTTTTAGTGTTCTCGTCTTTTTCAGTTATGGACTTCTTTTATCAGTTTATCTTGTTTTCATAGGTTTCAGTGCCTTTATCTCGAAGGGCTTGTCGATGCAGTTGGTAAGTGCTATAAAAGTAGTAGAGGGAACCGGGTGACTCCCCATAAACAGTTGAGTACGTCCAAGGGAGTCATCAGATGCCCGGATCTTGGAGGCGTCTCGTAGACCGAGACAAAAACTGAACTTGCATCCCAAAGTGTAATTAACTTGCGTCGGATTACGGTTCGCAAGCGAGATAAAAAAAGTGCCCATGACACCCTCTCTCTGACATTCTGCATCCCTTCATTGTCTTTTAGTCATCAAAGTCGATTATTTTGATGTGCGCATTCAACTTTGCATTCCGTCTTAATCTCCGATGCGGTGCTTCAAGTGCCAGAAAAGTGGGCACGTCGAAATAAGCTGTTGTGATGAGGAGGTGTGTGGTGAAAAGCCATGATCATTTCCGATTCCTAAGCCTGGAAAAGACCTTGCCAACCCTTCAAACTATCATCTAATGCCTCCGAAAAGCTGCCTCGGCAAGCAAATGGAAAAGACGGTCAAATCCCGTCAAACGTTTGAGCTGGAAACCGATGGCCTTTTGGCCAATGAACAGTGCAAATTCCAGAGAAAATACTCGACCGTTGACCATTTCGTCTGTCAGGAAACCACCATCTACAACGCATGCATACCCATCAGAACAACGGGGCTAAGCCGTTTCCTTGAGGATCATGATTGAATTCATTGGGATGATATCTGTTGTCCAAAAGAATCGCAAGAAGGCTGCGTATTTTCCTTAGGAAAACATTCATTATCAGTGTTATCTCTGCAGGATCACAAAAGTGTTCACCTTTTTCAAAGACCCCATTCCGCAATAATTCGGCGATCATTTTCCTATTTAACGTTTTCCTCGCAATATTACCCGTTTCTGACCCGCTCGCCCATACGATTTCTCACGCAGATGGAGGGAAAATAAGATGTTCTCAAAAGACTATAGAGTTTCTCCATCTTGTAGAATATGTGTACCCTCTCTCCCCGCTCTTTCCTACCCAACCCACTCTTGATCCCAAGGTAGAAGGTAACGGAAGGAGATAAATGAGGAAAAATTAATTGAGCAGGAAAGAAGGGGGTGAAAAATTAAAATGTCTGGATCGCAGTCAAAACAGCATCGCATGCGTGTGCGCGCGCACGCACACACACACACGCACACCCACAAAATGCATGCGCGCGCATGCACCTCCAAGTGCCGCACGCATGCACGCGCGCGCGCGCGCACACGCGCGCGCACGCTCGCACACGCACACACACACACACACACACACACACACACACGTTTCTCTCCCCAAACAGCAGGGTTTTTTTTTTTTTTTTAATAATTTGATTATGATGAGCAAAGAATCTGACGTACTAGTGCAAATCAACTTTAGAGAGCAACAAAACTTTTTTCACTGTCACACAGTGGTAGCTGCCTCCCCACATACCCCCCTCTCCATTCCCCCTTCCGCCCTCTATGGCCGCCAAACCCCACCCCCTCTTTACCACGTCCTCCCCTACTCTAGTCGACCCCCTCCCCTTCCCTTTCCTCAATCTGTCCCTCTCCTCTATCCCACTCTGCTCTCCCATCCCTGTGTTTCCTGCCCGACCCCTCCCCCAGTTTCTCCCCTTCCCCATCTCTCTTACTGTGTTCTTGTCTCCCTCTCGTCACTTCTACCCTACCCAGCGCATGTATAGCACAATGTGTGATTCGATTTTGATGCGTCCGGTATGGCAACGAGCTTCCCAATCAAATGCCCCCCCCCCCCCCCCCCCCCCCCTCCCCTGCCCTGTTCTTTTCCATGTCTATCTCCCATCCCCATCTCTCTGGCATTTTCGTCTCCACTAATCCGTCCCCCCCCCCCCCCCCCCCTTTTCCCTTGGGTCTCTGCCCCACCTCTGCTCCTACCCTTCCACCTTTCATAACCACCTTCACCTCCTGTACCCTCTGTTCCCCTTTTCCGCGTCCCCTCTTCCCCTTCACCGCGCGTCATCCCTTCCCTCTGTCTTTGGGCCTCTCCTCCCCTACCCCTTAATCACCCCTCTCCTCCCCTTTCCCTCCCTCTCTCTCTCTCCTCTCTCTCTCTCTCTCTCTCTCTCTCTCTCTCTCTCTCTCTCTCTCTCTCTCTCTCTTACAGAGAGTGAGAAGGAAGAGAATCTCACTAGCGTAGGATATTTAAAGAGAGGGAGCTATTTGTATTGAAAGAGCCCCTTGTATCCGCAAAGGGTTTAAAGTATAAAAGGATATCTTCCAAGGAAACATGAATAATGTTGTTTGCCATATACATATATATATATATATATATATATATATATATATATATATATATATATATATATATATATATATATATATATATATATATATGTATGCATGTATAGATAGATGGCTGTCTCATTTATACAATTCTTCTCTCGTTATAACTACTGTACTGCCGATTGTAAACGAAACACTTTCTGTTCAAAATTATAAAACAAAATGTTCGGGTTTGACTCGCACAATAGTCCTTAGTGTGGCTGTAGAGTGCAAATCCACACAATCTGATTATTGAAAGATACACATGCCTATGTGTTTTTAGTTAAAAAATGCAAATATATATATAGTCATCCGTACGACAGTAAACATACATGTGCACATGTGCATCAGCACGTTCATTGTGATGCGGTGAATCAGTGATTATCAGATTATCGAATCCTAACCGGAGTCGGGTGCAGCGGCTGATTGACGATCCGGTTTTTTTTGTTTTTTTTTTTTTTTTTTTTTTTAATACGCTAAAGTAATTATGAAAAGAGCACTCAAAAGTAGAGTGTATGATACTAGTCATCAGTACAGTCAATTTACAGAGCCGCCACCTCTCTGTCTGTCTGTCTGTCTGTCTGTCTGTCTGTCTCTCTCTCTCTCTCTCTCTCTCTCTCTCTCTCTCTCTCTCTCTCTGTATACCTTTTTTCCGAGTGTCAAGATGTTTCTCTCTGCTTGTCTGTCTTTCTGCTTCCTGAATTTTTTTTTCGTGGTTAAAACAATATAGACACAAGAACTAAAAGAAATCGGAGGAAAAAAAGTCGGAAACAGACTCGGGAAGGAATGAGAGGGGAGGAAAAAAAGTGGGGGGGGGGGGGGGGTGGGTGGGGGTGGAACAGGAAAAGATTGGTGTGGAACCGACAATGCCTTCAGCTAACAGTATCTTGGTCTCGATCCATAATTTGATTTCGTGTTCCTCTTTCTCACTGGTAAATCTTATCTGATGGTTTTCTAAGTGTCCAGCAACGACGTAAATATTCAGTTCACACGCTCTTTGACTCTCCTCATTTATCCCCTCCCACGCGTGCATGTCCTCCTTCCCCCTCCCTCATGCCTTCCCCGTCTCTCCCCAACACTCTTGCCCCCTCCAAGCACCCTCCAACAGCCTATCCCAGTCGGATTTCTACTGACAACCATTTCGGAAATATAGAGAGACTGTGACCGTTGGAATGTCGTGAATATGGATCCAAAAGCCATGACAAAACTGAATCAGAACGAGGTCAGTTGGTGAAAAGTATGGCTACATGCCGATGTGACCACATATATGCCGATGTGACTACATATGCCGATGCCGATGTGACCACATATGCCGATGTGACTACATATGCCGATGTGACCTCAATATTAGTGGCGGCCGATGCAGCGAAGCCTGAACTGCGGTCGCTGTTTCCTCATCAATAATGCAAAAAATATTCTTGGCGTATTGGCCACGCAGTGACGCTTTCGTCTCAGTATCAGAGGCATGACGTTTACGATAGATATAGTAGTTTTGTGTGTGCTCTTGATTCTGGGACCAATATTCACATTCCAATAGTACATCCATGCTTTAGATCCCCATAATTTGGCTTTTTTTTTACATGCACACGCGTGTCCATTGCTAATGTAATTTGTACGAAAATCCTCAGACGTCACAAGGAAAAAAAAGTTGAACCAAAAAGTTACTTTACTGTCCAAATCGCACCCACCATGACGAGTCCAATCCAGCGGTCGAAAGGCCTCGGTGCAGGCAACATGAGTGGTCCAGACTTCAGGATGGGTAATGATGCTCCGCATAAGCAGCTAGCGAACGATTTCATATTCATGATAGATTTCCCTAATTTTTCATTCTCACGTTCGTTCTTCCCACATTTCCGCCCCCCCCCCCCCCCCCCCCCCCCCCCCCCCCCCGCGCGCTTTTTTTCTCCTTTGAATGAATCTTTTTAAAGTATTTACTGTAATGGTGGATGAATTGTTCGACTACTATGATTTGTTCACAATGTACACATATGCATGCATACATACATGCGTACATGCATACATACATACATGCATACATATATTCATTGTGTCTGTGTCTGCGTGTGTGTATGTGTGTGCGTGCGCGCGCGTGCATGCGTACGTTCGTGTGTGTGTGTGTGTGTGTGCACGCGGGCGCTTGCCTGTGTGTGGGGGGGGGGGGGTGGGTGGTGGGTGGGTGGTGGTGGTTAGGTTTGAGGAAGACACATGCAACATGTTTTTGTGTGTTTATTTACATTTTGGCTGACGGGTGCAATGTACCCGCTCTACGTGTTCATGCGCTAATGCTCATCTTTGCCATGCATCAATGTTTCTTAGATGGGATTTGGAGCTCGGAAGGCACTACATCTTGGGCATCTTCAGCATGAATGGACACTAGCTAATGACGAATCAAATGGTCGGTGTTGTGTGTTACAATCACTACGTCGTGACGCTCATGGCTTGGGGACCAGGGTTTGGATGTAAGCCTATGAATTGATTATGTCGCCTATGGAAACGGTCTGCCTTTTTGGAAAACCACCATTCAGCCCAACGATTAATGGAAAGAAGTTTCGTCTTCTGATGTGATGGTATATGTGTAAGTGTTACGATTTGAAGCTCAAATGTTGAATCCATTGATCAACGTAACAGGTGTTATCAAATCGAAACCATCATTAACAGGTGACATTTTGGGCATGTTTAGAGACGCACTGTAGCCAAATGGATAGTGAAAGCGTTGGTCGTTCACACGCGCTTCTCTGTAAAGAAAGAAGTCCAATCAACATGTGCATGGTTTACTCGAATTTTCATTGAACAGTACTAATGTCATTTTGTGGCCCAACCATTCCATTTTTTTTCCCTCTAATCATCATGACTGTGGATAACGCAAACCCTACATACGACTCTCCAGCAGAAATGCATCAGCCAGGCTGCCTAACTTATATAATAAAAAGTACCAATAAGAAATGAGACGGACGATAAAGGGAGTTAAAATTGCAGCAACGTAGCTAATAATTCAGCTTATTTTTTCCTGTTTAAAGCCCATTTTATATTCGATTCCATCAAAAATGATTATATTTAAATGTTAGATATTAAACAGGAACGCTACTCTTGTTAGATTAAGAGACAACCCCCCCCCCCCCCCCCCCCCCCCCCCTGCTCCTGCCCCAAACGTATCAACATCCTCTGGTTTGCCAGAAAAGCCATCACGGGTTTTCATCTCGTCTAACCACCATCAAGGCCTTAATAAAACATCGGTCGGCCTTGCGAAACGAACGTAAACTTTGCACGTTAGCCTTCTGATATGAGAGAACATCAGCCTTCTGCACCGAAGGGCACACACTGTCGATCCTAGCTGAGAGAGCACCATCAAATAAAAGATATCCATTTTTAATGACTACGAAAAATGTCGTCGACGAGGCGTGGAGATGAGTATCGCAAACTGATCATATGGACCGGTGTGAGAGGAGACGCAGACAACAAATGAACATTATTAACATCACTGTGGCTTTTTATTTATTTTTTTTAACCAAAGGCCAGGAACTGAACAGGCACTAGCTCACGGTGTGTGTTAGTGCGTGCGTGGACTTCCCCAAAATGAAAAAAAAAATAAAGGTGACCATGACTGTGTGTGTGTGTGCGCGCGCGCGCGTGTGTGCGTGTGTGTCATTTGTGGAGATCGATGGACAAGGAAGGAGGAAATGGCTGGGGGGTGGTGGTGGTGGTGGTGGTGGTGGTGTGTGTGTGTGTGTGTGTGTGTGTGTGGGGGGGGGGGTGATGAATTGTGGAGGAAGGAAACGGGAGTCATCTAATATCGATGTCTGTCTGATGTTGGTGAGCGAGTTAATGAATGTCAGAGTGTTTGGACTGCAACGCAGCAAACGATCTCGCACCTAAAAATGCGATAAGGCACGCGTGGAGTGCGTGTGTGTGTGTGTGCATACATGGGTGCGTGCGCGAACGTGTGTGTGTCTGTGTGTGTGGGAGAGAGAGAGAGAGAGAGAGAGAGAGAGAGAGAGTGTGTGTGTGTGTGTGTGTGTGTTTTCATTATGTTAGATTTTTCTCATTTAACATTGATGACTAAAGCGAAGAATAACGGTGGCAACAGTGAGCACAATAACAGTTTGACGTTTAGAAACAAAACAGGAAAATGGATCTATATCTGTAACTGAAGATTGCTTTCTGTTTACAAGAAACCACTGATGGAGCGATATATTGATGAAAGATTTTTTTTTTTTTTAATATAAGTAATAATTATGTTTAGATGTGTTCAGAGAATGAAGGGATTTGGGTACGTTTAATATTTTCGTCACAAATGCTTGTTTTATTCACTTCAAAAAATTATTTCCAAAGCATTATGTATGTGTGTGAGTCGGTCTATAATTGTGAAATAGGTTGAATCACAGATGATAGATATATTTGAGAATATATTCAAATGATCGTTTTAGGAACTGTCCAGCTTTTTGCACCCCTTTTTTTCTGTGGGATGTTTCCAAACATGCATTCTGTAAAAAAAAAAAAAATGCACACCTTATGGACAGTCGAAAATATTGTTTTTGTAATTTTTCCTTTCAAACCATAAACACCTGCCACTCTCAATGCTCCTGTTTATTAGAACGTATACTATCAGAAAAACATCATGTACGCGATAAAACTGATGCTTTTTACAGAGTTTTTGTCATGGTGAGATCCGACAGAGCTAATGACATTGTCAGTGTCTTTACCGCATCCAGCTACATGAGAGAGAGAGAGAGAGAGAGAGAGAGAGAGAGAGAGAGAGAGAGAGAGAGAGAGAGACTTTGACAGAGAGAGAGAGAGAGAGAGAGAGAGAGAGAGAGAGAGAGAGAGAGAGAGAGAGAGAGAGACTTTGACACCCAAATCCCTCAGGCGTCGATCACAGGACTGTAGACAGAAAGGTCAGAAGACATCCACAGACGTTAGACACGCATCGTGACGGTTTCTGATTGGTGCGCGTGTGTCCTCCTCTATAGCCGCCGATGCGTAAGAAAGGAAACGGATCATGCGTCGAAGGTGAATAGTGAGAGCAGAAGGGTCATCTTTGTGTTTGCAGTTGGCGAGTGGCCCTGGCCGCCCATTGTCGCCTCTTAGTTTGGTGGGAAACATTCACCTGATGGGGCATAAGACACAATACAACGTTTAACACTTTCACTCGTGCATCGGCAAAAACGTGCTTATTTGTTTTCTTTGGCAACGCTCTCATGCGTGCATGTGCGTGGCTATGTCCACGTGTGTCGGTGTGTGTAAAACTTTTATGCTGCGCTCCTGAGTTAGTCATGGGCGTGTTATGATGATATCATGGGCTTCAAATCAATGATGACAGTAACAGGTTTGACGCTGCTTTCAAACGAGCCTTTGGGTGTGGATCTGGTGTGGAGGTTTACTACATTTATGTCAGTGTGTGTGAGCGAGTATGCAGGTGCACGTCCATGTGTGTGTGTGTGTGTGTGTGTGTGTGTGTCGCACAATCTCCCTCTCTCTCTCTCTCTCTCTCTCTCTCTAACACACACACACACACACACACACACACACACACACACACACACGTGTGGAAGTCGGGTTTATGCGCCACATGTTCACACACCTTCGCAAATATGACAAATGAAGAATGAATTAATAGTACAATGGAAGACACACTCAGACAGGTTGGCAAACAGGCGGACTGATCCTAGCACGCAGATACCTACAACACATGACCAACACCAAGCTTGTTTATTGTACAAGAAAAAGCACAGAAACGCATTAGGATAATTAATGCAGAGGGGAAGGGAGTATGCAATCGCGCGTATAGAGCAATTACATTGGATGAATAATTAATTGAATGAAAGACGAGACTTCTGCATGAACATGTACACAGTCTTTGGTAAATCAGAATGGTCTTTTCATCATACGACATGCTTTCAGTGAGAGAAAAATAAAAAAGAAACATCGATCAAAAAGGACAGCATATAGGACATAAATGTTCGTCGTGAATATTTTCTTGTGGTTTACAGTAAATACTCGGTGCATGCATCACTGAACAGCGATAGTTCAAAAGTGGACAGGAAGTCGCAGAGGATTGTACATCCACATGCTAAATCCATACACCAGTATACTGCATCAGGTCACGGATTTCTGTAATTGATCACCCCGACTGTTCAGGATGAAGTGGACTAAGCTGTCCAAACAGACAGGAGAGACAAATCACCAAGAGATGGCACTTGTGTTCTGGCAGTTGTCTGGACTGTGAGAAACAGCAATGCTTTGAAGAATGGACACAGTTCTCAGCAACAGATCTGTCTAGGGAAGGGAAACGCGTCAGACTGTCAACTCTATTTGAACCTCACTGTAATCTTCTGTTTTAAAATTCCATGAGATTATCATGCAGGAGACGCTTCTAGGCTTCGGCAGCTCCACGTGCATTGCAAGGCTGGAATTCTGTGGGCAGCCAACGTTTCGTTAGCGACATTGACCTGCAGGGAAACAGCGAGCCATGAATCCAGGAGCTCATCACCTGACTGCTGTGTGCGATCAGGTACGTGTGGGATGGGGGTCTTCTGGGACAAGCGTCAAACTCTTGGTCATACAGTTGTAGAAAATATTCGTCAGTGTAAATCACGCTGAGAAGGCGTGGGCCGTTGACATGCATGTTGAGGTCCAGCCGGAGCAAGGATTACAACCCTATGAGGGTTGTGAAGATGAGGCTGGTCTCCAAGTATTCTGCCATGACAGGGTTCAATGTCCCACGAGAAATTAAATCTTATCAGTTTCCTGTTGAAGATACTATCCACAAGTCCCTGGCATTCCCCTGTGGATATATTGTATGCGAACCTGTGCTGTTTTCCCGTCAAGATATAATCTGTAATTGGCTGTTGTTCTTTGGTGGATATACAGCGTTCAAATGACTGATTTCCACTGAAGGAATAATTTATAAAGCCACTGTTTTTTTTTTAATTGACTATATAATTTAAAAGTCAATGGAGTTTTCCACTGAACGTATCGTCAAGTCCTTGGTGTTTTCAGCTGAAGATATCGTCTGAAAATCACTGGTGTTTTCCACTGAAAATAAAATCTTAAGTCGGTGGTGTTTTTCCATATGTGCGGAAGCAAAATCTGAATTTTAGCAACTGACTTTAGGCGAAAACTCAGAACGTTCAAGAACCCGCTCTTCCAGCGGAATCTCGGTATCTCCTGCAGGGAAGAAAGGATGGATGACTAAGACAGGCAACAGGTGCGTGCTGGAAGACAGCATCCTGCAGGACGTATGTCGCCATGACTGCCTGCCTGATAACGCATTCCATAGCGTCCAGTGTCAGGGTGGTCGTCGTTCTAGAAGCCTTCCGCAAAAGTTGAGGGTGGACCACATGAAGCACGGGTTGTAATGCATCGGCATCACTGAGGACAGAGGGTGGTGCAGATCCCTTGCTATGGAAGCATCTATCCAGCGAGACTCGTGCCATACTGGGGGGGGGGGGGGGGGGGGGGGGGTCAATAGTGATGCATATACCAAAGGGAGAGGAGGGCACGTGCAGCAGGAGGAAGACTGGAAGAGACCATAACTGAAGTACAAGTTAATGCTAAGACTGCGCAGTCTCTGTAAAAGCCTACACACAGCATGTTATAATTGACTCTGTTCCTTGTAGAGAAATAAATATATACATAAGCTGATTAATGGATCAATCAATCAATCAATCAATCAATCAATTAAAAAATTAGATCAGTAAATAAATAAATAACACGAAGAACTATGTACAAAAGAAGGATTTACTTCTAGAACACGAGAGCATTTCAAGAAAATTCCAGATTTCACTCTCGGACAAAATCTCTAGTCGAGAAAGAAAATACGGTCATTTCGAATACCTGCACAATCAATAGAAAACCCTGTCTTACAAACTGTTGAATACACCATGGACTCTTTAAAGCGTAAGCTAACCGACACAGTGATGTATATATCAAAAGCAAACAGTCTGTGCATATTAAAAAGATGACAACATGAATCAAATTCTAAGAGAGAAAAAGTGGTAAATTCTAACCTCACACTGTTTCTGTAAAAGCCAACTCATGGAGATAATTCACACAACATCTAAAACGCTAAAAGCTTTGTGAGGAAACGACAGCTTTCTTGTTTGAACGTGGCGATATCTGACGAAAAAGACTATGTAAATTTATGAAATCCCATTCACTTCTAAGGAATAAGAAAAACACCAATTGCTTAAACAGTGGGGTTCCATATGTGTTGGAAGCCCACAAACAGTTCTGAAAGAGCGCTTTTAACAGTTAGATAATAATATATATAAAAAAAAAATTGATCAATTACGGCACACATTTTTTGTGTAATACGTGACCCTCGCCATGTTCTTCCCAGCTGCGACCTCAACAAGACATGATGAATTCAGTCCCCACAAGTGAGTCACACCATAGCTGGTTCCAGAGTGATTTTTCAAAAATTGCATAAAACTATGGCAAACTAAATCATTTTGGTTCAACAATGGAATTACTGGCCACTTGCTCTCTCTCTCTCTCTCTCTATCCCTCTGTCTTTTTCCCTCTTCCTCTCTTGCACACACACTCACACACACACACACACACACACACACACACACACACACACACACACACACACACACATCACAACTCTTTCCAACAATCGTTCTCTGATTCATCCTAGTTCTGCCAATGGGATAACTGGAATACAAATACGCCCCATATCTACATTGCCTTCCCAATGATTCCGAGTCAGCCAACAGTCTCGTACTAACGACAATAACTGCTTTGTTGCGGAGTCCACACGAATGAGCTCTCTCCCTCCTGAGGGCGCCATCACGTCTGTCCAAAGACCGTCCCCGTTAATTTTTAAACACCGCTGATTCCAACCAAACCACAGATGTGGAAAGGTAATCGACATTCACCATGGGAGCAGGGCATAAAGGGTCTCAGAGCTGCGTACATTGTCTTTCATGCTGATCGATGAGGTGAAGATGATGAAGATGATGCTGTGGATTTCCAATTAGGTCTGACACTGCATGACAGCGTTTACTCTACGGCTATTTTCATAATATAATCCGGCGGCGTCAAGCATGCTGAGAGATGTAGGTCTCTGCAGTGTTGGTTTGGAAATTTGAGCAACATTGTGAGAGATGCATCCATGTGGTCCAAGCCTTCTCAGTTATGCCCATAGCAAACTCCCCTCTGGATAGGAACTGGTCAGGACAAATAATGCCACAAGTAAATGCCTCTAATGGGAATCAAACCCCATGGCCCCACAACCAGGAGTCTGCAATGCTAACCGCTTTGCCACGGTGGCTAGTCTTACAAGAAAGATTTACATGTCGTGTGGTGATACTCGATACCTATCTAAGACATGTTTCATTCCCTTAGCCTATCGTGCCAATAGTTCAGGCGTCTCCACAAACCAAGATCTAGTGCCCCAAGTATTCGACTCGCTGCCTATAAGGTGCAAGCCATCTAATAGGACAAAGTCTTCCCGGAGGTGTTCCTTCTCGAGGTTGAATGCGCGTAATCATTCAGTCCTTGAGAGCAACTTAGAGGCTGAGGCCGCGGATGGAGATACCAATGAAAACAACTGGTGTTGCTGCTGGACCCACGCCTCTATGTGTCAATGAAGAACCTTGTCAATAGCCGTTGATGAGACGGAGACTTCTTTTTTTCCTTGGAATTCAAGTTTTACATACACTTGACAATACATATGCACATATATGCGAACAACCCCTAACTGTACCGTCATTTTCAACATTTAAAATTGGGGTATCCACACCTGTGGTATCAGTCTTCAATCATTTGAAGAACCCAAGAAAATCCCCCCCCCCCCCCCCCCTCCAATTACCAAAACTACCCTGAATTTCTCACTGCAGAACGCTCACCTGACTCATCACATGCACAGATGCGCTTGGGAAGAATCACCTCCCTCCACCCGAATGTGAAAAAAAAGCTGAATTTGTCGGAAAACGGCGATGTACTCAAAAAAATTCCCAAACATACTAATGGAAAAAGCTCTGCAATCTCGGTAAATTAAAAGCGTCACATTTCCAAGGAACGACATACAGTCTGTAGGATGTCCCGCCACACAGCGGTAAGATGACGGTGTCTGTGAAAGATAACGCATCTGTCAAAAATGATATTCGTGGGGAAGAAGAGCACAGTCCATGTCAACGATTGCACAAAAAGCACTATATGCCTAAGAGGTGGTTGCTCCTGCTGCTGCTGTTGCTGTTATTGTTGCTGTTGTTTGTGATGATGGGGGTAGGGGTGGTGCTACTGTTTCTTATCGTTGTTGCGCTTGTTGTGGTTTTCAAAGACACTGAAGATAACACTCTGTGAGAAAAAAAGTAGGTTTTAGTATTCCATGCATATGCGACACACCGTGTAAAATATGTGCAGTCAATGTTTGAGAAACAGATACAATCTTTGATGTCTAAACGGACGTACACTATATGTCGAGCAAAAACCAAGACTGTTATTACAATTTCCAGGAATACCATATTTTCTTATGATAAGAAACGTTGTTCACTTTACTTCATGAAAAGCATCTTTACAAATGCCTACACAAGAATAGAATAACACTCTGGAAATTCATATACACAGATCCTCCAACAAACAAAATGGTTTTTCTGTGAATAATACCAAAGAATTCTTAAAACGATGTCCTTGCTGTAAAGACGGCACCATAACCATAGACTATATTATCTTTATTATCTTTAGTAAAACGAAACCTCTATCTTTAAAAGTCTTCAAAAGCACATTTGGACTGCTCCCACACAGCATACTATCGAAGAAGAACCAGAAATGGAGGTCCGAAAGGCTGATTCTCTGAAAACATTACAATGTCTATGCAAAACACACAATGTCTCTGGAGTCAAACACGTCTTGGAATAACAATACAGTGTCTCTAAACAGCAGATTTTTTAAAAAGACGATATAGCCTAAAGAAAAGACAACACTATTCATAGAAAACGCCGGGAATTGGTCTTTGAAAGAACCCTCAGAGGATGGATACTGTGTAAAAGACGAGGGAAAGTGTGGATAATCCAACGCCACACAAGAGATCCACAGGAGATTCGACGCACATACTTCAATTAAAAGACTGCCAACCATCAGGGTCATACACGATTCCAGCATCCAAACACAGAAGTCCCTCAGAGCAAGCTAGACTTCGCCCTGTTTGCCAGCATTTGAGGGTTTGGCGTCAGTGGATAGTGTGTCAGGAGTGGCGGCACTTTAGATGGGAGTAGGGTGCTGAGCAGAACAAAACTTTGACCGATAGAGGCTCCAGACTCGACGGTTGCAGACAAAGGCCAGGAAGATCAGCAGACCCTGCAGACCTGTGCACAGCTCGGTCAGCACCAACATCCACTCACTGAGAAACATCTGGCCCAGCAACGCTAGCACCCAGCCCGCCCCCGTCACTGTGGACAGCTTGGCGTAAATCAGCACCTGACGACTTCCTCTGCCACTACGATCCTCGGCCCTCAGACGCCGCATATGCACGATGGCAACCACCGTGAAGAAGAAGCAGGCGCGAGGTTGGTGAGGACCACCACACCCAGAGGCACCACAAAGGCCAGGATCAGCAGTCGGTGCAGGCTGGTGTCAAGGAAACACTTCTGTCCTCCGTACCCGACGCTGGAGCCCACCGACACAGAAGCAGACACCACGATGGTGATTATGACGATACCTGCAGACCCCAGCACTGTGAACAGGATATTGTGCAGGAAGGCCTTCTTCGTTTCACGCTGAGTCAACGCATGCCTTGTTTTAGAGGTAAAGACATGCCTCATGTGCAAGCAGCAAACACCCATCCACAAGGTGGCCATCAGCCACAGCCAGTGGATGCAAACACCTACTGAGACACACAGCAGCTTGAAGACTGAGTTCTGAAGCCATTCATTGAACATGCTCAGCTGAGCTGCTGCCAGGCTCAGTGACAGACCCATGTTGTTCAGACCGGGGAGAGAGCGCAGCTCCCTGAACAGGCAGTAGGTGAAGAAAGTGAGTGCCAGACAGACCACAGACACACTGCCGCACACCACTCTCAGGACTTCATGGGACCTTGGACACCCCAGGACCTGGTTTGATCACCGTCACGTTGTGAGGAAATACCTCTTGGAACGTGTCGAAGCACATGGAGAGCTGCTGTTGTTGTTCAAGCCATACTTCGTTTGGGTAATCCATGATGCTAAAGGACACTGGCCTCATTTCAGAATCCAGATAATAGGGAAAGGACATCTGCATAACTCCGTCATACTGCTTCATTTCAAACTCATCTTTGGTAAAGCTGACATGGGGACAGTGCAGACCTTCAGACAGTGGCAGAAAGAGATGCTCCAAGCCGACTAGAGGATTATGATGATGTATCCTCGTGTTCATAAGGAAAACGAGTTGTGTTTGCAATGGCCCTATCACAGAGACCACCTGGCGCACTAAGTATGTCATAAAGACCTGAAGTCAAATCGAGCGCCATCAGGTTTACTGTATACAGATCCACAGAGGCAGTCCAAGGATACTGAAAAATATCATTGAAAGCTTCTGTTTCAAACTCATCTCTCTTGTGATAAAGTTGACTTATTATGTCCACCTCAGCCATGGCAGCCAGGAAGGAGGCAGCATGACGGTTGCTGCCATCAATCTGCACTTCACATCGCTCCTTTGTTCTGTCCAGAGGCCAACACGTCTTGCTCCCTTCCGCCCACAGTCTCTCCAGATGGAGCCTGTACTTTGAGAAGAAGCAGGTGCCATTCTCGACAGGTGCCGTGATGAGTGTAACTGATTTATCAGAGTAGGAGAATGAAAACCTCTCATCCATACCTTGTTTGAGGTGGTGACTGTAACTGCAGAAACTCGAACGCCTTTCCCGTCCAGACTGAAAACTGCTAATCAGCGATATTTCAGGGCGTGTTGGGGTTACTGAGAGTTCAGGAATTGCTGGGGGTATTGACAGTTCAGGGCGTGTTGGGGTTACTGAGAGTTCAGGAATTGCTGGGGGTATTGACAGTTCAGGGCGTGTTGGGGTTACTGAGAGTTCAGGGATTGCTGGGGGTATTGACAGTTCAGGGGGTGTTGGGGTTACTGAGAGTTCAGGAATTGCTGGGGGTATTGACAGTTCAGGGGATGTTGGGGGTACTGGGAGCTCAGGGGGTGCTGTGGATGTCGGAGGTGATAGCCCTGCTGGAGCGTCAAGGGAGGTGTGGAGGATAAGGAGGCATTGAAGATGGGCTTACAGGTAGCACGGAAGAATGAACAAAGTCAACATGACCGTGACATAGCAGCAGCAGAACTTGGAGGTGATAGCCCAGGCCTGTGATACGTTCCAACAGTGTGTATGCACGTGTTGTCAGGGCCAAGGACCTTGCCGGCACTGCACTGCAGCTTCTGACAGCCGTCCTGCAACAGTCCACCATCAGTAGTCGTGAGTATGACCTATGTAGATAGCACCCCACAATGATGACTGTCAATGTGACCTATGTTGATAACAGTCCACCATCAGTAGTCGTGAGTATGACCTATGTAGATAGCACCCCACAATGATGGCTGTCAATGTGACCTATGTTGATAACAGTCCACCATCAGTAGTCGTGAGTATGACCTATGTAGATAGCACCCCACAATGAGGGCTGTCAATGTGACCTATGTTGATAACAGTCCACCATCAGTAGTCGTAAGTATGACCTATGTAGATAGCATCCCACAATGATGGCTGTCAATGTGACCTATGTTGATAACAGCCCACAATAAGTAGTCGTGTGTATGACCTATGTAGATAGCACCCCACAATGATGGCTGTCAATGTGACCTATATTGATAACAGTCCACCATCAGTAGTCGTGAGTATGACCTATGCAGATAGCACCCTACAATGATGGCTGTCAATGTGACCTGTGTTGATAACAGTCCACCGTCACTGACTCTTATTGTGACCTGTGTTGACAAGTCCACCATCACTGGCTGTCATTGTGACGTATGTGATAACAGTTTGCAATCACTAATTCTCATTGTGGGTACTCACACACACACACACACACAAATGCAATGATAATAATGCACTGCCAATGTTAGGTAGCTACCTAAGGTCTGACCAGCGTGTTGGGCTAATGCGTACATCAGACATCTGGTAATTGTAGTCATGAGACACTCTTCTTCAATTCTATCATCTTGGTCATTACTCCATTTATCCATCAACTTTAAATCATGCACAGTGTCGTCTCGAAACTTAGCGCATGTGGTATTGCACATATGGACTAGTCCGCACGCAGTGATACCTCTTTGATGAAACTGAAACTATGATCTAAAAAAAAAAAAAAAAAAAAAAAAAAAAAAAGCTTTTGACATGATTAGTCGAAATCTTCTCTGGCAAGTTTTCTTAAGCAATGATGTATAAAGTAAATTGTTCCAATGCATTAAAAGCATGTTCAGTTATGTAAAAGCTGGGGGTTCGATGTGGTTCTGTGTTAGCTGCTTTCCATGGCCTATAAATCAGGATCACAACAAGGAGATGCATGTAGCCCTGTGAAGTTATTAGCAATGGAAGACGTCGATTTCCATTGGATGCATTTTAATTCTTTGTTATGTTGTTGGCTGACGACGTTGTTTTGATGGCAGAAGCAATTACAGTTCTGTAGATACAGCTGAATAGCCTATAGCATGTCACTATATCTATTACGCTGAAACTTTATGATTCAAGCAATATTATGGTATTTTGGAATGGTGGCTATTTGAATGTGAGAGCAAAATGGTAAGATAATGGTTATACAGTGCCTTTAGTTAATGTGTATAATTTCTAAGGAATATTTTCCGTCACGCATATGACCTTTAGTAATTCATGCAAAGAATGTGCAAGCAGAGCTAAACTGTTTTGATTTTTGAGAAAGTAATATGTGTTAAAGAACAGCTCCCTTTGATTTATTCATGAAGTCGTTTTATTCTTAGATACAGCCAATTGTGCAGCATGGCTCTGAATTATGGGGTCTAGACAATGCTGCTGTCCACTGTGGATCAATCCATTTATTTGCTTTTAAGGCAGTTTCTGTAGTGGACAGGCAAACACAAAAAATGACCTTGCTCTCTCTTCTCTCTCTCTCTCTCTCTCTCTCTCTCTCTCTCTCTCTCTCTCTCTCTCTGAGTGTGCTAGATTTGGAAGACGTCTTCCTTTATTAATACCTTCAGGACAACTGGATTTTCATCCACGTTGTGTCTGCTTCGTGCCGGCTACACCTACATCCCAACATCCTTCAGATCCGGAGCTGATGTCTATGCTCCACACAATGGAACAAAGATCGACGAGATGAAGGACGACTTGAAAGACTTACGGATGGATTTGTTACCCTTCCTGAAGAGGTGGGATCCTTGAGACAGGGGGTGTCGGAGCTGCGACGAGAAAAGATGAACTTCGGAATGGTAACGACAGCCTGAAGAAGAAGATAGACTTGTTAGAGCGTAAGGCGGACGACTTTGAAGACCGTTCGAAACGGAATAAGCTGATTCTTCATTGGGCTGGTACGCAAAGAAAACAAAAGTCAACAAGAGTGTGAAGACTTAGTCAACAAATGATTGCTGACACACTGGAACTGGCCAGGGATTTTCAGTTCGATCGTGTCCACCGCCCTAATTCAATGACTAACTCACCAGTCATCGTCCGATGCACGTTTTTGTTTTTTCTTTAAAGGACAAAGAACAGATTTTGATGGCGAGGTATAAACTGAAAAGATCCCAAGTGTTCACAGATGAGGACTTTTCGTTTCGAATTATAGAAGTGAGAAAGAAACTAATCCATCATTTGAAAAAAAAAGCGCTGAGTGAAGATAAACCATGGATTTTGACATCTACTTGTTGAGGGCACCAAGTAGGACATAATCTGATTGATGGACAAAGCCTCAGGAAGATTATATAGGGAGAGGCCGCCCTTCTGTGACGCCGGTGTTGTTTGGCTGGTGTAGAACAATTCACGTGCGGAGCAGGCAGTGTGCGATGGTGACAGTGACCCAACCTTCCCGAGCAAACAATTTGACAGTGACAGTGTAAACATTGGTTCTGTGGTGACACATGATTAGAAGGGCTCTGTGATTGATGGTGATAGGTCTATCATTAATAACCATGGGTAAAATATTTCTATCGAACTTAATGTAAGTTGTTTTCTGGAACAGGGGTGATTAGCAGGTTTCCGATGTCTAGCAGTTGTCATACTAATCGGCAAAGAAACAGGGGTGGTCTCTGTGTAGAGCTAGATCAGACTCAGCGCAAGGATAGGAAGCGCAAGCGTTGCGCAGGAAGAAAATAGGGGGTCGCCTCACAAGAAAAGATATAAAAAGACGATGCTGGTTTCATTCCTTTTGATTCTCACATCAGAAAGCAGTCAGTAAGTGCTAATGAACGTTGTAATGTAAGAACACATGCCTTGCATGTTGAAGAAAATAAACTACGCTTTCAAAGTGTGCTAAATTCGTACACTGGAATGTTAATGGTATTCTTTCTAAAATTCACGACCGACATTATCTGCCATATTTGTTTAATTCTGAC
>JADBJO010001663.1:177500-182500 GCA_016801955.1 Conus betulinus
TAGATAGATAGATAGATAGAGAGAGAGAGAGAGAGAGAGAGAGAGAGAGAGAGAGAGAGAGAGAGAGAGAGAGAGAGATATGAAATAACCTATATTTTGCTTACCCTTGGGTGCTTCCATTGCTTGTCTGAACAAGGCAGTATCTCTGGAGTCGCAGGGGCAGATTCAGATCCTCAGGTTAATCAAATCAAAGTATGTGACACTACCTGTACTTTCTGGTGGACTACTTTCCATCCGTACAACCCAGACTTCGTCGTCCTCTGTCCCATTGTGAGAGAAAACATTGCAGTGGACTCAGCTCTACGGGGTCCTCGTTGCACATTGCGCACAGAACGTTGGTGTACATACCAGAGTCTAAAACAGTCACCGCTGCTCCTCTTGACCACTCCGATTCTTCACACGCCTTACGCACGTGCTCTGATTCTTTCTGCCAGTGGCCCGTGGCATTGCACGTGGAGATGATGTCAGTGGAGACGTAAAATGATTGGGATAAGAAACAGTGGTGGCCTATGGTGTCATAGATGGCGAAGGGGAACGTAGGCCTGCAGATGTCGGGCAGAAGGATGGCGCTGTCGTCGTACTGAGTGTCGTTGGTGACGTTGTACAGGTACTGATTGTGAAGGCAGGTCATGGTCCACTCCTCAAGGTGGGAAAGGTCATGGTGACACTGGGCACAGTGCCGGTTAGCGTAGGTCACACAGTGGCACGGCTTGTGACGGGTAGGACAGTGTCTCTTCTTCTGGGCAGCGCCTTGGATTCACACAGGAAGCGGGTTTGGTTGTGGGGGTAAGCAGGGTCACAGGTGGCGACTTGGAGGATCGACTGATAGCCAGACTCTTTGCATTCAGCTCGCTCAATAGGAGGCGGCTGCCAGGGGATCGTTCTCACCGGGACAACACGTGCCGTGTTTGTCGCAATGTTCATCACAAGTACAAGGAAAGCACTGCAGGCGGCGACTTGTGGAAGCAACGTTCACAAGCTTTGTTCCATTGCAACGTGCAGGACACAGTCTCCCTTGTAGCTGTTCTGCTGTCTCTGTCTGTTGGTCCCAGGCAATTGTATCGCACTTCTGGGTCTGCTTCGTCCATTACATGATTTACAGTCATTTGTTTGGCTGGTTCAATGATTTTTCCACCCAACACAACAAAGAAATCGCACATTTCTGTCCAAACGCAAAGGATGAGCACCAGTTCTCGGCGGAGGAACTGCATTTTCATTCCAAGTTACCATCACACACAGTTCAGCCCTTTTCGCTGCTTCCTTCTCTTGTGGAGTTGGGTTTTGTGAAAGAAGATTATATTATTTTTGTCCCCTCCAGTGAAATAGCTTTTAAACAGCTGATTGCATCGTTTCCGCAATTACCTGTGTATGAAGAACATCATGGCATGTAAGTATAAACATCTGTTCGGACTGAATGTAAAATATCACAAACTATAATTGGTACATTTCGATCTTTCAAGTGAAAAGTTGTGGAATCAAACACAAGGCACTGGTCATAAGGATAATCAGAAACGACGATGTCCACTGTCCAGATTCACTGAAAACGCACAGAGCAGTGGTCATTCCGTTCCAGTTTGGAGTGTACGTCAGCCAGATCATTAGCATCAACACAAAGTGAGGCGAGTCTGTATAACAGCGTCAAAATGTGTAACGATTTTTTTTTCATGGGGTACGAAGGATAGAGGGTTTGATACAGCGAGAGCCCTTTGCATAAATCCGTTCTAGCTTTACAAAAAGCAAATGTCAGTGGCGGTCGAACGCAGCGAAACCCAGACAGCGGTGGCTCTTGATATGTTAACAATGCCAGAAATATCAGTTGTCGCACAGAAGTTACAGAACGTGTGTTTGCTGTCGTTTGTCAGCTATGTTTGTTCTTATCTCTTATCTCCTAATATTGGGCACAAAATGGATGTGGAATGGGAACAAGGTGCCGGAAAGGAGACAATGCGGGTTGAAATAACAATGATCATAAGAATAGTGTGTTAGTCTTGCAGTTTGTTTGTTGTAATAATGATCATAAGAATAGTGTGTCAGTCTTGCAGTTTGTTTGTTGTAATAATGATCGTAAGAATAGTGTGTTAGTCTTGCAGTTTGTTTGTTGTAATAATGATCATAAGAATAGTGTGTTAGTCTTGCAGTTTGTTTGTTGTAATAATGATCATAAGAATAGTGTGTTAGTCTTGCAGTTTGTTTGTTACATTCATTTGGCAGCAAATTGATTTTTCTTTTAAGTCTATTTTGCTATTATATATATATATATATATATATATATATATATATATATATATATATATACAGAGAGAGAGAGAGAGAGAGAGAGAGAGAGAGAGAGAGAGAGAAGAGAGAGAGAGAGAGAGAGAGAGAAACTTAAGTGGGGAGTGGCAGTTCCAAATCCTGACATCCGGGAGGCTTGAGAGATGAAGCTTCTGATCCAGCAGTGCTGTATGGTGCCAGTTACTAATAGCCATCCCTCTGTATCATTAATATTTATGACCTGACCTGCATCTTAATATTTCAATGATGAAAGCACGACTTCTTTTTAACTTTTTGAATATTTTGATGAATTATATTGGGTAACCAGTGGCCAAGTGTTGTCTTGTCGAGCTTTCAAAAGGAGACACTGATTTCTCTATGCTGTCGGGCAGTACGCCTTAAGTATGTATGACAGATCGATTAATCAGATTCCTCCCTGGGCTGCCTCACTGGATAGTGGGGCTTAGCAGCCTACGACTCAGTTGTGATCACTCATGTGTGCGCAGAATCCTTGAATCTTTCTCATGAAAAAAAATCTGAATGTGTGCCGTGCTTAAGAAACACCTAATTTTCCCTAATTCCTTATCATTTTTATCGTTGCCATCATTGTCATTGTTGTCATCATCGTCGTTGTTGACCCCAGTCTTCATGCGCTGATGACTGGTTAAAAAAAAAGGGCGGAGGGAAGGGGAGATTATTGTGCGACTGAAGGTTCATAAAATAAAAGCGAGTACCAAATGTAGAAGTATCTGGAGGGGGAGTGGGGGGGGGGGGGGGGGGGGGAGTAATAAGAATATCCAAAGCCCTAATTGGGTTGGGTTGGATGAGGGTGGCCAAATCAGGTGTTCCCTTTTCTTTGTTATAGGCCGTTTAGTTCCTCTCTTTCCCTTCGTTTTTTCCTTAAAAGGGCCCCTCTCGGAATAAATACAATCCTTTCCCTTCCACAGCCGAGCTGTGACTGCCTCACCAGCCAAGTTCTGTTCATGACTTTATCTGGCATGGCCGTCATCTCTCTGGGACACGACGACTGCTACCTCAATAGATTCTCTGCCTCGTCAACTGGCACAGCATTGCTATTCGTTCTCTCTGGAACGCAACACGCTGCTGTGCACAGTGGATCTTAGACAGGGCATTGTTCCTGTGGTCCACAGTAAGGACACAACAACTGACCATTGTACCCATTGCGCCATATCTCAGTTTCGGATTTCAAAAACGCTACAGCAAAAAGTTATGTCTGGACGCTGCTTGTGGCTCACTAAGCTTCTTTTGACACTTGTACTTTGTGACCTTTATTGATGGTAGGAGGGTTCGTTCTCATTGAATATATGTGTACTGTGTGGTAATCGTATTGTATCGGTGTAGGTGTTACCAAGATGAGAATGTATTGGAGGGACGTCTGGTTTAGCGTTCGTGACACAGACACCCCAATTTGTGAAACACAATCTTCCACAAATACTGCAGCAGATGAAATCTGGATACCCCAATGTGTGAGACAGTCTTACTGTATACTGTAGTAGATAGAGTCTGGATAGCGCAATCTGCCATACGAAAATCTTTTAGCCAAAAAAAATCCTGTTTTTCGTGTGTTAGTAGCATATTGCGTAGTCTGTTAACTGCTCTTATACGTTTTAGCATGTTTAATGTTCATTTATAATGTAAGTTACTATCTAGTTGCCTGTCAGATGTGCGGTTGGCAAGTCAGTGACTCAGTCAGTATTTGCGTAGAAACTTGAATAAAGCTTTTAATAAGATAGATATTCAGACAGACAGTTGTTCAGGGTATCTGGTTCTCTTCCAGTCAGTCAGTCCATTGGATTGCCTGGCTGCTGCTTTTCTTAGTTCATGAGCTGGGGGGGGGGGGAGATGTAACACATAATGTTTTTTCCTTGATGTGATCACTTGGAAGTTTGTTTACATGTTGAGAATGTGTAATTATCTCTGTTTTTCTTAATATCTTTGGAGTCTGTCGGTGATTGTGTTGGAATGTTTCCTGTCTATTCTCTTTCCTCACTGCCCTCCCTTTCTTCTCTAGGTTTCTCTTTCTTGGATACCTTCAGCATCGCTCATAGTGGTAGATCAGACAAAGATTTGGTAGTAAATCGAAAATGTATGCTTTTGTCAGTACTTTGGTGAATGTTGATCAAGAACACGTTCCACCAGTGCCTTCACTGGTCCGATCTTTCTCTTACCCAGTCTGTGGGGACACAAATCTTCCTCACACATAACATTTGAGGAAGTCATGTGCATACCAGCACCTTTTGCCTCTTCCAGTGTGTGATCACTCAATGCGATGAAATTGACAGCATATGTTAATTCGTCATTCTCTGTGTTGACTGATGCTCTTATTCCACGAGAGAAAAGTGACTGGAACGAAGAAAGGGGCGGGAGCGGGAATGGGAGGGAAGACAGAAAGGCAGGACAGAAAATGTGAGTCCATCGATCAACTTTCGATGTGTCTCTCACACAGCCGCCCTATCTACTGTGATGGTCGGCGAGCTGGGTCCCCGTGTTTGATCTGTTTCCATCGTATACAATTAGAGACACGTCGCATTTTTTTCATGTGGAAGTTGTCAGCACTCCACTCCACACTAGCACAGGGCATTTCAACATTTCTTTCCAACACCAATGGCAATGAAAGTAATGAATTTCTTCATGATTTCGTTTTAGTCACGGAACAAATCCTCATTTTTCAGAGATTTGTATGTCTTTTGTTTGTTGGATTGTACATTTTGGTATTTGTCTATTTG
>JADBJO010001663.1:185000-207500 GCA_016801955.1 Conus betulinus
CCTACATCGGCTTTAGTTTTTCTACATTTCCGCCTGGTGATTGTAGACAACTATATAACTACACATGATTAATTTCCCCCTCACTAAGTGCTCTTCTTCGTTTTTCTGGAGACTCCAGTCATGTAGGAAGGGGAAGCTATTCGATTTTTGTTTGAGTCCCCTTTGTGCTTTTAGGAAAAATGCTTGTCGCTCGGAAAGAAACCGGAATTCAATTGCAAGAGCATCTGACGATGCGAGAAACCAAAAAAAAAAAAAAAAATGCTTGTTCGTCCTTCTGACCTCCCCTTTTGAGGAACACGATACTAATCGAAATGCTTACTGAAGGAAGATTCCCTTTCCAACGCCCTTCCCCTTTAAAAGCAATTTGTCTTTTAAAGTTAAAAAATTTGAATTGAGACAGATTTTGATGTTTGCTCCGCTCTCTATTCGAAATTAATGACATTTCTGCCCCCAAGTTAGAGTATGGTTGCCTTATTACTGGGATTAAAGAAAAATGGTCGTACACACGAAACTCCACTCCCTTTGTTGGGTAGATGGGATTACTACTCCTTGTCTGTCTATGCAGGGAAGTGTCCACAGGAGTATCAGCCTGCATACACAGAAGAAGAAGCAGAAGATGAAGAAGACATTTCAGCCCAGGTTTTGTCATAAATAAAAATACCACCTGGCTCTGAGTCGTTATCATATGTGACAGGGCGTCGGTTGAAAAGCACAGGGGAGAATAAAATGCTTTCATTTACAACATGCATAATGCACACATATGGGGCATAAAAAGACAAATGACAAAATTGAAAATGTGTTGCTTAATTAAATACAATGTATCTGGGAAAACACAATTTTGAATCATTCACAAAGTCTTTACGAATAAGAAAAAACGTCTTTTCAAAAAGATAATTGACAAACTTACACGATGGATGCGTCTGCAGACAGGGCAAAAAGTCGCAAATAATAGTTCAATACCCAGTGACTACTAATTCACTTTCTGGTGTAAAGTGATTTCTAATATATGCTAAACAACAGTCCGCTAAGCACTGTGTGTGTGTGTGTGTGTGTGTGTGTGTGTGTGTGTGTGTGTGTGTGTGTGTGTGTGTGTGTGTGTGTGTGTGTGTGTGTGTGTGTGTGTGTGTGTGTGTGTGCATAGTTTGGTGAATTCTCAGTGCAAAACAACACAATCTTCTGGAGGAGGCAGCACATTTTGAGTAAACCACGGTACATTCTCTGAAATAGACAATATTTATTTAAAAGGAAAGATGGCACCTTTCAATCAAAAAGGCAAGTGTCAATTTGAGCTACAGTAAAAGCACAAAACCACATGGCGCGCAGTAGAAAGCTGAAAGATGTAATGAATGCTATAAAAAAAACTGTACAAGCTACAAAGGAATACCTGACACCGGTACGCAAGACTCTTTACACGATTAGCCAATCCGAGGTGCTCTAATTTATCGGGAACAAGTTGAGAAAGGTGCGCCAGCCAACACTCAGGGGAGACAAGTCTTCATGGACAAATAATGCGCCAGCAGAACGACAGAGAAGCACAGAGAAATCATCCAGGATCTGACAGCTTGCTCTCTGTTGCACATAGGAAAACAACACCTCTCCGAAAAAAAAAAGACTACCTGTAAAGTGTATCACAGTACGGGACTATCTGGTTTATCAGCCATCCAGGCAAACGCTTTTAAAGTTCTGTTAAACAAAATTGAAGACCACACAGGTCCTTCAACGTGGACATAATTCCTACTACAGCTTCACTGATTTCAACGAAGCCTTTGACTGTGTTTGGCATGAAGTCTGGCGGCAGTTCATGAGTATCGACAACAACTCGCATTCAAGTCCGCAAACAAGAAAAGAGCAACTTTTTTTTTTCCAAGAAGCGTCAGAAATATGCTGACAACAATAAACAAAGTACTGCAAACTGTCTTGACATTAGGACTCACACTCTGTTCAACGCCTGCCTGGCCAGCGCAGTTTAGGAAACCCTTCATGAATCCAACACCTACATGACCATTGTAGGGCTTCCTCCGAGCAGTCGGCTTTTTGCTGGTGACATTGGCTTACTGGGAAGCAGCAAACCGTACCTGCATAAACTCACCACCAGGCTGCAGAAACCATCAAGTAACATATAACACGGGTGTTAGCTGAGAGAAAAGCAAAGCCGTGATCATCAAAACATCCCGTAAAGCATCCATTAGGCAGCACCACGTTGCCCAGCTCACACAGCGAGAAGCGAACCATGCCATGTGTACTGGGGCCAGTCTGAGGCAAGAAGACAGCTCAAGGGAGGTCAGGAGGTCTTGTCCTCATTACGTCAGCCATCACAACAATATGTGGCCAATGACAAACGATGTATCAGCTGCCTAATAGAGATGTAACCTACAAGCGTCAGTGTTTTCAAATGACAATACACTCTAAAAAGTCGCTGGCGTTTACATGTGCAGATAAAGCCCATAACTCAACGGGAATTTTCCGGTTGAGATACACTCTACAAGTCGCTGATGCTTTTCAGTGAGGATGCAGTTCGGACGTTTTCCACTGAAGATGTAATTTACAAGTGTTTGGTGTTTTTGAGTGAAGATATAGTCTAGAACTCTTTGGAGTTTTCCTACGAAAATGTTATCTGCAAGTCACTGGTGGTGTCTATCTTTCTGTTTGGATACAAATGCTAGACATTAATAGCCGATTTCAAACGACTTGAAATGTAAAAGAACGAACACTTCCAATAGAATCACTGCATCTCCCACAAGAAAAAAGAAGACGGGTGACTATGACAGGCAGCAGGTACACACATAAGATAGAAGACAAGAACATTTATTGCAGGATGTCTTTCACAATGGCTCAATGCCTAGCACTCATTCTACTACAGGGTACAGGGAAGGGTGCACGTTCAGAAAAAAAAGAAAAACAGCAGATGGACGACTCAAAGCATTGGGGTGCTTGTTATACCTCTATCTTGGTCCTTCACTGTCTGAGCGTCCGTCTTGTATCTACTATCACACCTGTCATGGAGAAAATGATTATGATCTATCAAAGGGTGTGCTGGAGGAGAAGGAGGATACAACACTGGATATATAACAGTATCTGAGACGCATACAAATTGCTGCGACTGTGCAGTCTCTGTATTAACACACACACACACACACACACACACACACACACACACACACACACACACACACACACACACACACACGCACACGCACGCACACACACACACACACTGCGTCAGAAGATTCCCTCAGTTTCCATAGAAACACCGCATGATTACAATGACTGGTGTCAGAATGAAACATGTATATAGAAACAAATACACATCATAAGACAAAACTCTCCAGTCTCAGGGAAAAAAAAAGTAATTTTCCGGAAAAGAATAGGCAGTTATCTGAAATGTCTGCTCCACCAATAGGTAACACACTGTCTACGCTAAGGCGTTGAATACTCCATTGTGTCTGTTGAATTTAACACTAGCTCCGTAAAAAAAATCTTAGTGAAAGTAGATCATATCACTACATTTTGACATGTGCTCAATACATGAATCTCAAACCGAAGAAAAAGCAACACCAAACATTACAAAGAGAGAGAGAGAGAGAGAGAGAGAGAGAGAGAGAGAGAGAGAGAGAGAGAGAGAGAGAGAGAGAGTTATCTGTACAAGCCCAAGCATGTAAACGAAGCTTTCCAAAAGGCGCGTACACGAACAAAAATAAATTTCCCGTTAAAAAGGCGGTAACATCAGTAGTAAAGGGGCAGCATTAGTCACAAAACCCAAACTCTTCTAAGGGTGGAAAGGCACTTCAATTAACACCCAAAGTCTTATTGGGAAGGAAAGGGTCTTTAAACCAATCATTTTCTCGGAGAGGAAAGGCTTTTATATCGAACCCCAAAGCCAGACACTTCCTATGGCAAGAAAGACACTTCAGTTCAACCCAAAACACCAAACTCAGCTGTTCAATCAAAACTCAACCCCTCTGATGAGAGAGAGAGAGAGAGAGAGAGAGAGAGAGACTCAGAGAGAGAGAGAGAGAGAGAGAGTCTGTACAAGCCCAAGCATGTAAACGAAGCTTTCCAAAAGGCGCGTACAATTTTACCCCCCCGAAAGAGAGAGAGTCTGTACAAGCCCAAGCATGTAAACGAAGCTTTCCAAAAGGCGCGTACACGAACAAAAATAAATTTCCCGTTAAAACCACGGTAACATCAGTAGTAAAGGGCAGCTTAGTCACAAAACCCCCAAACTCTTCTAAGGGTGGAAAGGCACTTCAATTAACCCCAAAGTCTTATTGGGAAGGAAAGGGTCTTTCATTAAATCCCAATCATTTTCTCGGAGAGGAAAGGCTTTTATATCGAACCCCAAAGCCCAGACACTTCCTATGGCAAGAAAGACACTTCAGTTCAAACCCAAAACACTTCAACTCTTTGATCAAGCTGTTCAATCAAAACTCAACCCCTCTTGATGCGGAAAAGTTCTCTAACCAAAACCCTTACAACTGTAAGGGTGGAGAGACTCCTTCATCAAACCAAACCAGAAATACCTTCTGTGAGGAAAGGCTGTTGAGTTATATCTCACGGTGGGAAGGCTTTTCAATTTACCTCCTCCACCCCCCTCCACCCCCCCTCCACCTCCCCCCCCCCCCCCCCCCCCCCCCCCCCCCCAGCATTTCTAAGGAAGGAAAGACGCTTCAAAGTGGGAAAGACACATTTTCGGGAAGAATCACAGCTTTTCAAAACACTGCAGCTTTGAGGGAGTGAACACGTGCATTGCTGTTACTAACCCGAATCTAAACATCTGGGGGGGGGGAAAAGGGTTGTTTAATCTCTGAGAAGGGGAGAAAACTATCCATTTCTGGGGAGAATTATTGTCTCCAGAGCAAGTAGGCAACAATGTCATAGCACAAAACGTGTATGAAATCTTTCAAATTTTTTTTTTTGAAAGATAACACAGATTTTACAAAATATTTGACAAACCTTCACGCAAAGACAATACATCTCTGTACTAGGTGACACAAAAGTTGGAAACTACATTGTGTTGGTAAGTATTGCACACTGTTTTCATCAGAAAATGCCGAGAGAGTATAATCTTGAACAGAAAAAAAAAATGCAACTCGGAGATTACAGGCTCTGTAGAGAAATCTGGTTACAGCAAAGATGACAAACTGACATACACAGCGTAAGGGCACAGATAGGCTGTGAAATAATTCGACCACACTTTGTAGATACGGCGGGAAAGAGAGAAAACGACCACTTTTTAATGACATAATGTGTTGAGGAAAGCATTGTCATCACAGAAAACATACACTTTTGAAGAACAAAAAAATATCCCCCAAAGAATCTAGCGATGGAAAGACATTCAACTTGGGGAGACAGACTATTCAAAGTTTCCCAACTAGCCGTTAGATAACACCTGCATCTGTGAAGAACAATACAATCGTCAACAATGGCCCGCTCTTTTAACAGAACATTTTTTTTTTTCTGAAAGACAGCATCATCAGTGATATAAAGTCATACACGTAGCAGTACATCGTATGGGTAGTATCCCGGGGGAAAAAATTCTGGTGGTTTTTGAAAACTTGTATATACAACGCCTTATAAAACAAGCCGTTAGTATTGCATATCTACCACAAAATGCTACGCACCATTTGGAAACAAAGATGCCACCCAGTTTCTGAAATAAAATACACTTCAGTTCTAGCAAACGTTTCAGTTTCTGTTTCAATTTCATGAAGGATGTGTCATTGTTTACGGAGTAGTCCGTATGCGCTACACAAAATCGGCTGAGCTACGACAACACAGTGCGTATAGGTTACAGCGGATGGATATAAATCAATTACTAAGATGAGAGGATTTGAGAAGAGGGTGTGATAGACACAACTTAGCAGCTATCTGACCTGCTGAGGCCAACACTTAAATCAGACCTTGGGAACATATCAAACATCGTATGCACCACTACCACAGTTGTATGTTTGCCTGCATGTGCACACGTGTGTGTGTGTGTGTGTGTGTGTGTGTGTGTGTGTGTGTGTGTGTGTGTGTGTGTGTGTGTGTGTGTGTGTGATCCCTTGTTAAGATTATTGTACAGATGATGAACTAATCATTATTAGTGAATAATTATAATGATACTACAACTACTGATACTTTTACTACTACTGCTGCTACTACTACTACTACTACTACTACTACTACACTACTACTACTACTACCACCACCACCACCACCACTACTAATACTGCCAATACTGCCACTAGGGTGGTAGTAGTAGTAGTAGTAGTAGTAGTAGTAGTAGTAGCAGCAGCAGCAGCAGCAGCAGCAGCAGCAGCAGCAGGAGCAGTAGAAGTGATAAACAACGATGCTAGTATCGTTAAACAATCCAAAGAATCAGACATATTTTAAAGACGAGCCATTCAGCACATTTTAGGGGGAATAGAACAATCCGTAAATGTTTGTAGAAGAATGGAAACTCGTTGCACGTACACATTACACAAGTTTTGCCGAAACGGAGACTAGCATCTGTAAAAGATGATTCGATCCCTGAGGAAAGCATCACAAAAAAAAAAAAAAAAAAAAAAAAAAAAAAAAAAAAAAAAAAAGGGAAAAGAAAAAAAAAAGAAAAAGAAAAAAAGGAGAAAAAAAAAAACCACTACCGAAAAACCACTAAAAAATTTAGTCTATGGTAGCGTAACTTGAAATTGTTCAGACACAACACACATGGAAACATGAGCTTTGGGGAAAAAAGCAAGACAAACTCTAAAAATATGACACTGTGTTTGCAAAACACGATGATTTGTGTGGAAATTATGACACAGTCCATAGAACAGACAATTAGGTCTCTGGAAAGAGGGTTAAAGTGTCTAGAAAAAGACGAAAGTCTGGAAAAGACGACACACGCACAGTCTCGGGGGAAATGTCAATGACAATAGATATCCAGCAGCACTCTCAGCAGCGAAAAAAGAACAGGGTCTATAAAGACCCGGATATCTGGATGATCCAAGGCTTCATTGAGATCTTTTTGCTAAAGGATGCCTACGCAAAGACTGCGTGAAGAACCGTTGTCCTTTACTTTGGCACACCATTCCAGCGGAAAATGTTCAAGAAAAGGTCATATGCTGAATGTAAGATTAAGAATGGAACTGCTTTACACTGCAGTTCATTTACGAAGGGACAATTCAGTCCATTTTCAGTAAGATTCTCCCGGAAACCTTATGTCTAAAAAACCCTCTATTTCTCGGCACTTTTAGCCTTGAAATCGTGGAAAGTGTTCCAGCAGCAGCTGTGGGAGTGGACACAGGCGTGGGATGCCTTAAAGGAGAGCAAAACCTTGACCGATAGAGATTCCAGACTCGACGGTTGAAGACATAGGCCAGGAAGATCAGCAGACCTTGAAGAGCTGTGCACAGCTCGGTCAGCACCAACATCCACTCACTACGATGCATCTGGCCCAGCAACGCTAGCACCCAGCCCGCCCCCGTCACTGTGGACAGCTTGGTGTAGATCAGCACCTGACGACTTCCTCTGCCACTACGATCCTCGGCCCTCAGACGCCGCATACGCACGATGGCAACCACCGTGAAGAAGAAACACACGAGGTTGGTGAGGACCACCACACCCAGAGGCACCACAAAGGCCAGGATCAGCAGTCGGTGCAGGCTGGTGTCAAGGAAGCACTTCCTGTCCTCCGTACCCGATGCTGGAGCCACCCGAAACAGAAGCAGATACCACGATGGTGATTATGACAATACCTGCAGACCCCAGCACTGTGAACAGGATATTGTGCAGGAAGGCCTTCTTCGTTTCACGCTGAGTCAACGCATGCCTTGTTTTAGAGGTAAAGACATGCCTCATGTGCAGGCAGCAAACACCCATCCACAAGATGGCCATCAGCCACAGCCAGTGGGTGAACACACCCACTGAGATACACAGTGACTTGATGCCAGGGTTCCGGAGCCAGTCATTGAACATGCTCAGCTGAGCTGCTGCCAGGCTCAGTGACAGACCCATGTTGTTCAGACCGGGGAGAGAGCGCAGCTCCCTGAATAGGCAGTAGGTGAAGAAAGTGAGTGCCAGACAGACCACAGACACACGCCGCCGCACACCACTCTCAGAACTTCATGGGTCTGAAAACCCCAGGACCTGGTTTGATCACCGTCACGTTTTGAGGAAATACCTCCTGGAACGTGTCGAAGCACATGGAGAGCTGCTGGTCTTGTGCAAGCCATACTTCGTCTGGGTAATCCATGACGCTAAAGGACACACAGGCCTCATTTCTGAATCCAGATAGAATGGAAAGGATATCTGTAAGTCTCTGTCAGACTTTTTCATTTCAAACTCCTCACCATTAAAGCTGAGGTGTGGGCAAAGAAGACGTTTAGACAGCGGTAGAAAGAGATGCTCCAGGCCAGTTAGAGGACTTGTGGATGTGTAGGGAAAGCGGGTTATGTCCCCAAGGATATCATGGAGACCCGTCTGCTCCACCAGAGCATTGTAAAGTTTGAAGTCAAATCAAGCGGTCTCATGCTTACTCGATACAGATCCACAAAGGCGGTCCAGTGATGCAGAAAAATAGCAATCAAAGCTTCTGCTTCAAAGTCATCCCGCTGCTCGTAAGGTGAACTCATTATGTCCACCTCAGCCATGGCAGCCAGAAAGGAGGCAGCATGACGGTTGCTGTCACCAATCTGCACTTCGCATCGCTCCTTTCCCTCCACCCAGATACCAGCATGTCTTGTTCCCGTCCGCCCACAGTCTCTCTCAGATGGAGCCTGTACTTTGGGAAGAAGCAGGTGCCGCTCTGGACAGGTGCCGTGGTCAGGGTGACCGCCTTGTCAGTGTAGCCGAATGAAAACCTGTGATCCATCTCTAGTTTTAGGTCAAGACTATAGCTGCAGTAATTCACGCGGCCTCTAGAACGGGAGTTGGCCATCATTGGCAATGGCGGTAGAGAGTGGGGGGTGGGGATACCTGAGGTTCGGGGGCGCGTTGGGAATGAACGGGGTGTGATGGGTGGTAAACGGTCGGGCGGTGTTGGGAGTCTTGATGACTCAGTGGATGTTTGAGGTGCTGAGAGTTGGGGAGGTGCGAGGGGTGAACGGGATGCTGGGGGTTCTGGAGATCCAGGGGTGTGTGGGGGATCAGAGGCTGTTAGGGAGGGGAGATATGGTGGAGGCGTGAAGAGAAGATCAAAATCCAAAGTGATCGAGACAGGCAGCAGCAGCATCCGGAGGTGGTGATAACCCAGGCCGGTGATGCGTCCGACAGGTGTGAAACACTTGCCGTAGCGAGGGACCTTGCCGCACTGCACTGCAGCTTCTGACAGCCGTCCTGCAACAATCCACCATCAGTGGTCGTCAGTAAGCTACGTTGACCACTGTCTACCCTGCATTACACTGAAAACCCACGAAGATGGACTGTTATCAACAAACGTCACACTGCCGGTGATTGCACTTTTGTTTGTCCCTCAGTGTCGATGATGAGCAAGGACATCACATTGATGAGTGTTATGTGTGATGTGTCCGACTGTGGTTGGTCATTCTGATGCCGGCTCTACCACAAGTCGGATACAAAGGTTTGCAGGCACTAAATACAAGAACGATGTGACCCTAGACTTTTAGATCACACATTTTTGACGTTTAGTAGAAGCCAACGGCGGACGAGAAACTACATCATCACCGACAATCTGACTCGTGTTGACAACAATCTGCTATCAGTCGCTGTCAGTTTGACATACGTTTATAACAGGCCATCTTCACTAGTGTCAATGTGACCTGCATTGAGGACAGCCTACTATCTCGTGCTGTCAGAGTGACCTCTCCTGTCTATCAGTGTGACTTATGTTGACAACAGTCCGCCATCATTTGTGTTAGTGTAACTTAAATTCACTACAATCTGTACACTAACTGTCAGTGTGACCAATGTTGACATCAGTCTGATATCACTGGCTGTCAGTGTGACCAATGTTGACATCAGTCTGACATCACTGGCTGTCAGTGTGACCAATGTTGACATCAGTCTGACATCACTGGCTGTCAGTGGGACCAATGTTGACATCAGTCTGACATCACTGGCTGTCAGTGTGACCAATGTTGACATCAGTCTGACATCACTGGCTGTCAGTGGGACCAATGTTGACGTCACTCTGCCGTCAATGGCTGTCAGTGTGACCAATGTTGACAACAGTCTGACATCACTGGCTGTCAGTGTGACCAATGTTGACATCAGTCTGACATCACTGGCTGTCAGTGTGACCAATGTTGACGTCACTCTGCCGTCACTGGCTGTGTCACTGTGACCAATGTTGACATCAGTCTGACATCACTGGCTGTCAGTGGGACCAATGTTGACAACAGTCTGACATCACTGGCTGTCAGTGTGACCAATGTTGACAACAGTCTGACATCACTGGCTGTCAGTGGGACCAATGTTGACATCAGTCTGACATCACTGGCTGTCAGTGGGACCAATGTTGACAACAGTCTGACATCACTGGCTGTCAGTGGGACCAATGTTGACATCAGTCTGACATCACTGGCTGTCAGTGTGACCAATGTTGACAACAGTCTGACATCACTGGTAATAATTGAAATACAGAATATATGTGAAAGAAAGTTCTACTTGTAAGAAAAAATATTGAGATTCTGTAAGTAAATTTCAATTGAAGAAGAAGAAGAAGAAGAAGAAGAAAATTATGCTTTTGTGCACAGGGGGTATAACTAGCAATAAACTAATTGTTTCAGAGTTTTCCATGACATGTATGAGTGAGATTATTTCTATTGTGACTTAAACACCCCTTACTGAATTCGGGCATCAGTCACGTATGTTGTTATGGATATGCTCCAGAAGTTCTGTAGCAGAATGAGACATATGAGTAACAATTCTAATACAATTGTAGCCTACAAAACCAGCCGCCTTGGCGAAATAGTTCGCGTCGCGGACTCCCGGCTGGGAGGTCGTAGGTTCAAATCCCATTACAGTCATTTGGGATTTTTCTGCCCCGAGCGGATCTTACCCAGAGTAGAGTTTTCTATGGGCTCAACTGGGAAGACTGGGACTACACAGTAGAGTGAGAGCAAAAATGCGATCTATATTTTATTTTGCAACAAAACGCCTACACACACCGTATGTTGGCGAAACCAAGAACACTTTGAGAACCAGATTTTATCTCCATAGATCTAATATAAGAAACAACACAGGAACGCTTGTAGCTAAACATTTTAACTCGCCTGACCATTCCCTTTCCAATCTTAAATGGGTTATTATTGAAAGGGTGCACAGTGGAAATCTTAATTCAGATTAAAAAGAGAAAACTGTTGGATAACCTTATTAAAAACTCTCCCCTCTGGGTTTAAATAGTCAAGAGAGCTAGTACTAGCCTTTCTGCACGGGTTGATCCCCCCCCCCCCCCCCTCCCTCCCTGCTGCTGACATTTTCCCTAATGGTGTACTGGTTGGTTTTTATGCGTGTTATGTGTTTTTGCACTGTTTTTATTCCATACAGATTGGTTTTTACGTCCTCCCCATTTTTTCTCACTGTTTTGGCGTATTGCCCTTAAGTACTTATAACTGTTTTACCCTGTATGAGTTCGTTTTATATCTTGTTTACCTTTTATTCCAGTTATTACAGGTTTTAACGTTATTCGTTATTTAACGTGTGGGAGTTTGTAACTGCGTTAAAATATACAGTTTTGATTGCGTTCTATAATTGATGTATTTGACCACCATCCTTCCCCCTTTCCGCTGAACCCTCCCCTTCCCGAGGGTAACCCCCCACCCCCCCCCACGCCCCCCTTTTGTACGGTTTGGCGATTCTTCTGATTCTCTCTGGGTTGCAGGAAATTGTGTCGTTCGCATGTCTAGGTAGGAGGTAATTTGTGCCAGCACAGACAGGTATGTGTGTGCGGCCTGCTTTCATGTATGGCAGACGTGCATGCGTTAGGCGCTGCTAAGAATGATGGTTGTATTAGTTCCTACTCATGTGGATGTGTGTGCCTGTGTGCGTGTTCATATGCATGTGGGTGTGTGGACATGGGAATGTGTTAGTCGTGTGCGTGTCCGTGTGTGTGTGTGTGTGTGTGAGTGTGTGTGTATGTGTGTGTGTGTGTGTGTGTGTGTGTGTGTGTGTGTGTGTGTGCTGCTGTCCTGCGTTTGCTATGTGTATACATTCTTGCATGCCTTTCCACTTTCGCGATTGTATGGCGTTTGACAGGGCGTGCACCAACAAAACGTTTGATTTCTGTTTACATTTTTTAATGCGGGAAGATGTCTCTTCATGGCATGTGGGCGTTGGTGGGGTGTGGGGAGGTGGGGACCCACGGGGACTGGGTGGGGGAGGGAAGAGGATAGGAGAACAGTTCGCGGATGTGAGAAAATGTGTGAATGGTTTTCAGTAGTTGATGACTTGATACCTGGCCTCATTCTTGTCACAAAGTCCCTCGAGGTAGACCGGGTTGGTCGAAATATTAGAAAGAATTTTATGAGTCTCTTGTTTTTATCTTCATCTCATGTGCGTTTACACACACACACACACACACACACACACACACACACACACACACACACACACACACACATATATATACACATATATATATATATATATATATATATATATATATATATATATATATATATATATATATAAAACAATAAATTCCAAGGATAAGTACCGAGCACCATTCCAGCAACTTACAGAGCAGCTAGGTGTTGCAATGACTGCAAGAAATATTAAATTATAAACAATGCTTGCTCTTATGTCTCAAATTGTAGAAATAGGGGGAAAATATATATAGAAATATATATATACATGTGTGTGTGTTGTGTGTGTGTGTGTGTGTGTGTGTGTGTGTGTGTGTGTGTGTGTGTGTGTGTGTGTGTGTGTGTAAAGTAAAGAAACAGATTGATAGATAATGATCACCATGCTTTGTCATATCTGTAACTTCTAATCTAAAAAGTCATGACATGCCGCTGAGTATGTGTGTCTACATCTGACAAAATATAGCTCGCACAATTTCCTGACAGTTGCAAATTAAGTTCTACACAATTTTTGATATTACTTAACATGATCTTCGCAGTTTCGCCGCCAGCAATTAGTCAGACATTGACGAAATTAAAGAAAATCATTTTTAAGACTTTTTATTCCCTGATTTAGCCATACCAACTAAATTCGTTCTGAAGTACAGTTCACGAGCATTCTAAATCATGTTTGAATAGAACAGGGAGTACTTTACAATGGGAACGAAGAAATGCTGTGTGTGTGTGTGTGTGTGTGTGTGTGTGTGTGTGTGTGTGTGTGTGTGTGTTCCACTCGCTCCAGACAAAACTGTTGGACCGATCTCTCTGACAATTTTGTATACATGTTCATTATGGATCACTGACGATGCGCGATGTTTTATTTTACCAGAATAGCCGTTACTAACGGCTATAAATAATGATTATGTGATCTACAGTTTAAGCAATAATGCTTTATAAACTTAAGAGTAACCCACGGTTGAAAGCTCCTCGGGTGTATTGTGGATAGTATTCCCGCCTGCCACGCGGGAGACCTGAGTTTCATTTCCCGTCGGGCAGAGCAACTTTCTTTTTCTTTTCTCTTACATTCAAAATTACTACCACCAAAAGGGGAAAAAGTGCTATAGTGACTGATTTATATATACATTTTTTTTTCTTTTTTGTTGTTCTACTACTTACTGGGAGTACGTTAATATGCTTTGCATCTTGTCGGAATCTAGATTCAACGACATCGCATACGTTCATAGCCGCAGACTATTTTCATCCATACATACATAACTCTCTCTCTCTCTCTCTCTCTCTCTCTCTCTCTCTCTCTCTCTCTCTCTCTCTCTCTCAAGCGAATACATTACGCATCGAATACATGACTGACTATAAAAATAGGTAATGTTTAATCTCTCCACCAACTAACAGACTTGGAAATTTAGTATGAACCCGTACGAATGTTTCAAATGCACTTGGGTGAAAGTTTTGAATTTGCGTTACTACTGTATCAAATCCCTGAAATTCAGCACCGTATGGAGCCAAAACGTTGAGCCTGGAGTGAAATGTTCAAGAACCTCTCTAAAGAGTGAGTCTGCGTAGAAAAATCACTTTGCTTAACACGCAACAAAGTCTTTTTCGCTCTGGTTACCAGGTCTCTATAAAGCTAATAGGGATGGTACAAAGCATGCCAAGGTTAGCAATGGAATGAGATGCCAGCAGTTTGCAATGAACATTCTTTGCCCCCGGTTAAGAAGGCCGTCTCCCTGGCTCTGAAAGGGCCACCTTTTCTAAGAGAGAGAGAGCTAGAGAAGGGGGGGGGGGGGGGGAGCTGACTTCATCCATTAGCAAAAGTGCACACACACACAAGCGCGCGCGCGAGCGCCCGCACAAGCACGCACACACACACACACACACACACACACACACACACACACACACACACACACATTCTCTCTCTCTCTCTCTCTCTCTCTCTCTCTCTCTCTCTCTCACACACACACACACACACACACACACACACACACACACACACACACACACAAGCACGCAGGCATATACACACACACGCACGCGCGCGCGCGCGCGCGCGAGCGCACATACACACACACACACACACACACACACACACACACAGAGAGACAGAGAGAGAGAGAGACAGAGAGAGAGAGAGAAGCACACACACATACACATACACACGCACGTGCACGCACGCACGCACACACACACACACACGCACACGCGCGCACACACACACACACACACACACACACACACACACACACACACACACACACACACACACACACGCTCGGGCGCGCACGCACGCACACACACACACACTCGCACACACGCGCACTTATAGAGTACACATCAGGCCTTAGGGAGAACTGAAGCCGACTGACCTTAGGGTGATTCCAGTGGTTCTCCGAACAGCCCAGAACTGGAGGAGTTGGAGAGAGTGGGGGCAGGGGAGGGTAAAAATGAACGGTTTTGGGCCACTCCGGAGAGGCCTTATGGATCCAGCAACCACGCGGGCCAGGATCCCCGTTGCACATGGCACAAAAAACATTGGCGTACATGCGAGAGTCTGAAACGGTCACCGCTGCTCCTCTGGACCACTCAGAGTCTTCACACGCCTTACGTATGCTTTCCGATTCTTCGTGCCATTGACCAGTGACATTGCAGGTGGAGATAATGCTGGACCAGTAATATGATCTCGATATGAGACAGAACTGGTCTGGGTTGACATACATGGGATAGGAGACAACAGGGCTGCAGATGTCGGGCAGAAGGAGGGCGCTGTCGTCGTAGTGAGTGTCGTTGGTGAACTTGTACAGGTACTGGTTATGAAGACAGGTCACTGTCCACTCCTCTGAGTGAGAAAGGTCATGGTGACACTGGGCACAGTGCCGGTTAGCGTAGGTCACACCAGTGGCACGGCTTGTGACGGGTAGGACAGTGTCTCTTCTTCTGGGCAGCGCCTTGGATTCACACAGAAAGCGGTTTGGGTTGTGGGGGTAAGCAGGGTCACAGGTGGTGACTTGAAGAGTCCACTCTTTATCAGTCAACCTGCATTCAGCTCGCTCAATAGGAGGTGGCTGCCAAGTCTCACCCTCAGCGGGGCAACACGTGCCAAATTTGTCACAATGTTCATAGCAAGAACAAGGAAAGCACAGCAGGCAGCGACCAGAATGATGACCGTTCACCAGCCTCGTTCCATTGCAACGAGCGGGACAAATTCTCCCCTGTAGCTGTGCTGCTGTCTCTTCCTCCTGGTTCCAGACAATTACATTCTGCACATTTGGGTGCCCAGAGTACTCCTCTATAAGTACTTGTACGAAGCGTTGTCCATGTAAGCCAATAAGGGAGCTAAACATCCCCGTCCAAAAACAAAGGATGAGTGGCAGTTCTTGGTAGATAAACTGCATTTTGATTCCGAGTTACAACCGGACGCTAGTTTCCAATGTCACTGCTACATGGTCCGGGGGATATCTGCTTGTGCCTCTTGTAATTCAGACTGTCTGTTTCATTTTACTGTATTGAAATCCCCGTTTGAATTGAGTTCTGTCTGCAACAGTTCTACTGGGTACAGCATGAAAAAGCGTCATTTTCACACTTAAGGCTTAATATCAAAATCTGTCGATTAGTTTCTTCCAAACTTGACTCTGTTCCTAATTGGGAGGAAAATCAAGAATTGAGGAATGAGGCATGTAATACAGTTCACAAAGATGGCGGGACACAACCAAGTTCACTGTCCTTATTCACCCAGCACACAACCCGCTCGCTTTTCACTGTTAAATGCCCAATACATCGCTGTCAGAAGCATTGCAGGGTTGACGGTATCAACATCAACTGCCTCAATACAATGTAGGCTGGGTCTCTCTACAAGCAAAAGCAGCGCCCCCAATCAGTATGAGAAAGGTGTCATTTTATATGGTACGAGCCAATGACATTTTTTTCCTTGATGAATTATTAAAGTAAAGGTGCAATGATGGTGGTGGTTTGGGTATGAAAGCCTGATGGCGATTGCTGGTGATATGTCAATAATACGATAACATCAATCATTGCAAAAGGTCATAGAACAAAGTTTTTTTGTTTTTTTTTTCTCTGCCGACTGAACATAATAGATTTTGTTGCTTGTGTTTTATGGCCAGGGAATGGGTGTAACACACCAGTAGACCTGTTCAGGAAAACCCTGTTGGGGGGGGGGGGGGGGGGGGGGGGGGGGGGGAACGTGTTACAAGGAGACGTCACTTCAGCACATGGGGAGGGTCTCTTCCTGCGGCATGGCAAGCTTGATGTATAATTATGGCCTTATCGGGTTCACTGCTTTCACACAGAGAACCCGCTTCCATTGGTGACTGAGAGAGTGACATGATTTTAGTACACCAAAGATAGCGCAGGGATCCATGCTTCACACTCACGTTAAGGCTCGACAGCCCTGATAATATAGGACAAACGTCCCATAAACCATTACAGCATTACAGTGTTAACTTCGATTGGTCGTTCAGTATATGCCATGCTTAAAATCACTCTGCTGTTGTCCCCTCATCACAAAAAAAAGTATTGCGTGTATGTTTTGCTCTCACGAGCAACAGGCACAGTGGACGTGCGTCGTGTCTAAACAGAAAGCCCTGCCCGTCGTCCCTGAATAGTCAAACAGGGTAGAGGGTGTGGGTAGGTTTTTTTTTTTTTTTTTTTTTTTTTTGTCAAGGGAAAACTAAGACATCCAACGTGTTGACAGATGAAGGATTACAACCACTGGTCGTAATGCCACTAATTCTGTTCTTTGCAGAGTGGGAGGCACTTTAAGACTCGCAATGCCTAGGCAAGAGTTCGCATTATGTGAGGAATGAAAGTCTACCCAAACAAGATAAAGTACGTGTGGTGAGCATGATAGGTGCAGTGAATGGCGCACCAAAGGTCGTGTATTGTAATCATTTCGCTGTGACTCGCTGAAAATAGCTCTGACTGCAGAAAACCAACAATGATAGCCATGATAGATGTAGTAGTGCTGATAGTGGTGGTAAGTAAGGTAAGGTAATATTGCCTCTAGCCCAGCCGACTGCAAAGGGCCATATCAGGGCTGTAACCACTTTGAAGTCAACTCAGAAGTCATTCATTCACACAACCCTTTGAAATGAAATACACCTTCTAAAAACTCACCAGCAATTTCGTTTAAAATTTGGTGGTGGTGGTGGTGATGGTAGTAATAGTAGTAGTAGTACTAATAGTAGCAGCAGAGGCAGCAGCAGTAGCAGCGACAGCAACAGTAGCAGCAGTAATAGCAGTCATACCAGTAATAGTAACAACAACAAGAACAACAACAACAATATAACAATAAAAATGCTAGTAGTAGTAGTAGTAGTAGTAGTAGTAGTAGTAGTAGTAGTAGTAGTAGCAGTCGCCGTCATCGTAATGATAGTAATAATGATATAATCATAATAATGATGATAATAATAGTAATGATAATACCAATATTAATAATGATGCAATAATGATGATAATGATAACAGTAAAATGATGATGACGACGACGACGACGACGACGATGATGCTGATGATGATGACGATGGTGAAGATGATGATGATGATGATGATGAGGAGGAGGAGGAGGAGGAGAAGAAGAAGAAGAAGAAGAAGAAGAAGAAGAAGAAGAGAAAAAAAAGTTACATTTAATTCATGAGCATGAATGGCGTCATTAAACTGATTTTCTCCTCCATCTGATCAAGGAAGATACGAGTCTTGCACAGCATATTTTCGTTGTTCACCTGATGAGGATGGTGGATGTCACTCAATCAGACGGGAGGTGAAAGATGACAACTCTTGGGAAAACGTCTCTTCGTCAGGTACGTCCGGTTTATTAGGGCGGTGGGTGCAGCCATTCGTTGTCACGTTCTGGAAGACAACTCATGACTAGGATAAGGAGCATGGGATGTGGGCGCACTTACGCTCACAGCTGGCCTTAAGCTAACAGCAATGCACACTCCCTGGCAGGTGCAGCCTAGTTCTTTTCCACCGCCGCACGCATGGCACGTGTTGTCCATCACAGAGCCATTTCCAGCCAGCGATCGCCTTCAGCAAAGTTCCCACGCACGTAAAGACGCTGTTTACTGTACTTACTGGCATGTAGCATCTCATTATATATCAGTCCGAAAGACCAGTTTTAGTGGTTTTACCCCCAACAGTCTCCTTTTCGTTCTCCTCACTGGCAATCCGTGAACAGCAACACAGAAAAACAACAAAAACAAAGGTGCAGCCCCCATCTTGCGATAGTGGACTTGACCAGTGATAGTGCATGCTGAGGCGCTGACCCAGTTCTCAGTGAACGTGCGAAAAGCAGATGATGCCATGATATGCATTCATTCATGAGTAAAAGGAGGGTACATTGCTATGTTTGATGACAAGAATCTTATTTTCTCTCTAAATATCCTTTCTTTGCGATGGATTCCGAACTCAGTGCATTAATGGCAGTACACATGTTTGTGATTACTTGACAAAAGTGCCGAACATAAACGCGAAGTGCTCTGTTTGGGACTTTTGTGAGGATACAGCTCTGCTGTGAGCATAGGGCGCCCACAGTAGAACCATTGCGATCGTCTGCAGCTGTCCCTTCTCTGGGGATTCTGGACAGGACAAAGACCTCCTATAAACGGAAATGAAAATCACGAGACTGAAGGCCCTGTGGCACCCTAGAAGAACATGCTGATGTACGATAGTCGTCGTGGCAATAAGACGTCTTATTCTGTTGACATGAATTCGGCTATGGTAACTGTTTGGTATAAACTGAGAACCATATTTATATCCTCACCGATTAAAAAAAATCTGAATGAAAAAGACCAATAAGCCTGCAAACCAAGACAACTGAAGGTTTTTTCAACAAGCAAAAAAAAAAAAAAAAAAACAACAAAAAACGCCCACAACCAGAGAGTCAACTGAGGAACACAGACGACCCAAACTGACCTTTTACGTACGCTGAAGTTTTGAAAACCAGCCAACCTGTGGGTCTGACATACTTCCTGAAACAAGAAAAAAAAAGCAGGAATAATGAAAGGGAGTAGATGAAAAAAAATGTCACCACATCAATTTGCACCAAAAAAAATTATTGATAACAATAATGAAGGTGCGTAAACCATTAGAAAACAACAGGAACATAAAGCTTTATTAAACATGATGGACGACTTTCAAACTTTCTCGTCGTGGCCATCGATACTGAATAATATGCAAGCTCCCGGTTGTAAATGCCTCACAGTCAAGCTCGTCCTCAAGGAGGGTTTTGAAGCAGCACAGACTGTCTCAGATTCTGCAGTAGATGCCGTCAGCGTTCGCACACACACACACACACACACACACACACACACACACACACACACACACACACACACACACACACACACACACACACTTATATTTGATTAAGTGAACATTGTATTTTTGTGTTATAGTTGTACAGACTTCAACATAAGTTAAGGGTGCAGAAAAGTGCTCTTGTTTGGCAAAACAAGCTGTTTGTCAGCAATCCGTGCACACTGACTGTCTACAGGTGAAAATCCTGATGCACGTGACAGCATGAAGGTATGGGAGTGCGTTGTGCTCACCACAATGGCCATAAAAGCCGTCGAATACCCGTTCTGAAGCACAACACACAACATGCCAGCGAGACGAAAGTTGAGAAATTTCGATCGTGTGCCCGAGCTATCGCCTGGCTGCAGGACGGAGTGGGCGTCCGAGAGGTGGCCAGAAGGCTGCAAGTGTCACACTCGGTCATCATCCGTCTGAGACAGCGCCATCAAACCACAGGCACCGTCCAGGAACGGCCACGCCCGGGGCGTCCCCCAAAAACCACACACAATGTGAGGACCGGTACCTCTGCAGACAGGCCCTTCGGGAGAGGACAACCATCGCCAATGCCTTGAGTCAGCAACTGCGTGCTTCCACCAACACAGCAGTAAGCGGGCAGACCACTCGGCGTCGCCTACATGCCGCCGCCTTGCGTTCCAGGCGTCCGGTGAAGAAGCCCATGCTGACTGCAGGTCACAGGGCACGCCGACTTGCTTGGTGCCAGGACCATTTGAGGTGGACTCGTGCTCATTGGGGCCATGTCCTGTTCACCGACGAATCGCGCTTCATGGTGAGCCCCAAAGACGGCCGCATCAGGGTGTGGCGGCGCCCACAGGAGCAGCTGCAAGATGATGCTATCCAGGAGGCGGCTGTTTTTGGAGGTGGCTCCATTATGGTTTGGGGAGGCATCAGCCGACACTACAGGACTCCTCTCTACCATGTGGAGGGCATGCTCAATGGGCAGCGCTACCTGCAGGAGATCTTACAGCCTCTGGTCACAGCGACCCTCCAGCAGATCGGACCCCAAGCTGTCCTCCAGGATGACAACGCCACACCACACCGCCGCAGGGCTGTCAACACTTTCATTCAGGAAGCTGGGATCACCAGGATGGCATGGCCTGCGAACAGTCCAGATCTCAATCCAATCGAGAACATCTGGGGAGAACTTGGCCGGCGGCGAGTCCATGCAAACCGCCCACGTCCAGCTAATCGGGAACAGCTGCTGCACGTCCTGCGACAGGAGTGGGAAAACATCCCCCAGTCCGTCATCGCAAACACCATCAACTCCATGTGGCAGCGCTGTCTCGATTGTGTTGCTGCGCGGGGTGGACACATCCGTTTTTGAACAGATTAAAGAAACATGTCTGTGGATTTTCTTTTCCCAGGGTGGGTCTCTTTACATTGCTTTATCATTGCAAAAACATTATGCAATCCAAATGAAATTGCTTTAATTTGATTCACAAGGATTGCAATTAAATATCTGTACACATGAAACATTTTTGGTTTCGCGCGTTTGTCAGACAGATTGCAAGTGGTCCTTAACTTATGTTGAAGTCTGTAGATAAGTTAATTCTTTTGACTCGTTGTGTTAACCTTTTTTCCCAGCCCCGATTTTTTTTTCGTCGTCTAATATCGCGTAATGTGGAAAGACGTAAACAAAAAACAACAACAACAAGAACACACACACACACACACACACACACGCGCGCGCGCGCGCGCGCGAGGCATATTCCCATATTTTGACCACTGAGACCACAGCAGACCGTGATAAATCTTTTTCTATGGTTTGACGAAGTTCTTACTCTCCACTGACATAAAGAAGTGGGACAACAGGGGCAATAATGGTAACGGGGGAGAGAGAGAGAGAGAGAGAGAGAGAGAGAGAGAGAGAGAGAGAGAGAGAGAGAGAGAGAGAGAGAGACAGACAGACAGAGACAGGGCGATGCATTTTTAATGTGTCTCGCTCAGTCGCCTATTCTCTGCCAGTGATCAACGAGCTGGGACCCAGCACAAGGTCGCGTGGAACCCGGTGCTTGATATGTTTTCATTCCCCAATAGGGTGCAGTTCCCTTCTAGAGATATTCCTGGTATATAGACCCTGCCTCCCATGGTTTGTCAGCAAGGTCTTCCTAGTGTATAGATCCTGCCTCCCCATGGTCCAAGTCTTTGTCAATACGGTCTTCCTGGTGTATAAAGATCCTGCCTCCCATGGTCCAAGTCTGTGTCAACACAGTCTTCCTGCATCGTGCCTTCCATGGTTTGTCAACAAGGGTCTTCCTGGTTTACAGATCCTGTCTCCCATAGTCCAGTCTTCTCAACACGGTCTTCTCTTATGCATATCACAAGTATTTGGTGAAGTTCCATAAAATGAGGATTTGTTCCATTTGAAACAAGATCCCCCCCCCCCCCCCCCTAAAAGTTAATTGCCCCATATTGGAGAATGGAAACATATCAAACACCGGGTTCCACATGCCTTCGTGCCTGTCACAGTTCGCTGATCATGCGCAGATAATAGGCGACTGTATGAGACACATAAAAAAAATGATAGCTTGTCTCCTTCCTCTTGCTACCCAGCCCCCCCACCCCCCACCCCCTTTTCCATTACCATAGCTCCCTCCTTGTCCCAACTCCTTCTGTCTAAAGGGACTAAGAACTCAGTCAAACCATAACAAGATGAGTTCATTATTTGCTGA